>JASEVX010000003.1:0-590000 GCA_031761405.1 Serripes groenlandicus
GAGAGAGAGAGAGAGAGATGAGAGAGAGAGAGAGAGAGAGAGAGAGAGACAGAGAGGAGAGGACAGAGAGAGAGAGAGATGAGAGAGAGAGAGAGAGAAGAGAGAAAGAGAGAGAGAAAAAAAATAGTTACATTTGGATATGCTCGAAACAAAGCAGACTGAAATATACCTCATGCGCACAGAAATGTCACATGTATAATACGCAGGAAAGGCAGCTGTATTTAAGTACATTGTATATAGTGCACAGCAGCCACACGTCTGTGACAATCCAATGCTCAGGAAGAACAATATACATGAAGTTCCTAACTTCAATCACTAACCGAAACGAAATGAAAAGCGCTCGATTAGGACGGATGATAATGCTTGCGCAAATCGTGACATTTCCTCATGCAACTATATTAACATAAATTACAATATAAGATTATACAAACAAATGCAAACACATGTGTAAGTACAGGTGTAAAGCCATACACGAAATATTTTATCAGTGTATTTATAACATCCTGTGCATGACTAAACATCAGTTAAATTATACCCCTTCACTTTCATACATCTTATTTATACTTGTACAAAGTAGTTTTACTTGTAAATAACGCAACATGCTTGTAAAAAGGTATCATAGTTGCCGTGTAATTCATTGTTTAAGATCGGGGTCCAACCGAACAAGGCAGCGACAAAGTCACTTCCTTCCAATGGCACTAATAAGTAGAAAACTGGTCTACCAAACCTGAATAAAGCTCTGTGCTGAAAGGAAACAGAACATGATAGTACACTTTTATAGTTAATCACGTTTTGTTCCGTTAGACATGTTCTAACATCGATACAGCCACGTCGTGTACACCGAGAAAACTCTGTATAAGCCCGACATGCAATTAGCTGAGCGATGGAAAAACAAGCACGAGGCATATTCGAATTACGTTTAGCATAATCCCATACTGGACTGATTGAAATAGTTCTGCGCATTTTGGCAAAAATCCAAAATAACGATGGAAGGCTGTTTTTGTGAACAGACAAAGAACGGTCGAAGTCATGGTGAAGGTTCATTTTTTCCTGACACTCGAATTCAAACTTCCTTTCAAGGACCCTAAACAACTATTACTTTGTTCAGGAAACTGGCTAGTAGTTAGAGTGCATATATGCAGGTAAACCTTTTTTTTGCACTAAATTGAAAGTATCGGGAATAAAACCTGTTTGTCGAGGACATTAACTTGTTGTAAACACATTAGACGTTAAGTGAAAATCTGGTTAGTGAGACAATTCGTAGGCATTTTACAGTCGTTGATGGAAAGCTATTTTGCGTTTGTCAATTTCACAGTGTATGTTGTACCAACCTAGCGGACTAAATACCATGTATGTACGTGATCTAGAGAGCAAATGCTTTGTTTTTTGGCCACATAATTTCCAAAGTTTTTCAACGTTCTGGATATCTGAAGAAGACATAGAATGCCATAGCTTACATCCGTACAGTGTAGACGAAATTGGTATTGTTTTTATTTGTGAACCCATTGTAATAAGGTTGACATTTCCAATGTTGTTTGAGGCTAGTAAAGAGAACATAGAATCCCGTCCTTCGTGACGCGGTTTCTTATTGTATGTGAGTTAGTTAAGTGTTATACCAACATCGGTCGCTGTTTTGCATCTATCTATGGTAACCGACGTAATATTACTATTGTCTTTACCAAATATGATTAATTCACACTTGTCTGTATTGAAACTATATCCCCAGTCATTTGCATATTCATTTGCCATAGCACAAGATCGTCTGCTAGTGCCGGATTACCACAATGTGTTGTGCCAACAGTTAAACCGCAGGTTGATTCAAGTCTGTTTAATAAGTATTACTGTGCTTTAAAATGGTAACTAACTTTCATTTGAACGAACATCTTCCCTCAGGTTATACATATAGATGTGTTGTAAGCTCGTTTAAATATTACTTAATTTTCTCACAATGTATAATCATAAATTATACCAGGATACTCTATATTGCTTTTAATAAAACACGATCCTGTTTGTTATATTATGATCATATACAAGAGACCCAATGGGTCTGGATCGCTAACCTGATTTCATGAAGATATACAGACGCATAGGTTGTTCCAGGTCTAAGTTAAAATAAATGTTGGAGTTATGGTCTGAACACAGAAAACGAAACGTGTTAAGAACTCTGAGCATCACATATAGTACCAGAGAATCTTTGATACCAAGATGTACAAGTCCGTGAAGTTTGGCAAAAACACCTCCATTTGAACAAATATAATCTCAACTTGTTACCAATACTTAAGAGTTCATTTGGTTGCAATACAATCAGCAATCAAAGTTACAGAGGGGAGTTGCGGCATGGATTAAGCTAGCTGAGTGATATAGCTCTTCTGATAACTGGTGTGATTTATAGTGTACTAACACTGACAATTTGGAAGGACACTCAAGGAGGAATAATCTTCGTATCCACGGGATTAGTGGTTCACTCAATGAGAAGTGGGACGTATGCGAGGAGAAAGTAAGGGATTTCATTAAAACGGACTTAAATCTACCGGTGTACGAAAATGTGGAAATTGAACGTGCGCATATAATCAAATAAAGAGACAAGGATACATGCAGTATAATTGTAAAATTTAATCGCTTTAAAGACAGAGAGCAAATTCTACGCGGCGCTTCAAAAACCCTCGACAAGAAATCCGCGTATGCAGTACAACAAGACTACACAGATCGTGTTAAAACGGCCAGGCGCGAATTGGGTAAACACATGATAGCTGCGAGAAACAACGGTAAATACGCATCGATACGCTACGATAAACTCGTCATTGACAATAAGGTTTTTCGATACGATTGTGAAAATGACAGGCCTGTTTTGGTGAGTAATAATGACCGCGCATGGACACGACAAACACGAGGTCAGATACCTGAAACAAACGACAATCCATTGGCTGGAAATCGGGAATCACATAATGTGCACGAGACTGGGGGCGGAGTTCTGGACAAGGACGTTAACATACTATAGGAAGAAGGCCAAGGCGCACCGAATGAAATATTTACATATATAAACATTCTCACGTGGAATATAGAAGGGTTGAATAAACATCGTAGTAATGAGAATTTAAAGAAGTACTTGAAACAGTTTGATATTATAGGACTTGTTGAAACTTGGAGTATTTTTTAAAGGTGAATTTATGGATTTTTTGAGTGAATATGCATACTTTGACAGTGTGAGGATCAAAAATAGAAATGCTTTTAGAAATAGTGGTGGAGTTGGAATATTTATAGGAAAAACTTTTTAAACATGTCAGTATTACACAAATTTGCTTAAATTTAGAAAATTGTATTGTTTTGCATCTTAAAAGCTCACTCTTTAAACATTTAAAAGATTTTATTATGTACTTTGCGTATGTGTCACCTGAAGGTTCTAGTGTCTATAACCAGGGAGAACAGAAGGGTATCTTAATACTAGAAAATAATATTATTGAAATTAGGTCAGAGTACCAGGATTGTCTATTATTATGTCTCCCCCTGTATACAGGGGAGATATATTGTTTTTGTCCTTGATGTCTGTCTGTCTGTCTGTCTGTCTGTCTGTCTGTCTGTCTGTTCGTCCCCAAAATCTTGTCCGCTCCACATCTCCCTGACGGCTTGAAGGATTTTCATGAAACTTGGGTCACATGTTCACCTCATCAAGGCAACGTGCAGATCCCGCGTCTCAACAATATAGGGTCAAGGTCAAGGTCACACTTGAAGGTCAAAGGTTTGAGGCTTTATTTCGTGTCCGCTCCATATCTCCAAGACGGCTTGAAGGATTTTCATGAAACTTAGGTCACATGTTCACCTCATCAAGGCGACGTGCAGAACCCACGTTTCGACAATATAGGGTCAAGGTCAAGGTCAAACTTGAAGGTCAAAGGTTTTAGGCTTTATTTCGTGTCCGCTCCATATCTCCGAGATGGCTTGAAGGATTTTCATGAAACTTATGTCAAATGTTCACCTCATCAAGGCAACGTGCAGAACCTACGTCTCGACAATATAGGGTCAAGGTCAAGGTCAAGCTTAAAGGTCAAAGGTTTGAGTCTTGTTTGAGGCTTTATTTCGTGTCCGCTCCATATCTCCGAGATGGCTTTAAAGATTTTCATGAAACTTATGTCACATGTTCACCTCATCAAGGCGACGTGCAGAACGCACGTCTCGACCATACCGGGTCAATGTCAAGGTCACGCTTGAAGGTCAAAGGTTTGAGGCTTTATTTCGTGTCCGCTCCATATCTCCCAAGACAGCTTGAAGGAATTTCGTGAAACTTTGGTCACATGTTCACCTCATCAAGGCGACGTGCAGAACCCGCGTCTCAACAATATAGGGTCAAGGTCAAGGTCACACTTGAAGGTCAAAGGTTTTAGGCTTTATTTCGTGTCCGCTCCATATCTCCAAGACGGCTTGAAGGATTTTCATGAAACTTAGGTCCGATGTTTACCTCATCAAGGCGACGTGCAGAACCCACGTTTCGACAATATAGGGTCAAGGTCAAGGTCACACTTGAAGGTCAAAGGTTTTAGGCTTTATTTCGTGTCCGCTCCATATCTCCAAGACGGCTTAAAGGATTTTCATGAAACTTGGGTCACATGTTCACCTCATCAAGGCGACGTGCAGAACTTGCGTCTCGACAATAAAGGGTCAAGGTCAAGGTCACGCTTGAAAGTCAAAGGTTTTAGGCTTTATTTCGTGTCCGCTCCATATCTCCGAGATGGCTTGAAGGATTTTCATGAAACTTATGTCACATGTTCACCTCATCAAGGCAACGTGCAGAACCTACGTCTCGACAATATAGGGTCAAGGTCAATGTCAAGCTTGAAGGTCAAAGGTTTGAGTCTTGTTTGAGGCTTTATTTCGTGTCCGCTCCATATCTCCGAGATGGCTTTAAAGATTTTCATGAAACTTATGTCACATGTTCACCTCATCAAGGCGACGTGCAGAACCCACGTCTCGACCATACCGGGTCAATGTCAAGGTCACGCTTGAAGGTCAAAGGTTTGAGGCTTTATTTCGTGTCCGCTCCATATCTCCCAAGACAGCTTGAAGGAATTTCGTGAAACTTTGGTCACATGTTCACCTTATCAAGGCGACGTGCAGAACCCGCGTCTCAACCATACCGGGTCAAGGTCAAGGTCACGCTTGAAGGTCAAAGGTTTTAGGCTTTATTTCATGTCCGCTCCATATCTCCAAGACGGCCTGAAGTATTTTCTTGAAACTTGGGTCAGGTGTTTACCTCATCAAGGCAACGTGCAGAAACTGCATCTCGACCATACTGGGTCAAGTTCAAGGTCACGCTTGAAGGTCAAAGGTTTGGGTCTTGTTTGAGGCTTTATTTCGTGTCCGCTCCATATCTCCGAGATGGCTTTAAAGATTTTCATGAAACTTATGTCACATGTTCACCTCATCAAGGCGACGTGCAGAACCCACGTCTCGACCATGGGTCAAGGTCAAGGTCACGCTTGAAGGTCAAAGGTTTGAGGCTTTATTTCGTGTCCGCTCCATATCTCCCAAGACAGCTTGAAGGAATTTCGTGAAACTTTGGTCACATGTTCACCTTATCAAGGCGACGTGCAGAACCCGCGTCTCAACCATACCGGGTCAAGGTCAATGTCACGCTTGAAGGTCAAAGGTTTTAGGCTTTATTTCATGTCCGCTCCATATCTCCAAAACGGCTTGAAGTATTTTCACGAAACTTGGGTCAGATGTTCACCTCATCAAGGCAACGTGCAGAACCTGCATCTCGACCATTCTGGGTCAAGGTCAAGGTCACGCTTGAAGGTCAAAGGTTTGAGGCTTTATTTTGTGTCCGCTCCATATCTCCAAAACAGCCTAAAGGATTTTTATGAAACTTGGGTCACATGTTCACCTCATCAAGGCGACGAGCAGAACCCGCGTCTCGACCATACCGGTTCAAGGTCAAGGTCACGCTTGAAGGTCAAAGGTTTTAGGCTTTATTTCGTGTCCGCTCAATATCTCCAAGACGGCTTGAAGGATTTTCATGAAAATTGGGTCACATGTTCACCTCATCAAGGCGACATGCAGAACCCGTGTCTCGACCATACCGGTTCAAGGTCAAGGTCACACTTGAAGGTCAAAGGTTTGAGGCTTCATTTCGTGTCCGCTCCATATCTCCAAGACGGCTTGAAGTATTTTCATGAAACTTGGGTCAGATGTTCACCTCATCAAGGCAACGTGCAGAACCCGTGTCTCGACCATACTGGGTCAAGGTCAAGGTTACGCTTGAAGGTCAAAGGTTTGAGGCTTTATTTCGTGTCCGCTCCATATCTCTAAGACGATGTAAACCATTTGCAATCATGTCCACTTTGTACCAGGTCAAGACAAAACATTAGTAATTAAAAATTGAGTACTGTCCGACTTGGTCAAATTTTTGTTTGTCTGCTTTATAGGTTGGAATGTTTTGAGATATTTTGACAGATATTTGAGGGGGAGACATATGTTTTTGTCAAAACAATTCTAGTTTTTGGCAGGTGATCTAAATTCCAGAACTACTAACTTTTTAGATTTTATTCCAAGTGATAATTTAGATTTTGTCTTTGGAGAGGTTGAATTCGATAATGATCATTTTGATATGAGAAGGAATAACTTAGATTGTGTACGCTACAATAATTTTGGTAAATCACTTGTGGAATTATGTTGTTGTAATAATATTCATATAATTTATGGTCGACTTCACGATGATTTGCGTGGTAACTTTACATGTATAAATCATAACGGTGCCAGCGTTGTTGATTATAATATAGCGTCTAGTGATATTTTTCCTTATATATCATATTTTTGTATAGAAAACCGAGATGAATCAATACATTTTCCTTTGAATTGCCAGTTGAAATTTCCAATTGAAAATAATATATCAAAAATTGATAAGACAAATGAAAACATGCGTTCGATTCTAAAATATAAATGGAAGGATGAACATAAAACTGTATTTTTAGAAAAAATAAGAACTCTGATTACAGCGTCATATGATCAAATATGCCAATATACAAACATTAATATAAATAAAGCGGTTGAAACTATTACACATATTTATGCCACAGCGGCTGAATCAATGCTTTTGAAGAACAAACCTTTTAATTTGTTTACTGATCCGCAACCACCGTGGTGGGATTCGGATTGTGAAAAATTAAAGCAAAGAAAATATTCACATTTAAGATTATTCCGTCTATCAAATTTAGATTCGGATCTTAATATATATAAATCTGATCGAAATGCATTTAAAAATACTTGTAATAATAAAAAACGTTTATATGAAAAAAGTAAACGCGAAGAACTTGTCGAAGCAAGAAAAAACCCATCATTGTTTTGGAAAACAATAAAACAAGGTTACTCCAAACCCTGTAATGGTAATGATATTTCCGAATTAGAATGGTTGAATTATTTTAAAACACTATTGAAAAATGAAAATAGTATCAATATTGAAACTTCTGATTTTGCACATTATGAAATGTTGAATGACAATGATGCATTAAATTGCCCTATTTCAACTGATGAAATTGTTGCGGGTATTCGAAATCTTAAATCTGGTAAAAGTGCAGGGCCATGTGGCATTGGTGCTGAATTCTTTAAACATACTGAAAATGAAATAGTTCCGATTTTAAATAAATTATTTAATGCTATTTTAAATACTGGTGTTTATCCAGATTCATGGGCAGAGAGTATTCTTTGTCCGATACACAAGTCAGGTCCGAAAAATGACCCAAGTAATTATAGAGGTATTTCACTTATAAGCATTATGTACAAGATATTTTCTCATAAAGCAACAGCTAGGATATGTAAGTGGGCCGAACCCAAGCAGGTTTTAGGAAAGGGTATTCGGCCATTGATAATATTTTTTCTCTTCAATCCATGGTACAAAAATATTTATCCAAAAAGGGGGGTCGTTTTTATTGCCTCTTTGTTGATTTTAGCAAAGCTTTCGATTCGTTAAATCATGACAAATTGTTTAGAAGTATTGCTAGGAAAGGGTTAACTGGTAAATTGTTTAATGTATTCACATCAATGTATAGCAAAACTAAAGCATGTGTTCGCACTCCAAATGGTCTCACTGAGTCATTCTCATGTAATGTTGGCACGAGACAAGGGGACAAGAGTAGCCCAATAATCTTTTCTTTATATGTTAATGATCTCTGTACGTTGCTTAGAGAACAGTGTGGTACTGGCATATTCATCACTCATGATATACCTGACATTTTATGTCTTTTATTCGCTGATGATGTCACACATTTGGCAGAAACAGCTTCAAAGTTACAAATCCAACTAAATGTTTTACATCATTTTTGTCTCTCTTCTGAAATGACTGTTAATCTCAAGAAAACTGAGATCATTGTTTTTAGAAATGGTGGTCGACTCCGCTTATACGAAAACTGGGTTTTTGATGGTAATCTTATTAGTACAACTCCTTATTACAAATATATGGGTTTATTGTTTACCCCTAAGTTGTCATGGTCATCTGCAAAAATTAAACTTGCAGCCCAGGCAAAAAAGGCTGTATTTGCCATAAGAAAATATCAAAGACCATTTGGTATGTTTTTGCATAATGAAATTCTAAAATTATTTGACTCCATGGTAAAACACATTTTATGTTATGGCTCAGAGGTTTGGGGATATGAATACTCCAGTACAATTGAAAAGGTTCAAGTGGACTTTTGTAAATACTTCTTAGCGGTTAACAATTATGTTAACAATAATGTGGCGTTAGGTGAATGTGGGCGACTTCCTTTATGTATAGTGTATCATACAAATCGTATAAAATATTGGTGTAAACTATTACAAATGCAAGAATATCGTTACCCTAAAAATTGTTACAAAATGCTTAAGTCACTTGATGAAGCTGGTAGGCATACTTGGGCATCAAGTGTTAAAACACTCCTCTTTAGATACGGATTTGGTTTTGTATGGGTATCTCAAGATGTTGGAGAAATAAATATTTTTATTAAACAGTTAAAACAAAGATTAATAGATTGCATGAAACAAAACTGGCACAGTAGTATTGACGATTCTCCCCGTTGCGATACTTATAAAGTTTTTAAAACTCTGTTAAACCCAGAGAGATATTTATGCGTAGACTTGCCGTTTTTACATAAAAAAGCGACTGCCCGTTTTCGGTGTTCCAGTCACAAGTTAAAATTAGAAACGGGTCGACATCAAAATATTGATAGAGAAAATCGTTACTGTCCTTATTGCCAAACTATTGAAAACGTTTTTATATTAGAAAATGAATATCATGTATTTTTTAAATGCCCTAGATACTCAGATTTACGTCAAAAACTTCTATTTTCTTGGTACTCTGGTGGAACTGATCATTTAAATTTTTACAAAGTTCTACAATTAAAGGACACTTCCAAAATAAGAAAAATCTCATATTACATATATTGTATTTTAAAAAGAAATGAATTACAAATATAGCATGGATATTGTATACGTAACTCACATAATTTGTTGTAAAAAATGTTATGTATTGTGGGCCGGAGGCCTTTATTTACAAAATAAAACTTTGTATCTTGTATCTTGTATCTTGTATTAAGAAAGGTGCATTCCAAAATATAATAAACAAGGAATTGCTTCTCCAGTTTCTACTTCAAAACAGTAGTTAGTTTTAATCATCGGACTCATCAAAAAACAATAATATATTTAAAAATGGCAAGTGGACACAGACTCAAAAACGCACAGCCCAACATGCTTCATTCGCGCTACTTTACCTATTTACGATACTTATTCAAATAGAACTGCCTATTACAGAACGACTTAAGTTATTCGATGCACTTGTTTCTCCAACTCTGAACTACGGGGCGCAGATTTGGGGAATGCATAAATCACCTGATGTAGAAACTATGCATTCCAAATTTTGTAGAAAGATGTTATGTGTTAAAAAATCAACCAACCTCGAAGCTCTATACGGAGAACTAGGAACTATACCAATGTACATTCAAAGAAAAATAATAATGATAAAATATTAGATAAAATATTATCTCTAAATGAAAATAGTATTCTATTTAAAACGTACAAAATGTTAAAAACAGATGCCGAAAATGAACATACATATAACAATAATAACTGGGCTTACAGCATTAAGCAAATTTTAGATGAATCAGGGTTAATATTATTATGGGAAAATCAATCAAACATAAAAATTGAATTGCATCCAATCAAGTATTATATTATAAAAACATATTATGCGAAATGGTATAGAACTATAAATAACTCACTAAGGTTAACGTCATATTGCCTATTCAAACATTCCGTAGCTCTTGAAAAATACTTACAAGTGATTAAAGTACCAAAATATAGAACAGCATTAGCAAGATTTAGAACGTCATCGCATACTTTAGTTATAGAACAAAGAAGATTTATGAATAATACTCGTAGCACTCGAATCTGTAAAAATTGTCATTTTAATCAAATAGAATCAGAATATCATTTCCTTCTTATATGTCCAAAATACACAGACTTAAGAGTGAGACATTTGAAAAGGTATTATTTCACATGGCCATCGACACACAAATTTATCAATCTCATGTCTGAAACATCTAAAACAACTATAAGCGGATTAAGTAGATTTATTTATGAGGCAATGTTAATCAGAACTTAACATTTATCCACCTACAATCAACACTACTTTGCTCTTCCGAAAATTGTATGTTTTTCTTTACGAAATTCATGTCTTTGTGTTAAACTGTATTTGCTTTAAACATGTATGTACGTTTTATGCAATAAAGCTTAATAATAATAATCAATATACATTTATTAACTTGTGCATTGTATTGAATGGTAATTGATCGCACTGATAATTTGAAGTATGATGCTAAAATTCGAAAGAAATGCTGCCATTCATTACACCTTAGTTTCATTGCAGCCTCACACAATTACCAATTGCCTCCATAAACTCAGCAAGGGTCTTTTTTTTCTTAAGATACTGACTGCAAAGACATTTAAGTCGCTTTTGCTGCTTCTGATTTTTTTTTCCTTTTTTCGACGTATTGGCGGGAGTCCTTGGTGGATTTGCTCGTAGACAGTCTCTACATAACAATTGTCTTTCTGTACACAATTTATAACATACCACAGGCTTGAATGGCCTACTAATGTTTTGAAGGCACTGTTCAATCCCTCACACACATTATTGGTTCGGCTTTGGTCATGGAGCGTTGCCGCATGCACATTCCATGTGTGTGGGGGAGATCTGGATGGAGTCCTTCTAAACCTTAGTTGGCCATTTTCACCCCTTACAGTCTTAAAGTCGCCTGTAACATACGTACTATCAAAATAATCCACTATAGGAGCTAAACAGTCTGGTGCTGTTTCTCTAAGATAATTCATGCCGTCGTTGACATCATTCACTGGCAAAAATGCCAGACCGTCAATTTATCAACAAAAGTGTATCACTTCTTCGTCTGATAAGTATGCTGCCTGAAGACCTTCGCTCTGGACTCGTCTCCATGTGCTTTGAGTCAGGTGGTAAAAACAGACTTGTATATGAATGGTATTACCTAACAAAGATTTGATGGCATTATGAATGGTCATTTCAAAGTCAACTATGACTCTAGTAGGATTTGGTCTAAGGTTCCGTAATAAACAAGAATCAAGAAGGGCGGACAATAGCTCCTCATAGACACTCTGTTGTTTGGATGGAAGCAAGGCGTACACACACTTCTCCCTTTTCAACAACGTTGTCAACTCTATTCAGTAATTTTACTTTCATTTGAAGAGATTTTCCACAAAAACTACTACAACAGATTTTAAAGTATTGGGCATGACATGATCGGGAATCGAACCCTGAATATAAATCAAGGATGTTTGTATCAGTTATAGAAATTCAGCTGGATAGGGGTTAAGAACCCACATCCAGATGTATATTGAAAACATTGTGGCAAAAAGAGAAATTGCTCATAATGAACAACTTCTCCCTTTTCAACAACGTTTTCAACTCTATTCAGTAATTTTACTTTCATTTGAAGAGATATTTTACCCTTTCTACATGAAGCTGCATTTTGACGCATTTGCAACATACGACTTTTGAAAACATTAATGCAAAAGAAAAATGTGCTCATAAGATTTACTTACTCATACGTCTGTAACTATGGCTCCTGTACACTTTATGCTACCCCGTTTGCAGCATTCCCATCTGTCTGTTGATTTTGTTGTGTGTTTCTTGGTATAGGCATGCCCATTACTACAGAGTTTTTCGGAACCCTTGTTGCTTCTAATAACTTCCATTTTTTGGGGGATTGTGAAGCAATAGCGAAATGTAATACATTTATATCCATGGTTCAATCAATGTTTGTCACATAGAAAAAATAAACAGTCTTTAAGCTTTTTATTGAAAATTATGCAATCACTGCATTAATTTTTATAAGGCATTTTAATTTTATGGTAATTAATTACTTTATTGAATGAATAATTATATACTAAATTAGGGTTGTTTGATTACTCTGATTAACACCGACACTGTTTGTTACATAAAAAATAAACAATTTTTCAGTCTTTTTAATGAATATACAGTTAAACATAATTAATGTGTTGTGTAAGCTAGTTAACAAAATTTAATCATTAAAATGATAATATTCAAATATAACACATTAAACTAACATATAACATGTACATGTATATAATAGGCAATTGGAACATTTATAAAGTAGGGGATTTTTTCCTTAGGGGATTTTGTCTGTAGTGGAATTTTGCATGTAGGGGATTTTGTCTGTAGTGGAAAAAGGATATAGGGGATTTTGTCTGTGTATGCCTAGGGGATTTTAACTGTAGGGAATTTTGACCTACATTCGGTCTATCATAGACCCTGATAAATACAACCTACAGAGATAAATATTCGCGCAAACGCAGTGAAAAATGTAATAACAAGCTAGTTTAACAAAACTAATTAACCAATAATTATACTAGTATTATCATTTATTATGTCTTACACACTTAAAATCCCTTCAATTTCTATAAAGAGTAGTATAATCTAGGAAGTAATGGTCTAAATAAAATAAAGTCACATCTGAATTTGTCTCGTGACACAAAAATTCGATTTCGCCTCGCGGCTGCGGTAAGTTTTAAGCCTTATAAAAGCATTAAAACAAAGAGTTGCTCTTTTTATCTCAATGATGAATGAAATTATTTTATGCCTTATTTCTGATTCGTGCAGTATTTACGCCATGTTCAAACGGTTGTAGTGCCACTTTAATGCCTAATTTTCATTTAATACGTTCAGAAACATTATCTAAAAGACAAAACAAAAGTCTTTAGAAAAACAACTTTCGTCCATTTGTCAACAAAATTGACGAATTGACGAACTTGACGAAGCTCGTCTGAATGACTGATGGCCATGCAATTTAAAATCGGGCCTAATTTGCATTCAATACGTCTAGCGACATTATCTAAAAGACAGAAATAAAGTTTTCAGAAAAATATATTTTTCGTCAATTCGTCAACAAAATTGACGAAGCTCTTCTGAATTACAATGTAATTTGAAAAAGGGCCTTCAATACGGCCCAATTACATTATCTAAAAGACAGAAATAAATTTTTAAAAAAATAATTTGTTCGTCAATTCAACAAAAGTGTCGAGTTGACGAATTGACGAAGCTCTTCTGAATGACTGATGGCTAGGAAATATGGAATAGGGTCTAATCTACATTCAATACGTCCAGATACATTATTCAAAAGACAGAAATAAATTTATGAGAAACGTATTTTTTTTTAAATTAAGGAGTTGACGAATTTGACGAGGCTCTTCTGAATGACTGATCGTCATGAAACATGAAATAGGACCTAATTTGCATTTAATACGCTCAGATACATTATCTGAAAGACAGAAATAAATGGTTTTCATATATCTTTTTTCGTCATTTCCTACACCAAATTGACGATGCTCTTCTAAATGACGGATGGCAAGGACATTTGAAATAGGACCTAATTTGCATTCAATACGTACAGATACATTATCTAAAAGATAGAAATAAAGTTTATAGACAAGAAAAACATTCCCGTCAATTTTTTTGACGAGTTGACGAAGCTCTTCTGAATTGGAAATAGGGCCTAATTTGCATTCATTACGTCCAGATACATTATCTAAAAGAAAGAACTAAAGTTCTTATATTTTTTTTTTTTAAAGATTAAAAAGAATACAATATAAATGACTACCTAGCCATTTTTGGACATAGGGGATTTTGAGTGGCACCCAAATCCCCTAGAATTGAAATAATTTTCTTCCTATTTATGTTTCAACCCTTTCAATACTAATTATAGGTAGCACATACAATACGGGCAGATGTAACTAATGTCTTTTAGCAGATCAAAGTGTTGAAAGAGTTAAAATAGCTCTTTTATGGTCACCTTCATAAAAATAAGTAAAAATTGTGTCTATATTATAACCTTTAATCAACAAAAACAAAATAATATACATGTATATATATATATTATATTGTAAATATCTAAACTAATGAATTTTAATGTATACAAGTATATGTGGCACGTCATGTGGGCTTTGCATACAGTGTAGATCCAGATTCAGAGTCAGAGTCACAGCCTCTGATCTAGGTCTGCTCTGTTTAACTTAACTGACTTATGGATTATGCGACATCTACAACCTACATTTTCTCCTTCAGAGTGCACTTCACATAACTCTAGCACAAGAATAGCACACTTGGATAATTCTTAACCTGCTTTTAAATAATGCACATTCAACAATAAAACGAAGTTAGAACTGGTTAAATATAAAAATATACCTATTTCAATCACATTACATAAAAAGGAGCAAACAGTATAGCCAAGATATATATACTTATATGTTGCTTATGATACATATCTCGTAGTCTACCATGATGTGGTCTGGACCTAACAAAATCAACAAGCGGTATAGACTAAGATCAGAGGGCTCATTCTACGCAATATATATTATTATTAGCCATTGCATCTTCGTATAAGTTTACCCTTCATAGTGAAGTTCAAGTTTACCTTTATTACTAGTGATGAACTCCATTTGAAACCAAAAGACACTTGGTTATTACAGAACAGAACAGAACTTTTTTCAAGAATATTTACTTGAACACATATGGTTCATCGTCAAAATACAACATACTTAAGCATACATGAGTATAGACAAATTAAAGGCAGATAAATATACAGTTTTTAACACTCTCTTTTCATGAAAATATAAATAGACACACATATTTAGATAAATAACACAAAATAGGGTAATATATATTTACACATATTTAGATAAATATTAAGTTTTCAACACTCTCTTTTGATGAAAACATAAATAGACACATATAACATCTACAGTATAGAATAATACACAGATATATATATAGGACAAGAGAAAGTTGATGCAATGCATCAATGTCGCCGGATATCCATAGTGCAGTTATGCATAACACTAACATTATAGTAGTTGAATAAACAGTTATCAACTGAGGGGCATATTGGAACATCAGGGGTGGGGTCAAGTGAAAATGTATCATAACTTGCATTGTTTTGTCAACGAAGTGAATGATAATTGAAGCCTTTCATTGTTTATGATCAATCTCCATTCCAAAGTAGGTTGACTAGACACACAACCAACTAATTATTGATCATAAACAGTAATGGAAATGAGAAATCTTGCCAATCATTAGTCTTAGTATGTAAACAGTGCTTTCATTAAGGAATAATTATAAGATTTGTGAATTCCACATACACTTTTCAAGATGTTTGTCAGAATATTTGAATTTTATTATTTTTCAATAAAACCACAAAACAGATAATTTAGGATTTGCATGCAATAGCACATCATTTTACCTTTCCTCCTCTATTAAAGTCAACAGTGGACACATACTTTAACAAATGTTAAAATGTAGTCCAATATTTATAAATTAGACCACATTCGAAATATAATATCAACTAAACAGTTAAATCTCATTGAAATTGTTGTATAATTTAAACTTAATTTCGAACATAAACTGAGCCCTACAACATGTTAATTTATTTTAATTCTTTCCTTCCTTTTTTATAATGAAAATAACAAAACTACTCATGTTTTAAAATTATATTATGATGAGCACCCTTGTGTCAATGATCCATAACAATATGCAGATCGGAAGCAATATGCCTTTAGGGAATTAAATGACACATTTAAAATTGTCAAGGACGAAATAATTTTGTACGAAAGACCCGATTCTTTCTTATTCGCAGAGGTGTCGTTCTTGAAACTCTCTTTATAGGCAGAGAGTGTTCGTTCAAAGTAATTTTTCTATTAAAACTAGTTTTTATCTCGGTTTGTTCTTTTCTTCATTTGTTTCGAACCAAATAAACATTTTAAATCACCTACGATTTACTATTTGTAAGTGAGTGTAAAGAGACGGCTCTCTGCAAAGGAGATTGATCTACAGCGAGTCACGCTTCAAGCAGGTGCGCGTATGTAAACAAATTAGACTGCGACGTAAAGGTTTGTAGTTATCGCCTTTTGAGTACATGTAGTATATAGTGTAAAAATAAAGTATACCAGTCTAGCTAATAGGGACTGTTTTGTCTTCGTAAATAAAACAACAAAACATAAATGCGAGTCAAAATAAAGAAACTGAAAATACCTAAAACATCGGAATATTTATTTCATTTTAGATGTGTCATTAGTTAGTGTTTTTAAACAAATACAATTGTAATATGTTCAAGACATCTAAATGTGTTTCTTTCTAATAATAATCCCCCCTCCCATGTGATTTCCGAAAACCTATTAAAAATAGAAGTCGCGGGCTTCTGCCCGGCGACTAATAATATACAGATACTGAAGATACTTTTAGCGGAAATAATGCATGATAATGCATGTAATTTCTTCTTATACAATAAAATTGTTTAATCTATTTTGTCTTTCTTCATTACTTTTTATGTAGTATGTTGTAACAGATCGAATTCCCACTTGTCTTTACAGAATACTTTTATGCAATGCACTAGATATAGTGCGTGCCTATACCCGATATAGTGTTACACATTGTAACAAAGGTAGCATAGACGTATAGTTCATTATCAATCACCGGGATCGGTATATAGTCAATATAAATGTATATTATAAAATAACATGAACACAATACCTTGGCTCCTTCATCTTTATTCCTTCCAAGTTCACATATAACCACATATTAAACAAGTTCACAAAGTTACTAAGTTATAAATAAGAGATTAACTTTTAACATCGTAAATGCCTTGATCGAAGGCGATCGATACAAAATGACTGACCGACGGACGTTAATACACGTTATACAAAGATCCAGTACTGGTGCGTGCTTTGAATCCATCTTATATAGTGATCTGAATCAGATCGTAGCACCATATTTGTAAATCATGTAACTAACCCATGTAGGCTCGAAATACCACGCAGTACGTACTTTATTCCCGTAATCTCCACGTGGACTACTTAATGACTTACATGTAAACACTGTGGTCAGCGAAATCTCCGTTAATTGATCCCACAATTTTTCAATTTTTCTTGTTTTAAAATTTGTTTTTAATATTTTTATTAAATTCTAATTTTATTTTTAAAGAAATTAAACTTCTTAATTTGTAATGAACGTAATGTTGTTGATATGGAACCTTTTTATTTCACTACTCACACCTTTTTATTTATTTTTAACTATCCGAATACTATTATCTTTAGAATATAGATATTTACCAACATGACATAAACATGAACAACCAATTTTAATGAAATATGATTATGATTAGGTATACTTAAATAACACTCTATAATAACAATGCACACGAAAAGATTACATAACTATAACATATATACATTATATACAAACTTGTCTGTCTCATTCGACCCAACTAATTATAATATATAAAATGTTCCACCTTAAACAATGTATTTTAATTATAAAGTTAACAATTCAATAATTGAAATTTATAATAATTCCCACACAAATTGGCTAAACTATCTCAGCTTATTAATTATACAATCATAATAATCATTGTGACACATAAAATAACACAAGTGTCTCACGATTGTAGTAAACAATTTGAAAATACATAATACGTATTATTAATTTACCAACACAAAATTCCCCATAACTATGCTTTAACAACGTTTAAACATTTATTGTACTTAAACGCAAAATTATAACTTTCCATTTAACTTTGTCGCATTATTGTACTTTTTATCCCATTATGAATTAGTTCTGTTCTAGAAAAGTACGTTGTATTTAACATCTTCTTTAGACGGAACCATGTTAAAATACCGATTTTAATTGAATTTGGGACCGGTAATTTAACTTTTGTCAGTTTATTAACCACTTAAATATGGCTTGTATTAAGTCGTATTTCTGGACGTAAAGCTCCAATTAGCTCTTCAATTTATATAATTGGAAAAGCTCTAATGTCCCATTCTGTCGGACATGACGGAATTTTAATTATTTGTAAATCTACACAGTTTAATCCGTTTGAAACATGGACGTTAATGTAATTTGATATGTTGCCATTTGTTTGTTGAACTTTCCTAAAAATTAATGACGCTAAAATCAGATGTATAACTAATATGATAAAAATGAAATGCTCATATTCTAGACTGGTTTTCATATCGTTAAAGAATGTTACATACGGACTTACTGTTGTTGTTGTTATGTATTTAAGTTCCATTGCATTAACAGGTCTTATTAACGTAGTTGCTAAGATCAACATATTGAGTTTCCTATATACTACAAAAATACACAATGTATTTATTATAGTCAATATCACACCACCTATTGATATGATTTTGTATATATATGAATCATAACTCCAGTTTGATCCTTCATCAAACAATTGATTCGGCTAAATTTGCATATACATCTTCTTTGCTTTTTCCGCAATATGTTTCAATGAGATTTCTATGCGTCTTGACTTCGCTTGAATTTCTCTTGATTTATGCTCAAACATTCGATACCCTGGTAGCTTTATTCCCTCGGGACTGATTCCCGTCTTATTGCTTATTATTTGGTTTATGATTGTGTCATTGAAAAAGTGTTTTAAATACTGCATGTTAATCGGATTTATGACTTGAACTTCGTGAGTTGAAAGTATTTCGCATCGCGAAAAGTGCCAAGCCATAACGTGTGTCGAGATGATCAAACTACATCCACACGGCAATTTAAATAACCAAAATTTACAATCCGACAGGTTCGATACATTTCGGCCTTTACAATCTAAACTTATATTAGTTTGTTGATATGCCAGCATTTTATTGAAACTTCCACTTATCAATCTTGGTTTAATCATTTGATTAACCATTTTATGGTCACACAGTTTATTGATTCTAGTGATCTGTTTTTGGCGATACTTTTATGCTTATATATATCACATTTTCCTGTCGACCATAAATAAACTTTGCAATCTGGTAATTATACAATGCGTCTTTCCAAAGTAGCTGATACGAATCAAAGTCGGTCAATAAAACATTCGAAATGTTATTTAATACCGTTTGTAAACGTTCTGCCGGAAAAATGAACAAGAGGCCAAAGAGGGCCAGTATCGCTCCACGGCCATAAGGCAAAAATAAAATCTCCAAACAGCCCTGCCCCCTGGTGGCTATTTTTTTACCAACCACCATGGCTTAAAGGAATGTTTCTGCAAAATTATTTGAAAATCGGCCTGACACTTTCGAAGGAGAGGATATTTTAAGTTTTTACTATAGCCATATAAGGCAAAATAGCCCCACCCCCTGGCAGCCATATTTTTCAACCAATCAACATGGCTTGAAGGAATCTGATAGAGGGTAAGCCTAGAAACATTTCTACAAAATTATTTGAATATCAGCCAAACACTTTCGGAGGAGAAGATTTTTTAAGTTTTCACTATGGTCATATAAGGCAAAATAGCCCCGCCCTCTGGCTGCCATGTTTTTCGATCAATCAACATGGCTTGAAGGAATCTGATAGAGGGTCACCCAATGAACATTTCTATAAAATTATTTGAAAATCGGCTGAACACTTTCGGAGAAGAAGATTTTTTAAGTTTTCACTATAGCTATATATAATGCAAAATAGCCCCGCCACCTGGCGGCCATGTTTTTCAACCAATCAACATTTCTTGAAGGAATCTAATAAAGGGTCACCCAAGGAACGTTTCTACAAAATTATTTGAAAATCGGCCTGACACTTTTGGAGGAGAAGATTTTTTAAGTTTTCTCTTTAGCCATATAGGCAAAATAGCCCCGCCCTGTGACGGCCATGTTTTTTTACCAATCAACATGGCTTGAAGGAATCTGATAGAGGGTTACCCATGGAACATTTCTACAAAATTTTTTGAAAATCTGCTGAACACTTTTGGAGAAGAAGATTTTTTAAGTTTTCACTATTGCAATATAAGGCAAAATAGCCCCGCCCCCCTGGCGGCCATGTTTTTCAACCAATCAACATTTCTTGAAGGAATCTAATAAAGAGTCATTCAAGGAACATTTCTACAAAATTATTTGAAAATCGGCCTGACACTTTTGGAGAAGAAGATTTTTTAAGTTCTCACTATTTTTTTCTTTCGGTTGCCATGGAAACCAGAATTTCGAATGGATCAAAAAAAATTGAAGGAACTTAATAGAGGACATTGAGAGGATGCTTCCCATGAAGTTTCAACCAAATTGGCCAAGTGGTTAGGGAGAAGAAGTCGTTTAAAGGAAAAAGTTTACGCACGCACGCACGCACGGACGCACGACGGACAATTCGCCATGACATAAGCTCGACTGGCTTTCAGCCAGTGGAGCTAAAAACGATAGTTTACCAGAATTTAACATTTGCATGCCTTTTAACAGACTTTTTCTGTATATCGCAAAATTACACTTTCTGTTATTTTATGCAAGTGGTCTTCCTTTTCCACTTCCTTCAAAATTTCCCCTATGTTTTCTTATCGCTAACCATGAATTCATCGCTACGCAACACTCCCAGATGAAGTTGTCGCTATATCGAAAAGTGTTGAACCCTAATCGCCTACGAAACCAAGAATTGGATTTCTTTTTGTTTGCCTCTCGAAATGTAGCAATGGAACTATGCCTTCAATTGTTTGAAACATGTGAGAAGTATCCGGATTTAAATGTTTAATCAGACTGTTAATTTCTACAGATATTGGACAACCTTTCTCTGAGTAGTAATTATATTTACATAATGAAACCTCACTAAAAAGTTTATCATCTTTTGGTATTTTGAATTTCACCGTATGCGTCCATTCATTCAAAAGGAACTGAACATTTTTAGCTTGGGAAAATTGAATAACCCATTTGAAAAGAAAACAAAAATCAATTTTCTAATTTTATTTTTAGTTTAAATTCTTTTTAAATTTTAATTATTTTGTTTTATTTTTAATTGAAATATTTTAAATTTTGAAATTTTAATTTTAATTTTATTTTTTTAAATTTTCGAAATTTTAATTTTTAAATTAAAATTGCTTTTGTATTATTTTTAAAATTTTCATTAAACCTAAAGTTTCTTGTGATAAAGAATCGATAGCCGTCTTAAATAGTAAAGTCGACGGTTAATTTTTTTTTGATTAGCTAAATTTGCTCAATTAAACTTCCACTATCTAAAAGAGCATCTGTTACCTTGTTGTCTGCAACACTAATTGAAACTAAATTTTCTGAAATATTTGCTACACAGCTTATTGCATACGTCGTTTTCGAGATTTTCGAGGTTGTTTAAACATAGCTGAAGAAGATTTTGTGTTGGATACATCCCGTCATTTGTGTATATTATAACACATTGATCTAAAATGACCCACTTTGAAACAATGATGACATTATGCGGGGCACATTTTCCCAAACCTACACTTTTGACTGCCGCATGTCTAACACACGTTTGTTTGTCGAGGGATCAAATAGGTATTCTGAGTGTATTGCTTAATTACTTTGGGATGTTGATGAACAAAATCAGCAAACTGTGTATTCGGCATATACTTCTCTTGATTGACTAATCTAGAGATTACCTTGCCGACAACCCATTTGTTTATCATCGTAGACTGGACTTTGGACAGCATTTATTTGTTTAATCTGCAGTTCCTTTTTCAAATCCTTCATTTATTCCAGCATGTTTTCAAACTTTGTTTCTAATGTATTTATAGACATAACATGCGTTGCTTCACATAATTTTACAAATCTAGATAATTCCGGTTAATTCATCGCTCAACCAATTTATTATCAATGAAATAAGAATTCTTTCATCCAATTTCAAGTCTGTGGCTATTTTCAAAGCTCGACAAATATGCATCACTACTTTCACCGGGTTTTTGTATAATAGAGATTAAATTGTAATCTAGGTTTTGTTTGAAAACGGTTTGATAATGCATGAATTAATTAGAATCAGATTTCACGCAGTCCGGTAAATTTTCATAATATGTTTGAGCTGTATCACTCAATTACAAATTGAATTACGTCAGACTTATGCAATGCGCAGAACGTATTGAAATTGGTTAAAAAGGTTGAAAAGGATTTCAAAGTCATTGCCACAGAATTGTTTTAATTTGATGATACTATAATTCATACTACCGTTTAGTGCTGAAACTGTTTTCATCGGTGCTGTCGGTACACGCTCTGATTTCCGTAGGTTAATAGTATCAACGTTCTTATAGTGTGTAAGTCTATCTGAGTCACTTTTGATACTTGAATTTGTCAATATCTGGCCTCCTTTTGGTCGACTCTGGTCAGAATTGTTGAGAGTGTTTTAAAATATGTCTGTAATTGGTTAGTTGCTCGTTCTTAATAATCGGTTTTGCAGGAAAACCTGAATTATTACTTTGGGAAGTTCCATGGTTGTCCAAACGCGGATAAAGTGATTGTTAATAGATGTCCTGGCTCTGTATCATAGATTCCAAATTCCGGCTGTCTATCTTAGGTTCCAAATTCTCTGTCTGAAAAGGTTGATTGTCGATGTGACGCTTATCATCGTAGTCTGGCGGACCGGCCTCTGCAATCGTCGTCTGTGGCGATTGAATGTTCAATTCACGGAACGATGTTTCCTCGTCTTGTTCGAAGCCTGGCGTGAAATGTAAAGGATCGTCTCCTTGTTGTATTTGTGAATAAAACTGTTTTCGTAGATCTGCTGTTTTTCGACGGGTAGTGGTAAGTATGTCCTGTAAACTCCTTGTTGCACTGGCAAGTGGTGTTGGACGGTCAAGCAATGCAGCTTGGGCAAGTGGCGTATTCGACTGTCTCCAGTACTTTGTAAGTTATAAGAAGACATCATGAAAGTTCTTTTTGTCCATTGTTAAAATAGGGAATTTCCAACGGATTCTCCACTAGTTGTAACAGATTCTCTACCAGTAGTAACAGATTCACCACCAGTTGTAACGAGGATTTTCCACCAATATACCCGGATTCTCCACCAGTTGTAACAGATCGAATTCCCACTTGTCTTTACAGAATTCTTTTATGCAATGAACTAGATATAGTGCGTGCCTATACCCGATATATTGTTACACATTGTAACAAAGGTAGCATAGACGTATAGTTCATTATCAATCACCGGGATCGGTATATATTCAATATAAATGTATATTATAAAATAACATGAACACAATACCTTGGCTCTTTATTCCTTCCAAGTTCACATATAACCACATATTAAACAAGTTCACAAAGTTACTAAGTTATAAATAAGAGATTAACTTTTAACATCGTAAATGCATTGATCGAAGGCGATCGATACAAAATGACTGACCGACGGACGTTAATTCACGTTATACAAAGATCCAGTACTGGTGCGTGCTTTGAATCCATCTTATATAGTGATCTGAATCAGATCGTAGCACCATATTTGTAAATCATGTAACTAACCCATGTAGCCTCGAAATACCACGCAGTACGTACTTTATTCCCGTAATCTCCACGTGGACTACTTAATGACTTACATGTAAACACTGTGGTCAGCGAAATCTCCGTTAATTGATCCCACACATGTATCGTAGGGTCATCTGAAAATTGAGTCTTACAATATTCCATGCTTTTATATTTGAGCTTTTTAACAACTGGATAAATATCTATACATAAATTATGAGCTGATAGACGTAATTTAGCAACGGCGTTCCTATATGATGATATTTTCATTTGTGTAAGGTAATCTGACCATTCAAAGCTAGATTCAAGGTGTTTGAAAATAGACGATGAGGATTTAATGTTAGTATCTTGAAACCATTCACTTATATACATATCAATCAACATATTACGGCATAGAGGTACAAAAGTTTTAGACTAATCAGGGACACTATATTACAAAAATCGACAAAAGTACAAAAGAGCTTTTTCTTCTCAGCATTCAGGACAGTCTGTATTATGGCATTTGATATAAATAGACAATCACTCGTTCCTTTACCGCTTCGGCATCCAAACTGATACTCAGTCATAACATTATTAATTTCTGCCCATTCTCTAAGACGCTTTTCTAACATAATTGATAATATATTGAGAAAATACTGGTTAGGGTTATCCCTCTATAATTGTTAACATCCTTTGAAAGGTAATTCGTCTCCAAAGGAGGGTAGACCGGGCCGCGGGGGAAAAAAGGTATGAAGGGGAACTGGGGTGCTCGCAAAAGACATGAATTTTGCAAGCGGCCCGGTCTACCCTCCTTTGAAAGGTAATTCGTCTCCAAAGGAGGGTAGACCGGGCCGCGGGGGAAAAAGGTATGAAGGGGAACTGGCCCGCTCGTAAAAGATGGACTTAGTCGTTTTTTCAATCTGGAGGGTGGAACGGCCCGGTCTACCCTCCTTCGGAAGGTATTTCATTTCCTAGGAGGGGTAGACTGGGGGATGTCCAAGGAGGGTAGACCGACCCCGTCGGTCTAGCTGACTAGTGCATCCCCCAGTCTATCCTCCTTAGGAGATAAAATACCTTCCGAAGGAGGGTAGACCGGGCCGTTCTACCCTCCTTGATAGGATAGACCGTGGACTTAGTCGTTTTTTAGGCCTTTTCTGATGTTGGACTTAGTCGTTTTTCAATGACAAATTTGAAAAAGTTGAACTTTCTAAGTATGTGGTGTGGCCCTAAAAAGGGCCGTTTTGTTTTCACAGATGACAGCAGCCAAAGTTTGCTCTGCAAATCGGGCAGAACTCGTTTCTTAGTCGTTTAGTCACTGTCAATCTGTATTCTCCTTCCCAACGAACTCTTCTTTTCATTTCAACGCCTAAATACACCACATCTGGTTGTTGGTGTTGAAGCGTAACATTCTCTCTGGGTTGTCCTTCTATGAGTTGACGATGAATATTGTAGAGTCGCTGAACAATATTTGTCAGTTCAACTGCAACATTCGTGAGTTCTCTGTGTAAATCCATGCTGATATCGAGGAGTGTATGGAATGAAATGACGTTCTGCTATTTATAGCGATAGGTCGGATTGACCTACTTTTGACTCAGAATTAAGCTTGACCAATGGAATGCATCGAACGTCATCCAATGAAAAGTTTGGGGGTACAGCCTAGTGTAAATACATGTTTTCAAATGTTTTTTCTGGTAAGCTATGTCATATTCTGGATTGTTTTAGGAATATCAAAAAAACAAACACAAAGATTTATGATTAAATGAACTTTTTATTGAACTATGAACTATGAACAGTGAACAACATATTTACAATAAAGTTTTTAAAGTCTTTTCATGTATTGTTTTTCCATAAATCTGTTTGAACCAAATGGTCACATTTCGATCATTTCTGTGATGTTCGGTTGTCCTAAATGTTTGTTGTAGACATTTCTGTAGATTGTTTCCTCTCGCTACTGCATTCAGTACAGATATACAGTTTGTTGTATGTCCATGATGATGAGTTATTGTGGATAAAGCTCATAATTTCTGTGTCGAGTGGTGGTAATCCATATGAATCGAAGTATGTTGATTCTCCATTTCTGTTAAAGATCACTGCTATCCAATGTTCACCAGATCTGTCGGATGAGTCTGTATTGACAATGTAAGCTTGTACACTGACTGGTTTTTGTTTTGGTAATTGATCTTTAGCACAAACTTGTGCATGAAGGTTTTTTATCCAAGTTCCATGATCCAGTATGTATTGTATTTCATGAGTATGCATTACTTTCCCCAGGCCTGTTTGACTTTCTCACCCCAATGTTCAAACCATGAATCAGGAAACCCATTGATAACATTCTGTTTAATATTCAACCACATGTTGTAGGCTACTACAATTTCTGAGTCTTTCAGTGTCATTTCTTCTATTACAGGGTACCATTTCTCCATAATCTTGTTTAGATTCATCCTATGCATTGCTGTGGCAACGAACATATCTGTATGATCATGTCTGTCCATGAAGAGGCAAAGTTGATGTTGCATTTGACTTGGATGATCTATGAGACACCCATGGCAATTGTTATGTACTTCTTCAGCGATAAGTGTCTGTAATTCATCTATTATGATTTTTTCAAAAGAATTGTAAATGTCCTTTCTCCTTTTTTCACTGACAGCGGCTGAAGAATATTTCACTTTGAAAGCTTCATCTCTAAGTAGAATCGCCAATTCATGACCGGCCATGATTTCTTTCCAGTAATCTGTGATGATTTCTTTTTCAGTAATCTGTGATGATTTCTCTTAAGGCGTTGATTTCTATCTGATTATCGAATTCAGCAAATACAATAACGTTGATGACTGTAGCAAGTACCTGGGCGAACTGAAGTTCAATTCTGAGGTTCCCTGTTTTTATAGGATGTAGCTGACCTTCTTCACTGCCTTGATCTGCTGTCAGATCGTATCCCCACAATGCAAAGCCATTCTCGAACTCATTTTTAGTTATGCCAAATGATTTATTAGCGCCAATAGCCGAGTCAGCCTGGTGTAGCGACAGGTATGACTTAAGAAAAAGGCCATGTTCGAAATCAGGTTCAAATGGTCTGTTATGAATACTATGACCGTTACATGAAACATTTAGTTTACACAGATTAAAGTGTAAAAATCTGAATGGATTTTGTGCATAAGCCCCATTAAAAGCATCATTTCGTACCATACTAATGAAAATACGTTTTGGTAATTGTCCTCGAAACAAATGATCTTCAACTTTAGACTGAAGACCAGTTCCGACTGTAAACGTTTTAACTTCAACTCTACGAATTGGTATTTTCATGTTTTGCTGTGCAATGACTGGTAATATTTCGACATTTCTTACATTGAAACTAACTGTTTCAAACACAACATTTGCTGCCGGTGCCCCGGCACCACCTGTAAGACAAAAAGTTGTTGAAGATCTATTTAGTCTTAATCGCATTTCAATACCATTTGGTAAATATTTTTCTTGATGAAACATATCAAGATGAATTCGTCTACACAACTCTGTGGATTTGCTTTCTGTTATTTCAGCTATTCTTTTTACTAATCCTTCGTTGGCACCATCATGAGTTAATACATTGAGTGATCCAGCAGTGTCTTTAATCCAAAGATCACTCGAAGCTAGATGCGTGACTTTACTATCAGTATTGTATGACAGAAGATTTTCAATATATGCTCTGTACGGGTATGTGTCCATAATATAGCTATAGGTGCTACCTATTTACGAAAAAACGCAAGATAATTATAAACAAAAATTAAAGAGCATACTTTGGCCATAAAAAAGGAATTATAAATAATTGACTAGACAATAATAATATTAATGTCATGTGTCTTGCATTATCAAAACATATTTGCAATTCGTATTGCTGTCGTCTATTATTACGAACAGAAAATAATAAAGTAAAGACTTTCAGAATATCAAGGAATACATTTATAATGAACGAGGTTAAAACATGAGGGCCAAGATGATCCTTAATCGATCACCTGCATTATGGTAAAGAAGCAAATAGATCAGCCCTTTTCTGATGCCACCTGGCGACTGCCTTTTTCAAGCAGTCAATATGACTGGAACAAATTATGTAAGGGGTCACATTTCTGCTAAACCCTTTCCCTATTAGAGACGGTTTCTGAGGCCTATGCAACGATTTAGGAAAAGATTGTCGCAACAAGAACAATTGCTCCTTATGAGAAAGTTATCCTTTTGCCACAATGTTTGATAAATAATTATACTTTGAATGATTGAGTCAATAGCTCATGTATAGGAATTTGGGGGTCTTTCATGTTCATACCACTTTTTTGCGGGAAACGACGTCGCTCCATTGACGTTACGCCAAGATGAAGTGTAACGGAAATGACGTCACGTCCTTCTTTTGCTACGATACAGTCAAAATTTAGTTTCGGGCGTAGAAGGCTAATGCTGTCGTTTTTTTGACGAACGGGAAAACATATTTCTTAGAGATTTCCATTTATTTTTAACTTTTCGTACAAATGTTATTTCCAGCACTTTAATGATCTTAAATATCGATTTTAAAAAAATTGATTAAAAAGACGACAATAATTTTCAATCTGTGTTATTTTGCTCATTTTATACATACCCAAAATAACGATTTTAAAAAAAATGATTAAAAAGCCGACAATAATTTTCAATCTGTGTTTTACGTCTGCTTTTTATACATATCCAAAATGGCGGCCCCCATGGATTTTTCCAGTTTCATTTCAGAAAGGTTTATGGGTTATTGAAAAAAAAAAAAAAAAAAAATCTCACGCCCGTTACCTATAAGCGAAAAAAAAACAGTTTTTTTTCGTAATACTGCTAACCAATTTATTGTTTAAATACAGGTCAATACTGCTAAACATACTGTGAAGAAAATTGTTTGTTGGGGCGACGTTACTATCTGCTTCTAAGGCAGCACCATCTGCTTTTGTAATTTTGAATTTAACATACAAATAAGACTGTGACAAATCTATCCAACACTCTGTCTGAGATGGAATGATGAATTATATCGGTGAATTGTTTCCTAAAGATGCTACAGGAAAATGCTCAACCCATTGACTTTCTTGCATTGTTGTCATCGTTGGTGGTACAGACAGAACATCAAGTTCTGATTTACTACATTCGCAAGACCCACTTTGCATCATTTTTAATACTGGTTTCTTTAATCAAACACGTCTAAAGTTCTAGGCTTACTGTAATGTTTCTTATGTCTCTTTGAAACGATCTTACCCCTATGAGTTCGAGACTTTAAATGACGAGACTGTCTCGTTTTAGGCTTATTTATTCCACCTATCAAATTCTGTGCCAGATCTTTTACTGAATCTTTTCCACGCGATATCAATACAGCTTTTGGATTTTTTCCATGTAAGAAAATATCTTGAGCTGCACCTATTCCTTGTTTAATACCCTCCTTCTTTAAAGCATTCAATCCAGATTTGATTAAAGGTTTTAGTAGTGGTGTAACAGTTTTGAGTGCTGATTTAAATAATGAACCTAGTCCATACCCATACTGATGTTTTACACCTCTATATACAGGCATCATTTTTTTTGGTATTGGTTAACCCACTTTAGCGAACCTGTCTAAAATGTAACTTAACGATTGTCTTTCCAATAACAAAATGAACAGGAAAACCAGAATCACCAGTTATATTGATATGACTTGTATCAAACTCCGATTTTGAGACGGGTACATACTGTAAATTCATTATCTCATGATTGATATGTTGGCTATCATTATCACTTTCAACAAAGTTGGATGATTTGAACGGGACGACTCGAAGTATAGGGGCTACTGTATCACCAACGATGGAGTATTCAACAATATCTGAATAGATAAACAAATGATTATATCCTGCATCAATGTTTGCACTGTACTTGAACATTTGCAAACTATTTTTCCCCGGATAAATTGTATTTCCTATGAACTCTGGTGATCCACCGAATTTCAAAAACAAAGGATGAAGTTTTATCCCTGTTTTAATAATTTTAGTAAATCCAAGTTTTGGACGTTTTGATTTTTTTGAATATTCGATAACCAAAGCAGATTCATTTTTTGATAGTATTTCACCTATCGTGTTTTGTATTATTTCATTTATAACATTCAGCACATGTGATGGTGCTGTGTAAGATCCCTCTGGAAACTTGAATTTCATCGACCACTTGTTTGGTACTTTTGAACTGTCATAGTCTATTGGTAATAATGGTGGCAGTTTCTTAGTAGATTTAGCAAGTAGTTTTTGAAATGCTACATCACGTGTGATTATTTCGAATTCTGCTTCTTTCTCAGATATGTTTAAAAATTGTGACGGCGTAATTAGTTGAGCTAATGCAACTTCCCATTGTTCTTTACCAATATGAATTGGTTTTGGTAACTTGACATTAAAACAACATTGTGTATTACTTGGAGAGTACTCCATAGAACTGTCACTCGGTAATGTAATATAAAATGAATTCATCTTTTACCATCAATAAGATCAAACGTTTGTTTACCCTGTTTTGTATATTTCAAACCTGGTGATGGTAGAATATAACCTAATGAACCACTTAAAAGAATTAACCACAATTCGTGATTTTCTGTTTGAAGACTGAGATGTATTATGGACGTTACAATGATTGTATAAATAACAATGATTTGTGAAATGTATGTGAACTGATTTTTAGGAACACGATTTCCACAGCAATTATACGGTGTTGATCGACTATCGTCGATACTTTCTGTTCCAACTTCAATGTTAGACTGTGAACGCATGTCTAGCGTCATGACTTTTTATTAACAAGATATGATTCTGGAATCCAACTTTGAAATTTGGTAGGATATCCTTTCCAATTAACCTTTATTTCTCTGACTATTTTTTTACCTTTACGTCTTGTTCGCTTTGCAAGAACTGAATCAATTTCATAGATTTCATCATCTTTTATGAATTGTAATTCAGGTTCATAAAAAGTGCCCAAGATTTGCTCACCGTCTAAATCTTTAACGACATATGTTACTGGAGAAGTTAATTTATTTACATGTACAATTTCACATAATTCCTGTGTCCAGTTAGGAAGATAACCTTTATCAAATGTTCGTTTTGTTTTGTTAATTCGTACACGGTTTCCTATCTTGAATTTTGCTTTTTTATTTGAAACGGGGTTCTGAGGGTACAAATTCTCTGAAATTTCAGCTTCATTAGTTTGATTAACAGATGCAGGATTTGATTTGATACTTCTGTGATAAGTATTATTGTAATTCTTTACTAATTTTTCCAGAATATCAATGTAACGCTTTGTTTTCATGTGAGTGAAATATTTCCACATACGTGTTTTCAAAGTTCTTTGAAATCTTTCAACAATACTCGCTTTTGTTTCAGGGTTTTCAGTGGTAAAGAAATGAATACGATTTCGTTTTAACCATTGTTGAAATTCTTTGTTTTTGAATTCCGTACCTTTATCCGTTTGCAAAGAAATCGGGGTTCTTTTTGATTTCTGAAGTATGGATTGAAATGCAACAATTAACGTTTTACCAGTTTTATTTGGAATAGGAACAACCCAGGAAAACTTAGAAAATACATCAATAACACAAAGTAAATACTTTTTGTTGTCATTTTGTTTAGCTAAATGTTGCATGTCTGCTAAATCAGCTTGCCATTGTTGATCAATACCAGCCACAATAGTTCTACGTCTTTTGAAACGTCTACGTATAGGTTTATGTAAAGTAAATGTTGTTTCTCCTTGTAACCATTCCCTTACATCCTGATATTTCACACCCTTCAAAACGTACTTAGCAGCATGATACAGCTGCTTAATACTAGAATAGGCTACAGAACTATTTATGTTGTAATACAATTTTCTTAAAACGAAATCAAGTTTCTGATGCTTCTTCTTTAATATGATTCCCATGTCTGACGTTTTGAAGTACTTGCTTCTTGCTTTATAGGGGTAGTTAATTCTTTTCTGTAAAATGCCCTAAGACGATCTCTTTCAGTAGGTTGCATGTAGGGTGTCATTGCCCGAACTTGTTTTTTCATTTTTGCAGATGGTGTTGATTTTTTAGGGGTACTGTAATCATCAGATTCACTTTCGGTGGCTTTATCATCATGTGTGTTTTGTTTATGCATCCATTTCCATCTTGCTTGATTACCAATACCTTCTTGTGGTACGTTACGTTCATGTAAAGCCTTTGAAAAAGTTTCCCAGCCTCTTGGTTCAATACCTTTTCTAAGTCTTAATGAATCATTGATTAAATCAATGATATTTGAACCAGGAAGTCGTTGACCTTTGTATGAAACAACACCGTGATTATCCCACACGAGATTTTCATTATCTTTGACCATGTTTAAAAGTAATTCAGCTTTCGGTCATGCATTGAATTAGGTTCAGGATTTGATGGACTAGTTGTATGTTGTTGTGATGGTTGTGACCTCGATTGAGCCTTTGTCAATGAGTTCTGTAACTTGAACAAAGTTTCACCGTACTTTTGCGCCTTTTCTGTTTCTGACATATCTGACGTTTCCAATATACCCGCCATCTTATTTTGTAGATGTGCTACATCTGCTACTTGTGGGTTTGGTGGTAATCGAGGTCTTTGTTTTTGACGTTTCATGTCCTCTAAGATTTGATAAGGTACAATAACCATTTTTCTGACTGACATTGTTTTTACAGTGATTTCAGCACACCACCAAGTCCCCCGATAACAGCTTTTCCTAACAATTGTAATAAGGCTCCTGCAAGCAACGGTAGGAATCCTCCTTTCTGGTTAAGAATTCGTTTCTTTTTCTTAATGGAAACCGATTTTGATGCAATTTGTCTGAGTTGTTGACGGATTGGATGTAACTTAGTCTTATGAGCCTTGGTCAGAGGAACATTGCCTTTTAAAACGTTGTTACAACATTCCGAAACACAATCAATGACAGGACGATTTGCTGCGTTTACTAGCTTTTTTCTCACGTTGTGTGGTGACTGTATCATAGCCATTACCATTGATCCATGTTTTTTAATGAGTGGAGATTTTTGTTTACCCATGTTGAGACTATCTCTGTCTCAAGTGAAATGATCTATTTCTTTTCATCGCAATACTTTTTATGCAAATCGTGAATACAGAGCACCTAAAGCTATTCTTGCGGATGATGAAAGTGGTACAGTTGTCAATGGTGAAAATGGTGCAATATCGTTCAAGTCTGTAGCACGGGATGCTGTGTATGGAGGAAAACAAAGTCCACTTGAAGAAGGAATAGATTGAAACTTTATTTGTTTACGTGGTGTCACATATTTCTTGTCTTTTAATCTTTTTTGACTTTTGGGTGTTTTTTTCTTCAAATCTTTTTTCTTGGTTTTGTTTTGTTTATTTCTGGGTTTTTTTCTCATTGTAATAAATCTTTCATCGATGACAAAACGATCATTTCTGTTTTTGGGTGGCTTTTTTCTTTGTTTGTCAACACCAAATTTACGAGCTGACTTTTCTCCGTCCCATCGTAACAAACTTCTGATTATAACACCACCAAGAAACCCTCCTCCACCAGGTTTAAGAATGATTTTTCGCTTGACTTCTTCATCAATCTCAGGGTTGGCTAACTTATGTATGTCATCGTTATGTTTCGTCATGTATGTAAACGTCTGTTTCGGTAACTTGATTTTATGACCAACAATGTTTTTAGCAGCCAAAGTAAACCATTTTAATATTTCTTTTAACCCTGCTTTGAGTAAAGCTTCTCTGGCATGTTTGTTGGTTTCATGACTTAGGTTTTGTAAGGCATAACTCACTGACTTTGAAGTGTGTGGTATAGCCATGTTTACACAAAGACCTAACCAAGATTAATGAATGTTAATCTTCTCATCATAAGTGTTTTATAGTGGAGAATAAACAATAGGACCACGATCTTCATTTTGCAACCTGCAACCTGAGGGTCGTGGGTCTCATTCGTTTCCGGGAATAATAGTATAGGGAAGACTTTAACTCGTTCTTTATATTTATTATATTTATATACAGGTGGGCAGATAAGCCTGTCCTGAAATTACATAAAAACATACTAAGACATTGCTCAAATACATATACATATATAAAACACGATTTATACATCATACGTACACAATGACATAACATCCTCGACTTAATCAATAATATAACATAACAATAACATAGCGAAACATACAATGTACATATCACGATTACAAAAGACAAACATCACATTGATTAACATAGTTACATCCTTACCAATTTATGGAACTGAACACTCAGCCTTCTATCAATCCCACGCTTCTTCCTTCTGTGTTTTAATGCTGTGAATTAGAAAGGTGAAAATGGTCAAGAATGTGATTGATTATTTAAAGAGATATAAGATATATTAGTTTTGAATAGAGAAGTAAAGAACCGGTACTGCCGCTACTTTGAAAACCACGAAAACCCATAATACACAATGCCTATTCAAAATCACAAAGTCTTCTGACACACAGATCAAACTTCAAGTATTGTCAAAACCACAAAGAAATAAGTAATTCCCAAATCAACAAATACCGACCCTCTATAATAATATGCGTTCAATCAAACTATTTTCCTTCCTACAATCAACTCATCTATCTTGCATGATTTTCTGAACTGTGGTCACATGACCCAAGCTGCAACAATTGTCATGTGACTAGAAACTAGTCAGGCAAACCTAATCCATGAAAAACCTAATACATACATAATTCAACCCGGTTACATACTCCCGCTCTTCAGTAAATGACGTCTCGTCATTATAAATGTCCGTCAGTCCACTAGTAAATATAACTATATACATATACTCATATAAATGAATACCAAGGTCCTCCTACCTATTTTTCTGTTCTATAAACCTTCTTGTAACTATATAGATTACCTTAATCTGAATATTACATAACCCTTAAGCATTACATATATTACAATACTACCTCAATACACTAATTATTTACACTAAATACACAGATTACATAAATCTGAATCCTACATAGCACTAAATCCCTCCCCTCAAACTTTAACTGCGACCACGCAGTTTCGTACAAAAACTTAGTTTTGTATTCTTTGGCATTAAAAATATAAAAAATAAAATTAAATACAAAAGTATTAATATAATGGTTTTAAAAAATAATCAGTTCATTACTGCTCCAACTAACCGATGAGCTGTTTCACAGTCTACTTCATCTAGTACTCCAGAATTCATTAAAGCATTTAATGCTTGTATTTTATAATCTAATGGTCGCGGTACCATTTGATTCATCTGATAGTCCTTATATTTGTCTGGTGGTTTACGTTCCCTAATTGAACGTCTTGGTTGCGGTACGGGTGTTGTTTTGTGTTCCTCTATACCTATTCCAACATCTTCTGTTTTTACATCAACCCTGATCTCCTGTCTGTCTTGTTCATCTACCATTACCATACCTTCCTCGAGAACCATACCCACTTGTCCATTCTCTGAAGAACTATCCTCATCTGCATCTTGCAATCTTACTTGACTGTTGCCAGTGCCAGTATATATACCTGTAACTGTTTGACTGGATCCTTTCTTAGTTCCAGTATCTCGTTCGTTCTCTTCTCTTTTTGTTCCAGTATCTTTTTCGTTCTCTTCTCTATTTGGACTTTCTTCAGTACCTCTTTCTTTCTCCTTACTATCTTGATTTTCTTTAGTAGTATCTCCTTCTTTCTCCTTACTAGCTTGGCTTTCTTCAGTATAATGATAATAGGCGTCCCCATTCTGATATGTATTATACACATATTCATGTTCATCTTCACTGCTGCTCAAGTCCTTGTCCGATTCAACGACGTCGCTTTTTATCTCTATGTCCATATTCTCTGCTTCTAACTGAAATTGATCCTCCTTGGATGCATTGGATGTATCCATCTCTTGAACATCATCTGTACTATGTTCTACATCATCGTCTTTTTCATCTCCAATATCCTGACAATCTACCAGGAACAGATTATTGCGATGTAATGTCTTTTCCTTATCTGATTCACTAGATCTTACTACAAAAACAGGAATATCAGGTCTTGGTTGGTCTATCACCAGGTATATGTCTTCCTCAAACTTGTCTTCAATCTTATGTTTTCCTGTAAACGCTAATTTCTTTACTAATACTCTATTACCAACTGATATTTTGGCAGCTTTAGCTTTCTTATCATAAGAGTGTTTCTGCTTACTCTTAGATTTCTCTACATGTTGTCTTACAATATCTCTTGTCTTTTTAATTCTGTCTGTTAGTTCCTGTATATACTCTTGAGCAGTCTTGTTGGTTGTTTCTTCTCTAGCTTTTTCAAATGATGCGTCAATTGGCAATTTAGGAGTGCGCCCAAACATTAACTCGTACGGCGAAATTCTCGTAGCTTCATGTGGCATACAATTATAGGCATAAACAAGAGAATTTATGTATTTTTTCCAATCCTTCTTTTGTTCAGCCTCCAGTGTTCCAAGCATGTCTAAAAGTGTTCTATTGAAACGTTCGGGTCCTGCATTACCTTGTGGATGATATGGTGTAGTATGACTCTTTTTCATGTTGGTGATGTTACACAGTTCTTTAATTATATCACTTTCAAAATTTGCTCCTTGGTCCGAATGTAGGCGTGTAGGTATTCCGTAGTGAATAATGAAATTGTTGTAAAATGCTTCTGCCGTTGTTTTTGCTGTTTGGTTTCTTGTTGGAATTGCTAAAGCGTATTTTGTATAATGATCTGTTACCACTAGAATATTTCCTATTCCTCCTTTAGATTGTTCAAGTGTCAAGTAGTCAAAGCAGACTAATTCCAAAGGATATGTTGTGTTAACGTTCACAAGCGGTGCTCTGCTATTCACTGTGGATTTTCTTCTTAAGCATCTGTCACATCTATTTATCCACTCATCAACATCGGAAGATATACCTGGCCAATAATACCGTTCCCTCATCAATCTTGTTGTCCGTTCTTTTCCAGGATGGCCTACTTCGTTGTGGAGTCCCCTTAACACCTCTTCATGGTAGCACTTTGGCAGTACTACCTGCTCTATTTCCCGGTCTTCCTCTTGAATAGTTCGAAATAGTAGTCCTCTTTTGATCTTTAAATGTTTGAACTGTCTTTTCATTGTCAAATCCTCTTTGGTCAAATAGATGCTAGGAATGATTTTGTCTATAACTGCTCTTCTCCATCTTTCTATTACTGTATCTTGTCTCTGCATCCTCCTTATCTCTCTCATTTCTTTCTGGGCTAACAGTTGCCCTGGTTCTTCTGTGGCCAATACAATATTAATGTTTGCCATGGGTAATGTCACAATATACGGTGGTGATGTTATGCAGCTACATATAGCTTTAATAGTGTTATTTTTAATCTGTTCACGTTTCTCATCATTATCATCAGTTAAATCTTGATATGGGTATCTGCTCATACCATCAGCATCACTGTTCTTTAACCCGGGTCTATATGAAATATCAAAATCATATAAACCAAGTGCTGAGGCCCATCTCTGACCAGTGGCGTCTAACTTCGCGCTAGTTAGTACGTACGTCAATGGATTGTTATCAGTCAACACAGAGAAATGGTTCAAAGTTAAATAGTCCGAAAACTTTTCAGTCACGGCCCATTTCAGGGCAAGAAATTCCAGTTTAAAAGCGCTGTAATTTTTCTCGGACTTATTCAACGCACGACTTGCATAGGCTATAACCCGTTTCTGATCCCCTTGTTTTTGATATAAAACAGCTCCAAGAGCTTTTGCTGAGGCATCTGTGTGCAATTCAAATGGCACAGTGAAATCTGGATATGCCAGTATAGGTGGTGAGGACAACTTCCTCTTCACCTCCTCAAATATTCCATGTTCATTTTCTGTCCACTTCCAATCTTTACTTAATCTCCTCTGTCCCTTCTTTGTAGAAGTTGGTGGTAATAGTTCTGACAAGGATCGAGTAATTTTGCTAAAATCCTTTATAAATCTGCGGTAATACCCTGCAAATGCTAAAAAGGATCGTAACTCATCTGCATTTGACGGTGTAGGCCAATTTTTAACTTTCTCTATCTTTGCCGGATCTGTATGTATGCCATCACCACTCACTTCATGTCCTAAAAACTGAATCTTTGGTTGAAAGAAGAAACATTTCTCAGTTGCTAATTTAAGATTACATGCCTTTAACTTGGTCAATACAATTTCTAGTCTTTCTAAATGTTGTTCAAATGTTTCGCTAAATATAATCAAATCATCCAAATAAATTAAACAAATATTCATATTTAGATCTCCTAAACATTCCTCCATTAAACGTTGATATGTTGCTGGTGAATTAGTCAATCCGAAAGGCATTTTGTTAAATTCATAGAAACCAATGGAACCCACTGTAAATGCAGTTCTCTCCTTATGTATTTCCTCGACCTCTACCTGATGATAACCGGACTTCATGTCTATAGTTGTGAAATATTTTGCACCGTGTAAACAATCGAACATTTCCTCAATACGTGGTAATGCGTAAGAATCTTTAACTGTTTTCGCATTTAGCATACGGTAATCCACACATAACCTAAGTTTTCCATTCTTTTTCCTCACTAACACAACATTTGATGTCCATGGTGATTTTGAAGGTCTTATAATACCGCATGCTAATAACTGTTCAATATGCTGGCGTACTTCAGAAATCATTGAAGGTGGTATTCTTCTATGTCTTTGTTTAAATGGCACATCATCCAAAAGGTCTATCCTGTGGTTTATTTCATTACATTGTCCTATGTCTATGTCACTGACAGAAAATACATCCTTATGATGTGTAAGAAGGTCTTTTAATTTCATTCTCTGAATTTCATCTAGTATATTACTTTCATCTATAATTAACTCCTCCACTATATCTTCTTTCATGCTATTCTTTTCGATCCGCTCAAACACTTCTTCAGCAACAGTGACTGGTTGTAACTCGCAAAGGATTGATTTTGGAGCTATCGTGATGGTATTGGTTGTCAGGTTGGATATGTGTACCGATATATTCTTATTTCTTCCATATTGGTATCGTATAACAGTTGGAGCTATATCAATAAAGGCTGGTAAATTACTATCTTCAGACTCATGTATAATGGCTGTAGTATCCGGATGTGAAACCTCCTTATCAGTATATCCTTTAACCTCAAGTGACTCATTGGGTTTCAGAATTATCCTTTGTGGGACTGCACTTCTTACTATAGCAATTCTATTCTTGTTTCTTTTCAGTTCTTTCTCCCTTATAACAATCGATCTAAAACTTAAATACCAAGCTGTCTGCAATTTAGCTTTCTGTAAGAATTGATTACCAAAATTTCCTTTACACTCCAATAGAAATTCTTGTAAGACGTTTGTGCCTAATATCACAGGTGTGTTGGCAGAATAGTTTGTATCAGGTACAACTAAAAGTAAGCACTGTTGTTTTTCAGATTTCGGTAAACCATTTAAAACCGATATATCAACCTCTATGTATCCAAGGTAAGGTAACACTTGTCCATCTGCGCATTCAATGTTTAAAATAGTACTTAACGCTTGGATCTGTACTTCATTCAAATGATTTCTATGAAAACTTTCACTTATAACGCTTACACAACTTCCAGTGTCCAATAATGCCTTAACTTGAATTCCATTTAAATTAATATAAACTTCATTTGTATGTCCAACTAATTTGGGATCGTTCTCCTCTGTGCCCTTGTATGATCCCGTTACCTGAGCACTTACATGTTTGGGCAATTTCTGGCTATGTGACCCATCCCTTGGCAATGATAGCATTTTCTGTTACTCAATTTTTGACAATTTACTGCAATGTGTCCTTTTTCCTGACAATTGTAACAGGTAGGCGCAAAGGTATTGCTACCTATTGGCCTGAAATTTCCACGCCCTCTTCCTCTTTCTGTTCCTCTGCCTCTGTACCCTCCTCTGTCATAATTGTACTGGTAGTGTTGTTGTTGTTGTTGTTGAGGTGACTCAGGCCTGTTATTGTCTTTATTGTTCTCAAGTTTGTCCATCCTTAAATGAAGTTGTTTTAAAAGTTCTTTGACATCTGACAATTCACTTGTTTCTTGGTGCTTCATATTAACTGCCACCTTACATCCTTTATTTTCAGTGCTACTCAATTTCAATTCATTTTCCATCTTCCTTAATTCTATTTTAAATCTATCGTAATCACTGATGATGTCATTTTTATACGCAGCTTGATGTTTCAACTCTGATAGTAATCCTTGATACAAAACCTGTTTCATTTTTTCATCATCCTTTCTATCTAATGCCTTCAGCTCTACAGCCTGCGCAAATATTTCCTCCAGTCTCGATGAATACTGTACTATAGATTCATTTAATTTTTGCTGACATGAATAAAATTTCCTCAAAATACTCTCTTTAGTTTCGATGTTTCCAAATGTGCTTTCAAGCTTTTCCAGTACTTCATGTATCGTCACTCCAGTGCCTAATCTTCTGACTACATCTCCCGCATTTCCTTTAACAGCCCTTCTCACTCCTAAAAGTAACTGTTCATCACTAAATGTCTTTTCCACCAGCAACGATTTCACTTCAAATTTAAATGTTTCCCAACTAACATCACCCTTGCTTTCATCACCATAAAAATTTGATAATTTGGGATAGTGGTATGCTCCACGTGATTTCGATTTCTCTGTGATTTCATGATCATCAATTAAATGTCCAAATGTTTTCAAAAAATGAACCAAATCCGAAGGACTTTCAATTTTGGGGCTTAACTCTAAGTCATGGAAAGCTTTTAATAGCTTTTCATCCTTCTCTGAATAACCTTCAGCCATTTTTATACTAGTGTTTATGTGTATCACTATCTGATCACGATCTGTATATGAATTCACAATCTGATCTGTGTGTTCAATCACTATCTGATTCTATCTGTTGAATTCAGCGCTATTCATTAAAGTGTTAATTGTATCGCTATCTGATCACTATCCTTATGTGTTTCCAATCTGATCTGTGTCTTCAATCACTATCTGATTCTTTCGGTTGAATTCAGCTCTATTTATTAAAGTGTTTATATATTATTATATATCACAATCTGATCACGATTTGTATATATGTACAACAGTTATAGCTGATCCTATTTGTATATATATATGAGCAGCAAAGTCTGATCCGGATTCAACACGTTTTCACAATTTGAAACATATTGTCCATCTGATCCTATACTGTACTGTCTGATCACTGTTGATGATTCCACCTTATTTAAGTCTAAGTCTGATACCAGACTACACTATCTCAATTCTGCCTGTCAGAACTGTATAATCACAATAGTTATAGTTGTAGGTGTATCCTTTAATGAACTATATGTTCTGTCTGATCTGAGTCTTGTTCATTCTTGATCACTCATCTTCATTGCTTATGTGTCCAGTGATATCAATCTTCCATTCACTTAATGAACTGATTTACCACAATTGAATTTCAACTCCGTATTCAATTCTATTCAATTCACTTAATTCTCTTGTTGCAAATGCAATTATATTCAATTCAAATCTGAGAGTCCTATCTCCTGTTATCTAACTCAGTATGACATAATTTAAATGTACAATTTACCATTCTGATTCAGTTCACTATTTGCTCTGTTATTGTCCTTCTTTCAACTCTGTATTCAATTCTATTCAATTCACTTAATTCTCTTGTTGCAAATTCAATTCTATTCAATTCAAAACTGCGAGTCCTATCACCAGTTATCCAACTCAGTATGACATAATTTAAATGTTCAATTTACTATTCTGATTCTGTTCACTATTTGCTCTGTTATTGTCCTTCTTTCCTTTCAATGTTCTATTTCTACTTTTATTAGCCTTTTTTCAGTGTCTTTCTTTCACTTTCAAATTTTCATTTTGGAAATCCTAATTCCTCTTAAAGACTTTGACATACTTTCATATCCTACTTTAATTATGAAATAATTCACTGTTGCACTGACATTTCATTTAAGTACAACCTATTTTTCCTTTGCACTGCAACCCTTTTTTCCCTTTGTACTGAAACCTATCTTCTCATTCAGTTCTAATTCATAAAAGTGGTATCCAATTTACTGAATTTCTCAAAAATATCTCAAACGTATTTGTAGCTATGATCACATATGTTGAGCATTAATGTGTGTAAGCTAAATTCGCCCAAGCTGTACTTCTCCCAATGTATTGTATTACATTAGTGAAGTAGAAATTAAATTAAATTCAACTCCATGTTCTCTAGATTAATGTTTGTTTTTAGTGCTAAGCCTTATTGTTTTGATAAAACACTACCACTACTGTACTTATCTATAAACACTATCACTACTGTACATCTATGATATATATTGTTTTTTATCTACCTGGAATCTATAAATAGATTCTATCTGTACCTGTTTAAGAAAATAAATAGTATCTGTCCAAATATGGTTGTCATATGTCAATAAGTGGTCAAAGGTCAACCTAAATACAAACCAATCAATAACATTAATCAATGGTCACCTGAGATATGATGTCATATTGAGGGAAATGAATATCCAATCAAACTCATGAAACTTAGGCGGGAAAATCTATCAATCACCAGTGGAAAAGTCCATTTTACAAAAAAATGGCTAAAAAAAATCTTGATGAATAAACAATTATTTCTTTTTCTGAATGTCAATCTATTTCTGCTGCTTTACAGAATGAACCCTCAAACTGTAACCAAAATATGAAAAAAACAGTAATATAATGAGATGGCTAGAGAATAACAGTAAACTCTAAATTCTATGAATGAATTCCACCACTTATAAACCAGAATACTGATAGCTTTTCTGAAAATTGGACACTTTCACAGTAGCAACATTTCAACCGGACTGTTAATTAGTTGTTATACAAAATGTTATCTCTCAAAAAGAGTAAATTAGATGCCTTCACCAATTAGTTATATGCTATAATGCATGCAGTGCTCTGTGAATTGTGTCACTTTCTCACTTACAATTATAACAGCTCTCTGACCTATATTACATGATATTTTATTTTACCAACTATGTGAAATAAGAATTTGCAGACATTCTTGTTTAGAGACCAGTATTTCACTAATAGGAGGGATAAATAATTGCCTTGCTATCACAGAAATGGCAGTTATTTGGTCAATTTCAATATTATACAAAGAATCATTGCATTTTCTATATATTTCAAGAACAAAATTTGGTACTCACAAATCAGTTGAAAATAAACTATAGTCTAACGTTATCCTCGAGTTGTATACAAGTCCAATGACACTTTCATCAAAATATGTCTACGGTCACTCTTATAATACATAAGTCCAATGTCACGGTAATTCACTGAGTCCAATTGTTCCTATACTGCACAATCCATGGTCGACGAACATCTACATCTATGTCTCTTAGATCCGTCCATTTCTTCGCTCTTTGGACTAAATATCTCTTTACCCTCACGGCTAGAATATATCTTTCCCTTCACGGCTAGAATCTATCTTTCCCTTCACGGCTAGAATATGTCTCTCCCTTCCACAATAAAGAATGTCCTCATTCGTCAGTTAACCTGTCCTCATTCGTCATTTAACCTGTCCTCATTCGTCATTTATCCTTCCCTAATTATTCCATCTGCTTATTGGGCGCCATTTGCAACCTGAGGGTCGTGGGTCTCATTCGTTTCCGGGAATAATAGTATAGGGAAGACTTTAACTCGTTCTTTATATTTATTATATTTATATACAGGTGGGCAGATAAGCCTGTCCTGAAATTACATAAAAACATACTAAGACATTGCTCAAATACATATACATATATAAAACACGATTTATACATCATACGTACACAATGACATAACATCCTCGACTTAATCAATAATATAACATAACAATAACATAGCGAAACATACAATGTACATATCACGATTACAAAAGACAAACATCACATTGATTAACATAGTTACATCCTTACCAATTTATGGAACTGAACACTCAGCCTTCTATCAATCCCACGCTTCTTCCTTCTGTGTTTTAATGCTGTGAATTAGAAAGGTGAAAATGGTCAAGAATGTGATTGATTATTTAAAGAGATATAAGATATATTAGTTTTGAATAGAGAAGTAAAGAACCGGTACTGCCGCTACTTTGAAAACCACGAAAACCCATAATACACAATGCCTATTCAAAATCATAAAGTCTTCTGACACACAGATCAAACTTCAAGTATTGTCAAAACCACAAAGAAATAAGTAATTCCCAAATCAACAAATACCGACCCTCTATAATAATATGCGTTCAATTAAACTATTTTCCTTCCTACAATCAACTCATCTATCTTGCATGATTTTCTGAACTGTGGTCACATGACCCAAGCTGCAACAATTGTCATGTGACTAGAAACTAGTCAGGCAAACCTAATCCATGAAAAACCTAATACATACATAATTCAACCCGGTTACATGTAAACCATCTGTGAAATATATCCGTTCTCAGTTTCATCTCCTTTTGAGTACGAGAATGAAAATCAATCACCAAATATCCATGATCTTTAGATGTAGCATCTTGGTAGGCCATTATCAAATGAGGTGCTTGCATTTGATTTGCCAAAGTCTTTATTTGATTCTTATCACGTACATTTTGAAACAAGATCATGTATTTTGAATTCAAACTAATGGTTCGGCTCGACTTGGACTGTTGAAACATGTTTTGTGTGATATAAATCACACTTGCATTCCTATGATGACCTTTTCTTGTAAACCATAACTTGATTTTATCTTCATCTTTTTCCCCTAACATGTCATCAAAGACAACTAAATGTGGAATGTCAACATCACTTACAATTTCATTTTCATCGTCGGGAATACCTTCAATGAATTTCATGATTTCGAATTTCTCTTGCATAACATTGTAAGCATGTTGCCATTCTTTGTAACACCATACCACTTTTTCTGGTACAATGTTGAACAGATCATTTCTATATTCAATCAGTTTATGGACGAATTCTGTTTTTCCACATCCACTAGGTCCTGTGATATACATATTACAGGGATGTTGAAATAATATGGACTGAATATCGGCATCCATGTTAACTCTTTAAAGGTCTGAGAAGAAATAACAACACAAGAATAAAGTTATCTTATTTTATTCACAACTTCCATACAATTCATATTATTGACGCAGAGATTTATACCCATATGGAACAGTGTCCGTATCATTGACAATTACTTTTTGTGTATGCACCGATCTGTACGTTTTTGTTTGAGCTTCACTTGTCACGGATCTGTCGGCATGTCTTTTAATTCTACACGCATAGGTCACTTTTATTTTGTGTCACGATCTTCAGCACATTGTGTAAATGGTTCAAAGTTGATTAAATGACAGGTATTGTAATCCAATGTGATTCCTTTCACTTTACATTTAGTATTTCTTTTTCCTTCTTTTGTTTGCATTTCAAAAAGCATAATTTTTCGGACCTAGCCCTCTTAATTATGTACAAAGTTATCATGAAAAAACATCTTTCTCTATGATATTTTTTTACGATAACATTAACACGTTTAAATTGTTATCTCCGCATTCAATGTATGCATTCATTGTATCTGACTTAAAATACCTTATTAATGGACTAATGATATAAAAAACAGAGTTTACAAGTGAAAAAGTATTATGTGTTTAAAAAAAAAACACAACAGAACGTTACAATTCACAAGTCATTTGTCATGTTTTTAAAGAAAAACACAACAGAACGTTAAAATTCACATGTCATTTGACATGTTTTTAAAGAAAAACACAACATAACGTTACAATTCGCAAGTCATTTGTCATGTTTTTAAAGAAAAACACAACAGAACGTTACAATTCACAAGTCATTTGTCATGTTTTTAAAGAAGAACACAACAGAACGTTACAATTCACAAGTAATTTGACATGTTTTAAAGAAAAACACAACATAACGTTACAATTCGCAAGTCATTTGTCATATTTTTAAAGAAAAACACAACAGAACGTTACAATTCACAAGTCATTTGTCATGTTTTTAAAGAAGAACACAACAGAACGTTACAATTCACAAGTAATTTGACATGTTTTAAAGAAAAACACAACATAACGTTACAATTCGCAAGTCATTTGTCATGTTTTTAAAGAAAAACACAACAGAACGTTACAATTCACAAGTCATTTGTCATGTTTTTAAAGAAAAACACAACAGAACGTTACAATTCACAAGTCATTTGTCATGTTTTTAAAGAAAAACACAACAGAACGTTACAATTCACAAGTCATTTGTCATGTTTTTAAAGAAAAACACAACAGAACGTTACAATTCACAAGTCATTTGTCATGTTTTTAAAGAAAAACACAACAGAACGTTACAATTCACAAGTCATTTGACATGTTTTTAAAGAAAAACACAACATAACGTTACAATTCACAAGTCAGGGCTCATGTTTTTTACAGATTGTAACAGCAAATTCCATTATTACAGTTCTGAAACTTCATAAATGGCTAAACGATAACGTGGTCTCTGAATCACATGTTAGAAATCAGAGAAAACCATCTGTCATTTGAAAATATTTTACGATTTGTGAGATTGATAAAACCCAATAGCGTCCCTGTATAGTAAAAAAATAACATAGAGAAAGATGTGTGTTTTCACGATAACTTTAACACGTTTAAACAACCATGTTATCTCCGCATGCAATGTATGAATTCATTGTCTCTGACTTAAAATACCTTATTAATGAACTAATGATATAAAAAACCGAGTTAACAAATGAAAAAGTGTTATGTTTTAAAAACAAAACAAAAGAACAGTACAATTCGCAAGTCAATGTTCATGTTTTTTACAGATTGTAACAGCAAATTCCATTTGTACAGTTCTGAAACTTCATAAATGGCTAAACGATAACGTGGTCTCTGAATCACATGTTAGAAATCAGAGAAAACCATCTGTCATTTGAAAATATTTTACGATTTGTGAGATTGATAAAACACAATAGCGTCACTGTATAGTAAAAAAATAACATAGAGAAAGATGTGTGTTTTCACGATAACTTTAACACGTTTAAACAACCATGTTATCTCCGCATTCAATGTATGAATTCATTGTCTCTGACTTAAAATACCTTATTAATGAACTAATGATATAAAAAACCGAGTTAACAAATGAAAAAGTGTTATGTTTTAAAAACAAAACAAAAGAACAGTACAATTCGCAAGTCAATGTTCATGTTTTTTACAGATTGCAACAGCAAATTCCATTTGTATTGTTCTGAAACTTCATAAATGGCTAAACGATAACGTGGTCTATGTATCACATGTTAGAAATCAGATAAAACCATCTGTCATTTGAAAATATTTCATGATTTGTGAGATTGATAAAACACAAAATTTACATATTTAGCCAAAATACTGTAAAACTTGCTTTAAGTGACGTCATGCAGTTTTAAACGTCATAATAATCCAGTTTTTACGTCACATAGCCTCAATATTTCATTCCTTTGCGAGCTCTTGGAGGATAAAGACGTACCTTGCAAAGCTAAAAACAGAATTCATTTTGGAGAATTATTTGGTACAACCAAATAAATAATGGTAATCTTTTAGCATAAGCTTCTGAATGGACATACTTATCAACCTGTACAACACGTATGAACACAGCCTATCGATGATTTCAGAGAGGATATTAACAGAACTGCATAAATTAAACAGTCGTCAATATTCAATGTCGGAAAAGCTTTTAACGGAATTGAGAAAAGTCAACAGCAGTCCGACGAATTAAAAGACTTTGAACAGATATATCTACAAAACATTTACGGATCGGAGATATACACCTACATTTATGAAAGTACCAGTATGTTTTGAAGTTGAAAGGTAAAGTCGGAGTGACTTTATACTAACTCTACTAGATCAACGCGGATGACAGTAAGCTGTCAGCGACAAAACCATGCAGTACAATCTACAACATTTCAACTGGTGTTGCGGAGGAAAATCTTAACTCTCCGTATCACCTCGCAAAAGGAAATCAACAGATGATACTCCAAAACAGCCACGTAAAAAGACATGTGAGGAGTCATACAGAATTTCAACAGTTACTGGGAAAGGCGAACATTCCGATCACATTGACAAGTTCAAGATCCAGAAAGAGAAAACCCCAAAACAATCACGTAAAAAGGCATAAGGGCTAACCAAATGTCTCGAAAAGTTAACTTTTCAAAATGTCAACGGTTTGCCCCTGAAATACATTTTGTTTTTTACCCCTTCGCAACAAATAGATGAAAAACCATGCAAATGCAGTAGTTTTGTAACCCAACAACTTTTCATTGGATAACGTTCAGTTATTTCGTTGGTCAAGCTTAATTCTCAGTCAAAACGTAGGTCAATCCACCTCTAACTATATATAAAAAGCAGAACGTCATTTTCAATCCACACATTCTTTTCAACTCATCGATATCAACATGGAATTATGCAGAGGTGTGTTAAAAGTCTTCATTGATTTAATTGACATTGGCCGTAGACTGTATAACATATTTACTGCATTATACATTAATCGGAGGCTGCCTCGGGAAATTGATACAATTCGCCAACCAGATGCGATTTATTTTGTTAGGGTGATGATGACAAAAGCTTCTTATGAGTTCTGGCAGTTCTAATAGGTACTTCATTGGGTAATTGGTATGTCAATGCCACTCGACTTTTAACGCCCCGAAAAAACAAAAAACGGCCCTTTTCAGAGCCACCTCACATACTTAGAAAGTTTCAACTTTTTCAAATTTTTCATTGAAAAACGACTAAGTCCAACATCAGAAAAGGCCTAAAAAACGACTAAGTCCACGGTCTATCCTATCAAGGAGGGTAGAACGGCCCGGTCTACCCTCCTTCGGAAGGTATTTTATCTCCTAAGGAGGATAGACTGGGGGATGCACTGGTCAGCTAGACCGACGGGGTCGGTCTACCCTCCATGGACATCCCCCAGTCTACCCCTCCTAGGAAATGAAATACCTTCCGAAGGAGGGTAGACCGGGCCGTTCTACCCTCCAGATTGAAAAAAACGACTAAGTCCAACTTTTACGAGCGGGCCAGTTCCCCTTCATACCTTTTTCCCCCGCGGCCCGGTCTACCCTCCTTTGGAGACGAATTACCTTTCAAAGGAGGGTAGACCGGGCCGCTTGCAAAATTCGTGTCTTTTGTGAGCGCCCCAGTTCCCCTTCATACATTTTTTCCCCCGCGGCCCGGTCTACCCTCCTTTGGAGACGAATTACCATTCAAAGGAGGGTAGACCGGGCCGCTTGCAAAATTCATGTCTTTTGCGAGCGCCCCAGTTCCCCTTCACACCTTTACTCTTTAAATCCCTTTGGAGACAAAATACCTTCCAAAGGAGGGTAGACCGGGCCGCTTACAAAGCGGCCCGGTCTACCTTCTCTTACTACTCTCGTTCACTTCCAGAATGCACAGTGTGTTTCGAGTGTACCTCAAAATCCCCTTGGTTCAAAAATGGCATAGTACTCAAAATCCCCATGGCTAAAATGTCAGGGTATTCAAAATCCCCACGATGGGTACTCAAAATCCCCATGGCAGTAATGACAGGCTATTCAAAGGTGTTGAGTAGGGGAATTAGTTCAATTATAAAACCGGACCTGTCAAGATGTTTTCTTAGTTGTCTGCTGAAAACTTATGTTTGTAGGAAAGGGAATATGCTAATATAAGCGAAATGAAAGACAAATGAAACAATGAGCAACTTTAATCATTTTAATTCATAAATATGCATTATTCAATTTAATAGTGCAGAACGCCAAATTATAGATAATATATAAAAAAAATAAAAATTGTTTATATCAAATAAATCATATACTGCACTGCCAACACTGTTTTTATTCTTCTTTAGCACATTTTCACATTAGCACAAGTCCATAAAATCACATGGCATTTAATACACCGAATTCAATTTATTCTTATCACATGTCCAATGCCAGACAGAAATTCCTCAAGGGACTTGGCACCACTAACATACTGAACACATAGGTATTTTAGCCTTTGCTGATGTGCCTTTGTGGCCTTCTTAACACGTTTCCTCGTCGGTTCACCAAGGTCACACCGAAGAATGTCAGCTGCCACCATTGTTGCAACATTTCCAATGCTTTTCACTACAGTCCAAAGAGAAGGATTGTTATGTCCCACCAAATGTTTAAATGAATTATTCCACGACTCGCACTGATTATTTGTCCTGTCCTGGCCTTCAATGGTGGCACTGTGTACATTCCAAAGTACTTGGGGGAATCTAGGTGCTAAGCGCCGGAACCTCATGTGCCCGCTTGCTGACATAACTGTACGAAATGTGCCGTTTACGTAGTTTGAGTCGAAGTACTCCACCAGGCACTGCAGTTGATCAGGGGCTTGTTCGCGAAGTAATGCCATGCCGTCGTTCACGTCGTTGGGTGGCAGGAAAGCTAGACCATCAAGCTTTGCGCAGAATGTCCTAACCTCATCATCATTGTTGTAGTCAGACTGCAAACCCTCTGACTGAGCTCTTCTCCTGGTAGCCTGGGTTAGATGATAGAAGCATCCCTGTATATGAATGTTGTAGGTGAAGACAGTTCTAACGGCATTGTGTGTATCGCTACCTCATAGTCTGCCAGGATGCGCTCTGGGTTGGGTCTAATACCTCGCTGCAGACACACATCTAGTAGGGCAGTCAGCATCTCTTCATATACGAATCACGAACAGTTGCTGGAACTGACAGGGGGATGTTGAATGCGTACCGTCCACGAACCAGCTATATGCGCTCTCTAGACGGCGGAGACCGTCATCAGTGGCAAAAATGAGTGACTCGTTGTCATATATGACATTGGTTGAAAAATCACCAGGGAAGGGAATAGGAATGTCACGGATTGTGGATGTGTTTTGGGGTGTTGTACCCTTTGTAGCACGTTGCACAGTTTGCTTCAGAAGCCTGATGGGACCAGCAGCAACGATAACCTCTTTAGGCTGAGTTGATAGTGTATCTGTGACTATCTGACCGGGCTTGCCACGGTTATACTCTGCAGACGCCTTGATCTCAGATCGAACCTTCAGTGCTTGCATGGCGAAGAAGTCAGGAGCATGACTGTGCTCTGTGGTATACTTGACATGACTACCAATCAAGTCACTGGTCAGTGCACCTTTGCAGTTCAAACTGGTTCTCTGTGAGCATTCCCAACGCATAGAATATTTGTAGTTACTTTTCTTAGTATAAGCGTCACCTTCATGAAGAAGTTTACGAGAACCTTTATTACTAGTAATTTTGAATGAGCAATGATTTTGGAAGACTTTTCTTACCTGGGATTTTGATTTGAATCTTGATAAAATATTCGGTGAATAGACGATTGCATCCTTTTCAAGCATAAGAGGACACATGATATCTAAACATGGAATCAATTTTATTTTAACATTCAATTTAATTACTTAGAAGTCAATATCTACATCCAAATCAACTGTGACATAAAAATAAACTTCTTTTGATAAAAAAAAACAATTAGAAAGACGAAATTGCTTGATAGTCAAGATTCATGAGCATTTTTTCCTTTTAAAAGACATTTGTTGCCTTATTACTTAATAATCAAATTGTCAAAGTACTGTATCATTCTCGGATACTAAACATTTTTTTCCAAATGCGACCCGGAATTGTCGATGACCCAGAACTGGCGAGTTCACTGTATGTCAAAATCGATTTCTTTTTAGCTCAGAAAACATAGAATGAGGCAAAATCGATTTATTTTTAGCCCTCTAAAATACATGTGTGAAATTGATTTATATTTAGCCCACAGAGAGACGTAGGAGTTAAAGTCGATTTGTATTTAGTTCATTTACACACAAAGGTGTAATAAGCATTTTTTTTTTTTAGCTCTGAGTGACGCACCAAATAGTGAAAAATCAACAATTCATCTAGCTGTTGATGATTTATACCATGTTCAAAATCAGTCACAAACAGGCAAAAAGAGACAGAGGGGCATACAGATAGAGAGCGAGAGAGAGAGAGAGCGTATAATATAAATGTATTCAAATTTACAAAACTGATTGATTCTGCAAATAAAAAAAACCTAACCAAACTTGCTCTTTATTGTATATAAGCTTTTAAGCTGAGAAACCAATATATGTCGAATACCAATAACTGATGTACTAATATGATAAGATTGGTATCATATTTATATCATTTTATTTTATTTTTTAATTATACTCACTCACCATCTAAAATAGTAATTTTCAAAAAAGGTTCTGTTATTTTTCAAAATGGTAGTTATATGCTATCATTCATGTATGTTAATCATAATTTGTCTGGTTTACCCAACTCATATCATTATCTAACTTGGTTAAACAAGATTCATTATTTATGGAAAAATAACAAAATAACATAATCATCAATTAATAAATGTATTGACTTTGTTTAGAAACTATAAATTGAATGATTACTATTTTCATTACCATGTATGTTAATTATGTATGCTATGCACAATGAGCTTATATGCTTGTGTTGTAAATAAACTTCTGTTCTGTTCTGTTCTATAATTAAGACATATTACGACATTGACATACTAAATGTTATAGTTGTTGTTCGGCTTTAGATCTAAATTTAATATAAAAAATGCGAATAATCGATGGAACGAATTACTCCAGCAAATAAACATTTATTTATATATATTTCAAAGTTTTATTTACGACAACTAAATCAATTTGTTTTTCGTCACCAAAATTGCCAAATTCGATTTGATTTTAGCCACAACCAATGGCGGAAGGAAAGCAGCAGCAGTCAACATACAAAGGTTGGCTGTATAAATGGAAGAACTATTTGCAACGGTACCAAAAACGATACTTTGTCCTGCAGAACGGGTTACTGTCATACTACATGTACCGGTAAGAAACTAATGCAAAATATGTGGGTGGAGTAATATGTCCATTAACACTTTCACTGTGCACATCATTGACAGCACTTTTAACAAACTACTAATTGTCGCCTGTTTGTCATAAGATACAGGCTTCACTGCTTTCCTCTAATAATACTGTTCAACCAGAGTTCTAGATACTAAAGATATGTATTCAATGCTCGAAAATGTTGTTGACTTATATTGGGAGCACCCACAACATAGCCTAGGGCTTTGTTAAGTTATAAGGAAGTTTACTCATTCTTAACTCCGACGTATTTTACAGATGCAGCAGAGGACTTGAAAACAGTATTTTCAACTGTTTGTCTGAAATATATTATACCTAGAAAGAATGATTGTATACGCAAAGAAACAAGTCATACTATGGAGTCCTGGATTTTGTGTTACATCTGACATTAACCTTTTTCATCGAGATCCCTATTCTCAAACCGTACATATTCTCGAACCTTTAGTTCAAGGACTGTTTACATATTTCCAAAAACACATAATACGTAATAAATTGTATAGTGAACCGATGCTTTGTTAATTTACAAATAAATTGTTGAATTTGTTTGTCAGTAATGTTGGTTTTAGACATGAATTCATAAGTATATCCATGATAAATGTTAAGAGGTTCGGGAACCGGTTTCTCCATGATAACCCTTTCCGTCATACAACAGACGACTTTGAACATATTTTGTCAGTAAAAAATCTTTATAATTGAATGGATAACCTATGACTCAAAGTGGTAAGCATTGCGGCAAAAGGAGAAATTGCTAGTTTTGCTGCAGAGGCGTCAGAAAGCATCTTTATGAGGAAGGGTTAAAAAAAAACCTGTTAATTCCTTTAGATTACACATTATTTGTACATGTCTACAGTCATTTTTACATGTTATTAGGGAGCGTCAAAACAATTTTGTTTCAAAATAAAATCTTGGATAATGACGTAATGAAATGTGTCCTCCAAGTCACGTCATGTCTAAGAAGCATCTAAACTTGAAACCTTGATCCCTAGCTCATTCCTGATGTATTATATCACATGTTTGTTAAAAATTCTACGTTAATGTCATAAACATGTTGTTCTCGGACACAAAGTTTTTAGCTTGACTATTCAGAGAATATGATAGCTATACTACTCACCCTAGCGTCGGCGTCCACGTCACACATTGGTTAAGGTTTTGCATGCAAGTACTTAAAATACTACATGTATTGCATTGAAACTTTCTACAACCCTACAACCCTACCCAATTATCACCACCTATGGCCCTTTTTACTTAGAAATTCTGGTTAAAGTGTTGTGTGCAACTAAATTACGAGTCCATATCTCAGTATTTACTTGATGCATTGCATTGCATTGAAACTTTATACAACCCTACCTAACTATCAAACCTATGTAGATTATCAAGTTAGATAACTCTATTCTACATTTTATGCAAGTTATGGCTCTTTTTTTACTTAGAAATTCTGGTTAAAGTTTTGCGTGCAACTAAATTAAATAGTCCATATCTCAGTATTTACTTGATGCAGAGGCATTGCATTGAAACTTTCTACAACCCTACCCAATTATCACATCCGTGTAGATCATCAGGTAAGATAACTCAATCCTGCATTTTATGCAATTTATGGCCCTATTTTGCTCACCTATGCACGAAGTGCAAGGTGAGCTATTTTGATCACATTTTGTCCGGCGTCAGTCCGTCGTGCGTCGTCAAACATTTGCGCTTGTTAACACTCTACAGGCTACAATTTGCATTCATCTCCATCAAATCTTGGACAAGTTCGAAACTGGACCGTATGAGGTCAAAAACTAGGTCACTAAGTCAAATTGAAGGGAAATCTTGTTAATACTCTGGAGGCCACATTTTCAACTTGAGCATGTTGAAACTTCATGTTGGGTCAAAATGTAGGTCAGTAGGTCAAATTGAAGAAAAATCTTGTTAACACTCTAAAGGCCGCTTTTTTTGCTTCAGCAGTTTGACATTTTGTCAGAATGTTTGTCTGAATTATATCTAGGTCAAGGTTGAATACTGGTCATATTAGGTCAGAAACAAGGGCATTAAAGGAAAATCTTTTTCAAACTCCAGAGGCCACATCTTACTTTGAGCAAATTAAAACTTTGTCAGAATGTTGCCTTGATGATATCTAGTCCATGTTGGAATATGGGTCATATCAGGTAAATAATATAGATCACTAGGCCAAATGAAGAAAAATATTGTTAACACATTGGAGGTTTCATTCAGAATAATTGTCTTGATAGTATAATTAAGGTGAGCAAACTAGGGCCATCATGGCCCTCTTGTTTGACTTACACATTATGGTTTAAGATTTGCAACTACATTACAGTCCATTGTCTCAGTAACTTAAATAAGCGGTAGAATAGACGAGCGCGCTGTTCTCCGACAGCTCTTATTATTCTGACACTGCGTCAACATATCGAGTATCAAAATTGTGTCTTTTTTGTAACGTCACAATTTTGTTTATAATTAACAAATATTTCGTCTATCGTTTAAGGAGAAACATGAAATTGTCTGTTTTATTTACGACATTAACTATCAAACTGATTTTTGACAGTTTGAACCGTTTTACGACAGAGTATGTCAACTTTGCGAATCGATAACGATTGCTGTGAGACTTTGAAAACATTGTTACTATAAACATTATAACGTCGACAACAACGATTGAATTAAGTTTTCAAGCAAGATATTTAATATGAAATTTTGACGTTTTACAAAATATTCGTTCATGTCCTTAATCATAATGATATTCTGCATTGCTTAGCTTTTTCTCTCTTTTTCTCTCTATCCATCTATTTCCTTCGAAAAAGTGCACATCAAAACATCTGTGAAGTTGCGTTTGGCGCAACAGGTGCTCGTTTCTAATGATGATTCCCATCGAAGCATATTAAATTCCGAAGGCGGAAGGTTTGGCGCAACGTGACATTGTGCTCGTTTCGAGTGACGATGCCCATCAACGAATCCCAAATTCCCTGCGCCGTGAAGTTGCGTATGGTGCAACAGGTGCTCATTTCTAATAACGATGCCTAGTTACGGAGCTGACTCACTGTAAATGATATTGAAATTTCCCTCGATATGTCATGTCATAACAAAGGATCATAAGTTCCTTCTTCGGTGGTATAGGTAGTGGGGATGACAAGAAACGAGAGGAAGGGAGACGAGAAAGATCCTTAGAAAAAAGGAATTCTCAGCAATCCAATTATGACAATAGAAAACTTCAAAAGGGAAATGAACTGTACAAGATGATTAGCTGAGTGAGTTTGATTGGGACAGCGATTAAGAAAATGAGACATTACATTGCAAAACATGTCGTCAGTTTCCGTACCTTGCTGATACAAAGTCTACACTCTTCAGAGTTTCATCAAATTTTAAGAAACAAACTTTGAAATATCCAAACAAATAAAGATTAAAAAATAATCAAAAACAGTTGAATTTAAGGGCGAGTGAAAGTTTGGTAAGTGCGAGTGCATTTTTAGCTCGACTATTCAAAGAATATGAGAGCTATTACAGTCACTTGTGCGTCAGCTTTGCAACTTTGGTTAAAGTTGCGCATGCAATGCCTTTTTTCACGAACTACAGCCTTTATTGTTTGAAACTTCACACACTTATTGGACATCATCCAATGACCTTGCAGGACAAGTCCCAAAACTCTACATCTGATTTTGACACAAGTATGTGCATTTTGTGCAATTATGTGCATTTTGAGAAATTGTACAACAATTGGCTCCCTGATTATAAACAGAATGACAGATTAAAGATGGGAACCAAAAATCGAGAGGAATATTTTGAGCCCTCAACAAAAAAAGTAGTTTCAATTATCAGACAATATAACTGCATTTTCGAAAACATTGGTGAATCAGGATATCTGAATTTTGAAAAAGGACTGTAAAAAGGCAGCATTAGTTTTTGAAGTAATACGTTTACAATTTTGCGTTGAAGTTGGAATTAATATATTCATAAACAATGTATGAATATATGTGGCGTGTTTTGACATTTTGTGCCCAATTGCGGCCAACGTCATTTACGAGAAAACGCGTCGAAAGATGAAAATTAAAAATGAGACAATTATCTGCATCAAATAATTATTTGTCCCTTTAATAAAACCAAATTCGGATATATTTTTACAAATTACGCTGTAAATCTTGTTAATGTATCCAGAATCGAATGCGTCCCTTTTATTCAAATAGTTTGAGTGAATTACTGCCCTTTCGTAAATTTACCTAATTAGCGGTGTTTTCTTTGGATTAATTTACAACATGGGATATTTATACTCACACTTGATCAACGCTGACAAGATTGAAATTGATATATTATGATCAGGTAAGTTATATTTATAATATTATATATTAGTTGTGTTGATGTTGCTCGATTTACTGGTGAAAAACGGTCTGAAATGTAATATTTTGGATAACCGGAAGTGAGAAATCGAGTTGTCCAGTTAAACAATATTAGTAAATAGTGATGACCTTTGTGAATATTTTGGTGTGAAAACAAGTTTTGTAATCATGTAGCACGTTGAAAACACAATTGTAATGGCGTGTAGCCAATCTTCGTGTGCAAGCACAATTCTGTACGAATTAGTATCGTACATTGACAATGATTTTAATGAATTGCATGTATTTCGGTTATGTTCAAAATCTGGATAGTGACGAAGATATAAGCCCTGTAGTTTCGGATACAGATGATTATTCTCCCGTTGAAAGGGACTGTGCTTCTGAACAAAATGTTTTTGTTGATGTTGGTTTAGACTCTGAAGAAATTAAACAGAGAGATTTTCAGATACATGGATGTGGCTGTATACGGTATCACGAAAAGCTTTGTAGTACAGTTGTTAACTGGAAAGACTTGCTTTCCTATCGTCTTTCTTGTATTGAAAAAATATAAAATTTTAACTGTTCAATCATAGACACAGCGGTTCATTAACAGTTGGTAATAAAAGAAAAAGAAAAGAAAGAGAAAAGCCTCGTCAGACTTATTATGTTGCTTGAAATATTGTTTGCCGAAGTGTGTTTGCATTTGCACATGGTATTAATAGAAAAACTGTATTGCCATATCTCTAGATCAGAATGACTTAGAACCACGTGTCCACGGAAACCATCATAAAAAACCAAAACAATCACTTTCTTTGGATGATGTTGAATATGTGAACAAATTCCTAATCAACTATGGTAGTCAAAATGGTTTACTATTACCAGGAAGGACACCAAATTATGATGAACAAGATGTGTTTGTGAAACACTGATGCCCCCGAATGGCAACATCTAGGTCAAAGGTCAAGGTCGCCAGGCAAAAATGTTGGTACTGACAGAAAGGTCATGTCACAAGGAATACACATGTGAAATATGGTAGCCGTACCTGTTATGGTTCAAAAGTAGTGGTCAAGGTTAAAGTTTTTTTCGAGAATGGCAACATCTAGGTCAAAGGTCAAGGTCGCAAGGTGAACAATTTTGGTACTGACAGAAAGGTCATGTCACAAGATATATACATGTGAAATATGGCAGCCGTACCTGTTATGGTTCAACAGTAGTGGTCAAGGTTAAAGGTTTTTTTCGAAAATGACAATATCTAGGTCAAAGGTCAAGGTCGCAAGGTGAAAAGTTTGGTACTGACAGAAAGGTCATGTCACAAGGTATACACATGTGAAATATGGTAGCCGTACCTGTTATGGTTCAAAAGTAGTCGTCAAGGTTAAAGTTTGTTTTGAGAATGGCAACATCTAGGTCAAAGGTCAAGGTCGCAAGGTCAAAAATGTTGGTACTGACAGAAAGGTCATGTCACAAGGAATAACATGTGAAATATGGTAGCCGTACCTGTTATGGTTCAAAAGTAATGGCCAAGGTTAAAGTTTGTTTCGAGAATGGCAACATCTAGGTCAAAGGTCAAGGTCGCAAGATCAAAAATGTTGGTACTGACAGAAAGGTCATGTCACAAGGAATACACATGTGAAATATGGTAGCCGTACCTGTTATGGTTCAAAAGTAATGGCCAAGGTTAAAGTTTTTTTCGAGAATGGCAACATCTAGGTCAAAGGTCAAGGTCGCAAGGTCAAAAATGTTGGTACTGACAGAAAGGTCATGTCACAAGGAATACACATGTGAAATATGGTAGCCGTACCTGTTATGGTTCAAAAGTAGTGGTCAAGGTTAAAGTTTTTTTCGTGCAGACAGACAGTCGTGCAGACGTGCAGACAGGCCAAAAAATAGATGCCTACCGAATCGGAGATTCCGGGGGCATAAAAATACATTCTCCTACCCTCCGACAAAAACAAATCAGACATATACTGTCTTTATTTTAATGCTGCTGATTATGAAAACAAAAGGAAAGTTAGTTCTTCTAATTTTAGAAGAATATGGCTTGATCAGTACCCATATCTATTGGTTATGAAAACAGCTACTGATCTGTGTTTAAAGTGCCAAAAACATGCCATATCCTATCAAGACCTGGACATTTAGAAGAGGAAGAAAAAGCTGAAAACAATCAAAACTACCAAGAACACATATCAAAAGTTAAATATTCAGAGGTACCATTATAGGTATCAGTGTGAAAATACTAAAAATGCATTTGATCTGCTGCCAGAAGTGAGAAAAATTAGAGGTATAACATGTCACACAATTTCATTCTCATTAATATTATCATAAATGCTCCTGGAATCACTCATGTCCATTGATCACTCCCTCCTGATTTTCAGTCATGAATTCTAGTGATATTTTACAAGTTGTTGACAGCAGTAAACTAGTCAAAATGAAAAGAAACACAATCAAAATATGTAACAATTATATATATATGAAAACCCTGATGTCACTATTAAAACTGTTACCACCTTCTTAACCCTTTCCCTCATATGACAATTCTGCAGCAGACGACTTTGATCATATTTTGTCAAAAAATAGAAAATCTCTAAAATTGAATGGATAACCTATGACTGAAAGTAGAAAACATTGTGGCAAAAGGAGAAATTGCTCTTTTTGAGCAATTTCTTCTTTTGTCACTATGTTGTCAAAAAGGCGTCTGCTGCAGAGGCGTAAGAAAGCGTCTATATAGGGGAAAGGGTTAATGTAGTGGTTAAAAGGTCCAGTCCCTCTTGAGAACTGCAGACCATAATATATATCATGACTGAGATAAAGATAACAGTGAGTGACCCTACACTTTGTAGATTAATTATCCAATTGTCCACATACAGACACTCACTGATGCCTATGCATCAGATAACTTTTGAAAAAATTGAGGCACAAGTAGAAAATGCACATTGTGAACAATTTTCCTTTTGACCCAACACAAGTTATTACTTCTTTAGAGAGATTCCATATTTTTTAATTATTGTTTTACAAGTCATCTGCTGCAAATCTGTCCTTTGTCGGTAAAGTCTTTGAAATATGGACTAAACAATTCTTCTTTTTCAGCATAAAATTATGGAGAGTTCGATATAAAGCTGCATTATAGCTTTGATTATGCACAGCAGGTATTTTACCCCCATCAGGCACAACAAGCTGGCCCTCTATATGTCAAGACTCCACGCAAATGTCAGTGCTTTGGAGTATGTCATGAATCATCAGGTAATATGAAAATATATATAGAATATATTTAATTATTACACTCAAACAGTTCACTAGTTAAGACTAGTGTAACAACCCTTTCCTGTATACAATACAAAATAATTTTCAGAAAAGTAATTATAAGAAGTCAGAGAAATTCATTATGAACAGTTTATACCTTAAACTTTGTTCTACCAGGCCCCCAGTTGTTGTTTCAATTGTCAATATTTGTCTTTACATATATCCTTTCAAAAAATTGTAAGATAGCATATGTATTGCGAAAAAGTCCCTGCAAATGTATATTATAAAGAATTGCATATGCTCAATCAATTTTACATTAATTACAGGTACTCAGATTTTCTATCTAGTTGATGAAAAATTCCACACTGTGGGTAAAGATGCTAACAGTGTCACCTCACTGTTCCATCACCATTTTGAGAACCTCGGATATGGGGAAAAACATGCTGTCATGTATATGGACAACTGTTCTGGCCAAAACAAAAACAATACTGTGATTGGGTAAGCATTTATTGTCTTCAGCTATTTATCTTGAAATTCATTCTTGAAGCTATTGTTTCTTGTCCACTAAATAAGTTATTTTTATCTACTATGTATAAACAAATTAGTATTATTATAACGGAATAAACTTTTCAGAATCATCAGATAATTGTTAACAATACTGAGTATGAACTATTGGTGTATTACCTACAATCATAGTGTCTTTTGAGTATGAAAACAATTAGCCCTTTCCCCCATGTTGACGCATTCTGTAACATCTGCAGCAGATGCCGTTTGAAAAATATTTTGGCAAAAAAAAGTAATTGCCCAGAATGATTTCTCCTTTAGCAACAATGTTTTCAACTCTATTAATTAAACCCTTGTTTGTGGAGATTTTTCATGCCTTTGTAAATATATTTTCATAATCGTCTGCTGCAGATTTATTGCAGGTGGGAAAGGGTTAAACACTAGTAATTTATTTCAAAATCCAAGTTCAGCTTTGGAATGGTGCACAATGACTGGAAGGCATGACACCATTGAGTTTAGTATGATGGAAGCGGGTCATACCAAATTCAACCCGGATTGGCATTTTGGTTTATGTATGTTCATAAATAAACATAGATGAATAAAACAAAATATATATCTTGCTTTTCCTAATTCTGAAGTAGCTTTAATTCGGCATCCAATATAGGAGGTCGAAAGGCGCTGTATATTTACATGTACTTGTATATATATATATCAATTTTATTAAAATCATAGTTTTGAAAAAAACTTCCAAACAAACAAATGTTTTAAGGATATAAAATTCATTTATCCTAAACCAATACATTACTTCTTAGGTCAGTGAGCCAACTTCATGGTTCCATGTAAGGTAGCATGCTATAGAAGTTTACCTCACATACTTTTAAAGAAGTGCATACTTTGAAAACAGTATTCTGATTGTAACATCTAAATAATTGGAATCATAGGTCAAATGTAGAATTGAAAGCATTGCACCCAATGTAGGAGTTTCTCCTCTTTACACAGTGTTGTCAAAAAACCTTGGTTTGGTTTGAAATAAACTGTTCTTGTTGTAATGAAAATTGTTGTATTTTTTAAAATAATCGACTCAGTGAGGCGATTATTGTTAGTACCACAACATTGGGTAAAAAGGAATAATATGATAGATATTGTGATAATAATAGTATCTAGGACTCTTCAGTATGCTTTGAAATATAGAGCGCACTTTTCAATTTGCCTATATATGAAAGTAATTTTTGTCATTCTTATAGTTCGTTTTTACTAATTGTAGGATGACATCAGCCCGACCAGGTATAATTTTTGCTAGACAGCATGCAGAAGATCAAAAGGTGGACATTTCCGTTTTGAAGAAAGACGCTATATGAGGAGATTGGACCACTTTGTGACCAGAGTGAGAGTGCCTGTCCAAAACCATCAGTCCCAATGCCCGCTAGCAAGTCATCGATAATCTCTAAAGTTCAAAAATGTTGAGGACATTTAATATGGCACTTTCTTCCTCGCTCTGCATATAGAACACTGTTGTTAATATGTTGTGTTCATTTTAATCTAGTCTTTACACTAACCATTTCATTCTGTGTGACATTTAAAGGTATAATATGCTGAGACCAATTCAACATGTGGCCTCAAAAATGAATATATTGTACATGCATAATGAATGTACATGAATAATGAATGTACATAAATAATGAATGTACATGACTAATGAATGTACATGTATTCCCATCACGCTTCAAAACTTGGGGTACTACATGGGAAATCAGCCAGATGTCTGGGAGGAGTGTTATATAGAGAGAGTACTGGACATAGAAACCATGAAGCACGTCATGTATATGTGATCCGGCTAGAATAATATCACAGAAATACTGTTAAAAATTGCTTTAACCCTTTCCTACATACAACAAATCTGCAGTAGATTTTGTAAGAATGTAGGCAAATACACGAAAAAAAAGCTCTTTAAATGTATGTATAATTACAGAAAAGAGTTGAGAACATCGTTTTGAGCAATTTCTACTTTTGTCACTGTGTTTTCAAAAGTCGCCTGCTGCAGAGGTGTCTGAAAGCGTCTGTATGTGCGAACGAAATAATTTAGAGAAAGAATACATTGTAAATGTTCATGTTTTCAACAGATTTTGAACACTATTTATATAAATATATATTAATTATTGTTGCAATGTTTAACATTTGAAAGTGTCTAATGATGGCAAATAAGGTAGTGAGCCTTAACCCTTTCCCACATACAACAGAGTTGAGAACATAGTGACAAAAGGAGAAATTGCTCGTTTTGAGCAATTTCTGCTTTTGTCACTGTGTTTTCAAAAGCCGCCTACTGCAGAGGTTTCAGAAAAATTCTGTATGTGGGAAAGAAATAATTAGGAGAAAGAATATATTGTATATGTTCATGTTTTCAACTAATTTTGAACACTATTTATATAAATATATATTAATTATTGTTGGAATGTTTAACATTTGTAAGTGTCTAATAGTTGCAAATAAGGTAGTAAGCCTTAACCCTTTCCCACATACAGCAAATCTGCAGAAGACGACTTTTAAAACATACCCGAACAAATTTGGAAACTCCCTTTAAATGAAAGTACAATAATTAAATAGAGTTAAAAACATGGTGACAAACGGAAAAATTGCTCGTTTTGAGCAATTTCTTCTTTTATTGCCATGTTGCGACTGCTGCAGAGGCGTCAGAAAGCGTCTATAAGAGGGAACGGGTTATAAGTTATGTTCATTTAATTTAACTGTGTCAGTTAAAATATTTAAAACACGTATATAATGTCAAATTAACCCTTTTCCCACATACAACACATTGTGCAGCAGACTACATTGAAAACATCATGGTTAAAATAAAGCAAATGTCATTTTTTTAAAGACAGTATGACTATTGGATAGAGTTGAACATTGAGGCAAAAGGAGAATTACTCATTATGAACGATATTTCCCTTTTCAAAAATGTTTTTCAGAGTTTACTGCTGCAGATATGTCAAAATGCATATGCATGTAAGATTGGGTTAAGGTTGTCTTATAATGTGAATGTTTATCTTTACATTTAGATGTTGTGTATTGTCACTGTGAAGAAATTAGTAAAGGCTTTACCAAATGCCGCAATATATTTATGACCGAGAAGTTTTTCAAATAAATATTAAAAACATTTGTATTTCCGAGTCTTATTATTGAGTTATTGTCCGGGGTCTGTCGTGCGTCGTCCGTCAACCTCTTCTCCTCAGTAACCAGTGGGTCAATTAGGATGAAACTTCACAGAACGCATCCTCTCAATTACCTCACCAGAATTAATTCAATTTTTTAGGATCCATGCAGAATTCTGGTTTCCATGGCAACGAAATGAAAAAAACTTCAAAATTCTTCTTCTCCCAAACTGGTTGACAGATTTTCAAATAATTGTGTAGAAATGTTCCTTGGATGTCCCTCTATCAGATTCCTTCAAGCCATGTTGATTGGTCGAAAAACATGGCCGCCAGGGGACGGGGCTATTTTACATTATATGGCTATAGTGACAATATAAAAAAACTTCTCCTCCGAAAGTGTCTGGCCGATTTTCAAAAAATTATGTAGAAATGTTCCTTAAGTGACCCACTATTAGATTCCTTCAAGCCATGTTGATTCGTCGAAAAACCTGCCCGCCAGTGGGCAGGGCTATTTTGCCTTATATGGCTAAAGTGAAAACTTAAAAAATCTTCTCCTCCAAAAGTGTCTGGCCGATTTTCAAATAATTTTGTAGAAATGTTCCTTAAGTGACCCACTATTAGATTCCTTCAAGCCATTTGCTTGGTCGGAAACTATGGCCGCCAGTGGTCGGGGCTTATATGGCTTAAGTGAAAATAAAATAAAATCAGGTGAGCGATCCAGGGCCATTATGGCCCTCTTGTTTACACAATCTGCAAGTAAGTTTAACTTCCACATAAATACGGAGGTCAATTGAAACACACTTTTTTTATTGTATTTCTTTGTGACCTTAATTTTATGATAAAAATTGCGTAAAAATTGTCACTCAATTATTTGAAATAATGTTGTTATCATGGATTGTGTGTTGGCGCACCTGTATCGGTTAACTAAACAAATCTAGAGAATTTGTGTCACTTGATTAAACCGGAAGTGACGTCAGTTGATGCTTACAAAAATGGTGGAATATTAGAGGTCGGAGGATTGTTTTCGTTGTGTTAATAATTTGTATCCATTTCTCTTGAACGCTGAATTGACACGACACAATGTAGACTAATGCCGGTCCGGTGCGTTGCTCCAGGCTGTAGTAACTCGTTTGTACCAGGCTTTCTTTGTTAACATTCCCAGGATACACCGATTTAAACTTGAAATGGAGGAAGAACATGAACTGTGGAAAAAATCTGAGCCAGTGACATTTGTTATGGAAATCTACTAAGTATTCTCGGTTATGTCAGGAGCATTTTACTGAAGATTGTTTTGTAATAAGTCCAGGGCTAACTGCCGATCTTGGGTTCAAACCTGGAAGATTTCAATTAAAAAAGAACGCAGTGCCAACGATATTTAGGACTACCATTTTGACCATAAAAGTCTGTGGTACTTTTGGGAAAAGACAGCGACAAGAGGTAAGGAATATTTTTCAATATTTAACAATCGTAGATAATTATTCTTCTGTGTTTGAGGTTTTATGAGTAATTAGAAGATAGAAAAAGCAAATAGACGGGGTCATCTGCCCCGCTTTTTTAAATATTGTGACACACTCAGAAAGTTCTATTTCCCCCATAATAATGGGATTATGTTTATAATAGCCGAATTTTCAATTTAGTATACAGTTTGTCAACTATGAATATGTTATGAATGGTCTATACTGAATAATTATTGTATGTTCAATTACTGTTGGAAAGCGTTATAAAATTACATTTTGTGTCAAGGGCAAAAGTTGCTCACAATACGAATTTTGTGAAATGATGACACATTTGATTTCTAAATCAACATTTGTAAAACAATTGTATTAGTTTTCAGACAAATGCTTGTTTATTCCTTTCTGATTAAAACTTATAAATTCATGAACATTTTTATATAAATCATTATCCTATCCAACATACAAAAGCTTCTGCAGTAGACTTATTTGATTAGAAAGAAGAAATTATTTGATAGTCAAGATTCATGAGCAATTTTTTCCGTTTAAAAAATGTTTTTTGCTTATTTTGTTTGAAAATAAGTACATTTACAATCTTATATATATATTTGCAAAATTTATTGCTAAGAATTATTTCGAATGTGTTTGCTGCATATTTTTTAATGTTGAGAAGGGTTATATAAGAAGAGTTTAATTACCAATTAGCCAAAGTCCCTGTATGTACAATAAAAGGGTTATAAAACCAATTAATTAGTATGTAACCAACACACATGGAACAAGACAGGAAATGATTGCATAATGTTACATAACATAAGTGGAGTAAGGACAAAAAACCCACGAGACATAAACCCCATAGGACAAAAACCCATTGGACAAAACACCCTTCCCTAAAAGTAAAAAGTGGACAATACCCCCCAGATCATTGTAGCAAATGGATCAATTCAACAGTATGCAATTTTTTATCACAATGTTTTAAAAAAAATGTTTCCCTGATATACTTTTAAAAAAAGAAAACATTAAAGGAAAAGGAAATGATACTCCAACAAACAATAAATGCGAGAAGTACTCAAATTCCTCTTTCTATTATGTTAAAGGCTACTATATACTGTGCCATTTTTTGATAAATGTAACGAAGGCATATTTAACTTATTTCATTCGTTTTGATTTGCTGATAGAGAAAAAAAGAGATGTTTCAAATTAAGATAGAAAGAATCAATTCATCAAATAAGAAAACTTAATAAAAAAGATTGTTCTATAATAAGAATGGGGGTTTCGTCCAATGGGTAAATATCCTAGGGTGGTATTGTCCCATGGGTGTATTGTCATATGGGGTTTTGTTCTATGGGGTTTATATGTCTCATGGGGGTTTTGTTCTACACTCAACATAAGTCACCCTGTCATCTGGTCACAGTGTGATAAGATAGCCCGCTTTAGAATTGCATATATGTTACTGTGTTGTGCCACCTCATGTTTTCAATAACAAAATGTGTAAAAATATTACTTTCTTCATCAAATTCTTTTTTAAATACTAGTTATTGTTTTTGTTTTTTCCAAAAGTCAAAATCTAAGACACATACAATTGTTATGACCCTTTTGATTATCTGCTTATCATATTTTGACTATGGGCAAGTTACCTAGAGTCGCTTTTACTACCATATGTATTTTTAAAAAATAATCACATATAGGATGAACATTCACGGACAACACCATATAACGACATGACACATTATATTTTAGACTACATCGACGAGCTGATCGATGAAGTTAAGGACAAGAGAAAACCGCTCAACAGCTATCGGTGATGCAGAGAAGACTTGAAGAATGTAATGATGTCCACACCCAAACCTGTTAGTCACAAATACCCAGATATCAATAAAGAAGCTGTTTTATCCGCTCACAAGTCAAGATTTGCAAAACTTTAAATTATAAGTAGTTCTGGGGAAATACCTTGATATAATTTTAAAAAAGATCTTGAAAAGGGCGTTAAACACAAAACAATAAATCAATCCTTATTTTTTGATTTAGTTCCTGAAAGAGCAATTAACTCTTAATATGATCCATAATCTATTATACCAACTACGTGGACTTTTGAGAGTAATGTAGTTCAAGATCAGTCTTAACAAATGTGCTGTTTTATCTACCTCTGCTATAGACAACAAACAGTCAAGATAGATGTCAACATGGTTATTGATTGATTCATGTAGGTAGGATGTAAAGGGTGACAATTTGATAGCTACATTTAGATACGTTTTCCTGCACAATGCTCAAATTGATATAAGTGTGGTCAGATGAACAGTTGCTTTTAAATGTAATTTATATTTTTGTCTAGAAGTTCCAAGCATATCGGGAAATGGATAAATTGCTCATTTTAATCCTTGCTCACACACAACAAATCTGCAGCAGACAACTGTATAATCATAGTGACATAAACATAAAAAAATCTCAAAACAGAGAGCAATTTCTCCTTTTGCCACAATGTTTTCCACTTTTAGTCATAGTTTATCCATTCAAATATAGAGATTTTCTATTTTTTTACAAAATATGATCTAAATCGTCTGCTGCAGAATTGTCGTATGAGGGATAGGGTTGACTGTTAAACAAAGTTGGAATATTTTGTCCAATCATGGGTAATTCCTCCTTTTGCAATAATGTTTTCAAAAGTCGTCTGCTGCAGAGTCGGCAGAACGCGTCTAAAGGTGGGAAAGGGTTAATTAAGCAAACAATGTTTTCACGTGTAGCTATCAATATATTATAGGCATGAACAGTGGAAAGAATTAACCACGTCCTGCAAACTGAAAATCAGAAGCAGAAGACAGCATCAAGATCTGTGTAAATTATGGAAAATCTCTATGAATAAAGAAAAAAATAATCTTTAATATTTAACAACGCATTCACAGCTTGCAACAATGTAGACATGGAATTGTAAATACAGCAATATATATTTGTACTGGTTTATTAACCCTTTCCCTCATATAAACGCTTTCAGACGCCTCTGCAGCAGACGGCTTTTTTGAAAACATAGTGGCAAAAGAAGAAATTGCTCAAAACGAGCAATTTCTCCTTTTGACACAATGTTTTCCACTTTATATCATAGGTTATCCATTTAATTATAGAGATTTTCTATTTTTTGACACAATATGTTCAAAGTCGTCTGCTGCAGAATTGCTGTATGAGGGAAAGGGTTAAATGTTAATCACATCTATTTCACATGGGTCAAATGTCAAAACTATAATTATTCAATAGTCTCTAGCATATTTAAATCCAGTGTACTGCTCAGAGGGCCACTTTTGTCTGATCTTCTCCACATCACAGGCTGGTAGAACTTTCCACACACCCCTTCCAAGTATATGCCATATCCATCTTGTAAGCCTTCGGTAGGCTACATGTCTGTACCTCCTGTGGAAAAAAGTTGTAGATATATTGTATTTATTGGAAAAGAAGAAATTTCCAACAAATTATTTCTATTTTCCCACTTATGTTTTCAAAACGATAAAAAAGTTATATTTATGTTATAGTACTAATATATTTTGAAAGCATTTACCATATTTACTTGCATTTTTTTTTGTAAAGATTACAAAGTTTACTGCTGCTTTAGCAGCTTATGATGTATGAAATTAAAAATTGATTACATCAATGGATGTGTTTTCTTCTGCTTTATCTGATGATGATTTATGTTGTTTATTGTTTTTTAATATCATTTCAACATCATTTCAATTATTACATCAGGAACTAACAAACATTTACTTCATTATGATCCCTGGTTAAGCAAAAGCAAACCAGCACTAGGCTAGGATATGTGCCTTACCCTAGGGCATAACGTAACATAAGAGGGGAAAAATGTCCGCCCGATGTGGGGCTCGAACCCACGACCCCCATAACACTAGCTTGGCGCTCTAACCAACTGCGCTAACCGGGCAATCATGTCTTGCCACCACATCCAGACACTACACTCCTCCCCCTCTTAACTTTTGGAGCCAGGCATCAACCTCACGACTCGCACAGCACCTCCAGGCGCATTCCAGTTTACTTCTGACACCATTAAAGTAACATAATAGGGGAAAAATGTCCGCCCGATGTGGAGCTCGAACCCACGACTCCCATAATACTAGCTTAGTGCTCTTACCAACTGAGCTAACCGGGCAATCATGTCTTTCTTCAGGTCCAGTCATGCTTTTCTGAAATGGCTGGACTTCCTACTACCATAACAAGCACCACTAACCTGTCTTTGGTGTAGCTTGATAAGTTCTGCCAGCAAATCCTGTAGCTTGCCTAAGGATTGCTGCATCACCTCGCAATTTCCATGCATCTGTGTCTATATATGCCTTAGCATAATTTAGTAGCCATCTCTTTGTCTGTATACCAGTCTGGCAAACCATTCAATGTTTTGGTTCACTTCTAATGACTTCTTGTAAACCTTCTGACCCCTCTGGGACTTCCAAACGTAGAGCTGTGGGTGTGATCAGGTTCAGGATTTACATCGCGCCAAATGTCTCGTCACACATCGGCAACAACTACAGCCTGGCATCATCAACCTCTCTCGTGAATATTACCCAATGGCAGTTTACTTGTTTACAAAAGTCACTAATTTGGTTCACTGCTAACGACTTCTTGTAACCTTTTGGACCCCTTTGGGACTTCCAAACGTAGAGCTGTTGTGTGATCAGGTTCTGGATTTACATTCGCCCTAAATGTTTTGTCAGACATCGGAAACACCAACGGCACTGCATCATCAACCTCTCTCGTGAACTTTTCCCAACGGCTGTCTTCTCATTTACAATAGTCACATCCCCCACAAGGCAAGTCTTCTATGCGTTCACATGCTCTACATTTAACTCCAAGAGCCGGCATCCTTGATAGAGCATCTGCATTCCCGTATTTCCCACCAGCTCGATGTGTCATGGACCAAGTTGTACCATTCTCTTCCCATCCATATCTTTGACAACTCCTCCATACATCTTGCTAACTGGCCTTGAGGTTCTATAAATCGCAGTAACCAAGTTTGACTGGAATGATCTGTTCTATTCTCTTGTCATGGTCATTAATGTTTGCAATAACTAAGCAGCCCACATTGCGGTGGCTAAGCTATACATATGTAGCAGCTTGTCCCAGTCCATTATGTGACAATGCATCTGCTGAAAAACTGCTCTATTTCATCCATATAGTTTGCCCATGATGTTCTGTCATCTTGTTTGTCCATCAGATTTTCTTCTGTGGTATAGTAATAAGTAGACTCAAGTTGCAATGCTGGGTCTGGCTTGTGTATTGTCACAAAATGTGGTATAATGCAGTCATAATTCTATTTCAAATTTAACCTTTTCCAATTTATTAATCAAATATTAATAAATTATTATACATGTTCACTAGGTGACCAGTCTTGCATGTACATTAATCCATGCACAAGACTATAACATTTGACAAAATAGGAAATTAAAATCCCCTGCAACAATGAAATTTACTAAGTTATTTACTATCCCCTGCAGAATAAATTATCGGACCTGGCAAACCAATGTTTGCAAAAAAACAGTATTTGTTTTCAAAGAATTGGACCACACACGACAATCACAGGGTAACCTTTGCACCGAGCAAGCACTTATTCAGAGACCTTCTTTTGCAATGACGCAGCCGGAAATTTATCTTCGGGCTGTATGCGCACGCAACTCGGTGTCAAACCGAATGTATATCCTACATAATAAGCTTTGGGCCCATTTGCAACAATATTCGGGGAAATTTGGACATATACCACGCGAATTCAATTGACTTTCTACTCACGACCTCCTCCGAGCTTGGTAACTATCAACCTCTAATGGCTGTGACCGTAAACAGCAAAGTTTTCTCGGTCCCACTCCCTTCTGTTGACAAAAATCTTCAGCAGGATTCGAATCACTTCTGACACCAGTAAAGTGTCTTGCCTGGTGTCCGCTTATCTCTGTCATGTGTGTGTGGTCTTAAAAGACCGTCAGGGTATGTGTTGTTCTCTTCTTGTCCGTCACTCTTTGTCAGTCTGCACCCTAAGAGAACCAGTTTAGAACTGCCTAATCATGTGGTGGGAGAGACGGGTTATCTCCCCTTATTGGTCAGTGATGCATATCTATATAGTAGACTGGTACCAGGTCCATAATCACTACAATCCCCCCGACTTTATTAATGAGGCTGAGGCTGCAGGATAGTTGATACCATACATCTGTATATCTAATGCAATCATGTGTCACTGATGGCAGGCTTGTCTATGTTCTCTTAGCACCGTCTTCAAGGTGCTCTTTCTCTTTCCTGGAGGTTGCTGGTATGTCTTTTACGTAGACAAAATCCTCCAACAGATGATTTGCTCTGTTCATTGTCCTAGGTCGGGATAGACATTAATAACCTTTTCGCCAGGCTGGGCCTTGGCCCACACCAGGGGTTCCATGGGAATATCAGCATGTCTTGTCAGATCGATGCTTGATCTGATATGCCTTAACATCGCTGCTGGGTTCAATCTTGTTCTGGCTTCACCATTCTCGCCGTTAGTTATTCTTCTTGACCCGTGTGCGTAAGCCCTGACTTTCTACCGTCGCGTTCTTCCTGGTTGGTAACTGCTTTGGGTGTATATCAGTGTTTGTGCAGCTGTCACAGACACACGACAATACCTGAGGAATCTTCAAAGCATCTCGAGCAGTTGTATGGCCATTTCATGTAACAGCTAGCTGTTACTCCTGGTCTGATGTAACAACCAAGTCAGGCTTTGGTAATCAGTTCTTACCACGACAGGACGATTTTGCAAGTGTTGCTTATTCTGCTTCAAGAACCGAACCATTAAAGTAACATAAGAGGGGAAAAATGTCCGCCCGATGTGGGGCTCGAACCCACGACCCCTATAACACTAGCTTGGCGCTCTAACCAACTGAGCTAACCGGGCAATCATGTCTTGCCACCACATCCAGCCACTACAGGCACACTCCACACTTACTTGGGATTGATCCCCAGCAGGCCCCTTCAAGTCAGATATCTTTTTAAAAATAGGTTAACCTCTTTCCCGCATGTTAACTTGTGTTTACGCCTTTGCAGCAGAAGACTGTTGAAAACATTGAGACAAAAAGAGAAATTGCTCAAAATGATGTTTTCCGCTCTATTTAGTAGTTATACCTTCATTAATACTGATTTTCCACTTTTGTCTTGATTTGTGTCAGTCTCCTGCTGCAGAGTAGGTGTATTTGGGAATGGATAAATTCTGAACTCATAAATTACATTGTACATTACATTTATATACGGTACCTGATTAATAGTCTGATACGGTACATTAGACTAGATCGAAGCACAAAAATCCAACTTCGAAAACACCGGTTCGGTTTTATCAGAGGCATATAAAAACATGTGTTTATGTGTTAATATCATTTTGATGGAAGGAAAGGGCTCAATATATAAAATAACGAAGTAACATAAAGATCTTTGAAAACAAAGTATTGGAAAAAAACGATTTGAGCTTTGAATAAAACAAGAAATTTTTCTACCAATTTGTATTGGCCACACGATAATTTTCATCGTACTTGTTCTCATCGCTGGAAGATTGATTTTCCGAATCTGACGGATAAGTAGGTGTCGATGGTCGTCTTGGTTCAAACTGGTACGGTTGAACACTCGAAATTGCTGATATTAGCACAGAATTCCCCTCTGTTTCTTCTAAAACTTGCAGTATTTCACTAGTCGCCATGACAGATACGGTTGAGTTGTCATCAAATGACGTCATCGGTAACCAGGCGGAATGCGCATGCGCGAACATCGATTATTGGAAAGGTGGAAAACTCAAGTAAATAACGTTGCGTATTTCATTGCTAACGCCCATTTGAGTCAAGATACCGGGGTATTTGAATGCAATTACTGAATAAGCGTAGGGTTAAAACTGATATAAAATTTTCAGCATTTCAATTGACCTTTAATATGCCCCTTACCAAAGGTACCGTCCCACAGCACTTTCATTGCTTTGATTTGACTTTGAAATAGTGGTTAAATTTTGCATGCAAGGCTTTTTCTCACAAACCACAGATGCTTTTGCTTTGAAACTTCACACACTTATTGGACATCATCAAATGACTTTGCAGGACACGTCCCAAAACTCTATATCAGATTTTGACACAATTATGCCCCTTTTTTGACTTAGAAATTCTGGTTAACGTTTTGCGTTCAGCTACATTAAGAGTCCATATATCTTAGTAGCTACTTGATGCATTGCATTGAAACTTTATACAACCCTTCTAAACCATCCCACCTATGTTAACAATCAAGTAGGATAACTCTTTTCAGGATATAATGCAAATTATGGCCCTTTTTTTACTTAGAAATTATGGTTAAAGTTGTTTTGCGTGCAACTACATAGTCCAGATCTCAGTATTTACTTGATGCATTGCATTCAAACTTCATACAACTCTTCCTAACTATCACACCTATGTAGATTGTAAATTCTGGTTAAAGTTTTGCGAGCAACTAAATTAAGAGTCCATATCCGGGTAACTGCATGATATATTGCATTGAAACTCTAAACAATCCTTCCCAAACATCACACCTATATAAATAATCAAGTTTGATAACTCTTTTCAGCATATAATGCAAATTATGGCCCTTTTTTAACTTAGAAATTCTGGTTAAAGTTTTGCATACAAGGTACTATCATGGATATATCTCAGTAACTACTAGTGATATTGACTTGAAACTTCATTCATGTCTTCCGGAGTGTCAGACAGTCAAGTTAGATAACTTTTGTATGAATTTAGTACAAATTATGGCCTTTGTTTGACTTTGAAGTTTTGCAACATGGTACTTTCATGCAAGCATCTCAGTAATCACTCAGGGATTGATTTTAAACTTTAAACTTCAAATATAGTCTTTAAAGGTATCAAACTTACAGATTAGTTAACTCCTGAATTTATTATAAATTATTGCCCTTGTTGAAAAACAAGACGTATCCAACTTGATTTATAGTACTATACTATCAAGCCACTATCTCAGTAACAACTGTTGACTATAGTATCAAATGGCCAAATATTCCCATTTCTGATATCATATTTGCGTTGCAATTTTATTCACCATTTTGTAAAAAATAAAATTCACATTAAATTGGGAGTTTCAGAACGATCTCACATTGAAAGGATACTAGGACATGAAATTGGATCTTATCTATTACATTCATTGTCTGGACTTTTATTTTCCCCATTTCACAAATTAACATTGTAACTGTTTTCTCCTCACAGCGATCAAGCAGAGATGACCGATACCTGTAGGCGTACAATCAACCTTGCTACAGCATTTATCCACATAGCCGACTCCTGTACTATAGTGATTTCCAGTGGTGAAAACCACACCTTACATCTTAAAACCACAACGGAAGTGGATATACAGGAATGGATCACAGCTTTGGAGCTTGCACAAGCTGATGCAGTGAGAATGTTAGAGCCAGGTAAATATTCAAGCCTCTTTACTCTTTCCACCACGCAGATATATTTTGATACTATTGGAGCAGACAACTGAAAGCATCTAGGCCAAAAATTGTGCACTGAATCTTCTTTATGATTTATAAAGCAGTGTTAGAATGATGCGTGTTACCTAGTGATTTGACCCTTTCCCTAATATAGAAAGCTTTAGATGCCTTTGCATTATTAGACTGTCGAAACATTGATGAAAAATAGAAATTGTTCATAACAAATAATTTGTCCTGAGGGTTTCTGCTGGGCTTGGCCATCCATGGCATAGGAAATTGTGAAAAAGCAAGAATGATTGGCAGTAATATTTTTCGTTAATACTGCAGGGTTTGCTCATTCAATGTCAAACTTCAGACAGAGGGAAACATGCCCAAACCTTACCAATGTTCTTGTCCAAAAGTACTGGCTGGATTTGATTTTTCCCCACAAATGTTCATTGGTTGACCCTCTACCAAGATTGTTCATTGGTTGATCCTCTACGGAAGTATTTTAAATTACTCGGATTCATTGGAAAATATGGCCGCCAAGGGTTTGAGCTTATTTTCATTACAAATATGTGTAGAGTGAAAACTTTGTTCAAATGTTCCTTGGTTGACTCTCTAACAAAATTGTTGAAATTATTCTGATCCGTTGAAAAACATGGCTGCTTGGGAGTGGAGCTTGTTTTCCGATTATGTATATAGTGAAAACTAAGAATCTTCGTGTCCAAAAGTCATGGCCCAATTTGAAAAAAAAGGACAAATGCTTCTTGGGTGACCGACCGTCTATCAAGATTGGTCAAATTATTTTGATCCATTGAAAAAACATGGCTTCCAGGGCTTGTTAACACTCTACAGGCTACAATTTGTATCCAATCTTCATCACAGTTTATCAGAACATTCATCTCAATCAAATCTTGGACAAGTTCGAAACTTGGCCATATGAGGTAAAAAACTAGGTCACTAGGTCAAATTGAAGGAAAATCTTGTTAACACTCTGGAGGCCACATTGTCAACTTGAGCATGTTGAAACTTTATCAGAATGTTTGTCTTGATGATAATATGTAAGTCATGGGTCATGTCGGGTCGGAAAGTAAGTCACTATGCCAAATTGAAGGCAAATCTTTTTAACACTGTAGAATACTGTAGAAGCCATATATTTTGCTTCAAATTTGGTCAGAATGTTGAACTGAATAATATCTAAGCCAGGTTCGAATATGGGTCATGCCGTGTCAAAAACTAGGACACTAGGCCAAATTGAAGGGTATTCTTGGTAACTCTCTTGATGCCATATGTTCAACTTAAACATGTTGAAACTTTATCAGAATGTTTGTCTTGATAATATGTAAGTCAAGTTTGAACATGGGTCATGTCGGGTTAAAAAGTAGGTCACTAGGTCAAATTGAAGGAAAATCTTGTTAACACTCCAGAGGCCGCAATTTTTGCTTCAGCAGTTTGAAATTTTGTCAGAATGTTTGTCTTAAAAAATTCTAGGTAAAGTTAGAATATGGGTCATATTGGGTCAGAATCTAGGTCACTAGTTCAAATTGAAGGCAAATCTTTTTAACACTGTAGAATACTGTAGAAGCCATATATTTTGCTTCAAATTTGGTCAGAATGTTGAACTGAATAATATCTAAGCCAGGTTCGAATATGGGTCATGCCGTGTCAAAAACTAGGACACTAGGCCAAATTGAAGGGTATTCTTGGTAACTCTCTTGATGCCATATGTTCAACTTAAACATGTTGAAACTTTATTAGAATGTTTGTCTTGATAATATGTAAGTCAAGTTTGAACATGGGTCATGTCGGGTTAAAAAGTAGGTCACTAGGTCAAATTGAAGGAAAATCTTGTTAACACTCCAGAGGCCGCAATTTTTGCTTCAGCAGTTTGAAATTTTGTCAGAATGTTTGTCTTAAAAAATTCTAGGTAAAGTTAGAATATGGGTCATATTGGGTCAGAATCTAGGTCACTAGTTCAAATTGAAGGAAAATCTTGTTAACACTCTGGAGGCCACATTTTCAACTTAGCATGTTGAAACTTTATCAGAATGTTTGTCTTGATGATAATATGTAAGTCATGGGTTATATTGGGTCAGAAACTAGGTCACTAGGCCTAATTGAAGGAAAATCTTGTTGACTGTAGAAGACGCATTTTTAGCTACAGCAGCTTCACATTTGATAAGAACGTTTATCGAAATAATATCTAAGCCAAGTTCGAATATGGGTCATGTATGATCAAAAACTAGGTCACTAGGCCAAATTAAAGGAACAAGATTAACATTTTGGATGCCGCATTTTTTTCCTCAGCAGCTTAAAATTTTGTCTGAATGTTTGTCTTAAAAATTTCTAGGTCAAGTTAGAATATGGGTCATATTTGGTCAGAATCTAGGTCATTAGTTTCAAATTAAAGGAAAATCTTGTTAACTCTGTAGAAGCCGCTTGTTTGGCTACAGCAGCTTGAAATGTAGTCAGAATGTTTATCTAAATGATATCTAGGCCTTGTTCGAATATGGGTCATGCCGGGTTAAAAACTAGGTCACTATGGCCAAATGATGAATGTTTATCGAAATGATATCCAAGCCAAGTTCGAATATGGGTCATGTAAGGTCAAAACAAAAACTAGGTCACTAGGCCAAATTGAAGGGTATTCTTGTTAACACTCTAGAGGCCGTATTTTCAACTTAAACATGGTGAAACTTTATCAGAATGTTTGTCTTGATATTATGTATGTCAAGTTCGAACATGGGTCATGTCGGGTTAAAAAGTAGGTCACCAGGTCAAATTGAAGACAAATCTTGTTAACACTCCAGATACCGCAATTTTTGCTTCAGCAGTTTGAAATTTTGTCAGAATGTTTGTCTTAACAAATTCTAGGTAAAGTAAGAATATGGATCATATTGGGTCAGAATCTAGGTCACTAGTTCAAATTGAAGGAAAATCTTGTTAACACTCTGGAGGCCACATTTTCAACTTGAGCATGTTGAAACTTTATCAGAATGTTTGTCTTGATGATAATATGTAAGTCATTGGTCATGTCGGGTCAGAAAGTAAGTCACTAGGCCAAATTGAAGGAAAATCTTGTTAACTATGTAGAAGCCGCTTCTTTAAATACAGCAGCTTCAAATTTAGTCCGAATGTTTATCTAAATGATATCTAGGCCTTGTCCGAATATGGGACATGCCGGGTTAAAAACTAGGTCACTATGGCCAAATGATGAACGTTTATCGAAATGATATCTGAGCCAAGTTCGAATATGGGTCATGTAGGGTCAAAAACTAGGTCACTAGGCTAGGTTAAAGTTTTGCGTGCAACTTAATTAAGAGTTAAAGAGTACCAAGAGTCAAAAACAAAAATTTGACTATCAAAAAAATAATGTTTGAATAATAACGCAAGACAAAAAAAAAAAAAAAAAAAAGGTTTTTAGTATGACAAAAATGAATTTTGTGTAATAAAATTACGCTTTCACGGAAAATTCCGAGTGCGAAATGTAAAAAACAATTTCTCTTCCGGTTTTACAATGATGACGTCAGAGGGGAGAGTCGTTTCAGTTTCAATAATGGCGGATGAGTTAAACTACGGAGCTTTAAACGAAGAATTATACTGTTCGTCGTCTTCTTTCGAAGAAAACAGTGATGATTCATCAATTTACAGTGATACAGATGACCTAGGCAACGATCTAGTACTTTTAAGAATCAGGCCATACCAGTTTGAGCCAGTTAAACAGTCTGAAACGAGCAGCGAGTCTGAAGACGACGAAGCAAGACGAGAAATTGTTGGTGATGAATGGTTCGTTCTATTTTCAGTAAAAAAGTATAGATAATATGCGTGAATATATAATAATGTTTATAAAAGATTCTTTTAAGAAGCATTTTAAACTTAATTATTTAGATCTAGATCTACTTTTAGTTCGATTTCTGTTCATTTTGACGGGGAATATTTTTTTCCACATACGTACCTGTTTGAACCATGTACGAACACTCCGAAAGTGTATATTTCGATGTAAATAAAATCAGACACAACATGATACAGTTCTATGACTTTCTGACAAATGAAAAACAAATATCAATACGAAATAACGACAGACGAGGCCGGTCCCCACCCAGTTATTTTTAATTTTCACTTTTGATGACTGTATATTATATATAATTTAATCTAACAATGGGTTAAGATCTATTCATCTTAGACGCGCGCTACCATCGAACTATTGCATTTATTGTAATCTGTACATGTCAACAATGTGTCTCAAATGATCATTATTATTACTTATAGAAGTTTCAAGAAACATTCCCAACTAATACATAATATGAATGCACCTCTTCATATTTAGTAGGTGGTTGAGTAACTTGAGAACTTGTAATACAAACCCTTGGCTTACACATTGGTTGTTTAGTGTTTAACTCCACTTTCAATTAATTTTCCACATTATACTGCAGCATTTCTAACTCTACTTTCAATAATTTTTCCACATTATACCGCAGCATTTCCTGTGTAAGTTACAAGTACTACTGGTCTATTTATCCTGAAACCAGCAATTCTGTGGAAATGCTAACCCTGCAACTCTGAGCACAAACAAGGGCAGCAATTAATTAAATTGTTAAGTATTTGGTATGACTCGGCCGATTTTCATAGAATATAGGCAACTCACAAATGGTGAGATACTCATAGGCTGGTTTACATCTAACAAAACTTGGTTACCTATATATGTTGCACATATTCTCCAGTGTAATGGTCCAAATGATATATGTGCATTACATGAGAAATTAATTTTCACAACACATGGACAGGTATGTTACTGGCAATTCCAATTTTTTTCAGTATTTACTTGATGCATTACATTGAAACATATACAACCCTACCCAACTATCACACCTTTGTAGATTATCAAGTTAGATAACTCTATCCTGCATTCTATGCAAGTTATAGCCCTCTTTTTACTTAGAAATTCTGGTTAAATATTGTGTGTGCAACTACATTAAGAGACCATACCTTAGTAACTACTTGGTGCATTGCATTTCAACTTTATACAACCCTTCCCAACCATCACACATATGTGAACAATCAAGTACAATAACTCTATCTAGCATATAATGCAAATTATGGCCCTTTTTTACTTAGAAATCACGGTTGAAGTTTTTCATGCAACTACATTAAGAGTCCATATCTCAGTAACTATTTGAAGCATTGTATTGACACTTTAGACAACCCTTCCCAATTAACGACTATATACACAACTAATTAAGATAACTATCCTGCAAATAATGCAAATTATTGCCCTTTTTGTGTCACCCTGCGCTTCATGGTAGGCATTTCGGGATTACTTTTATTTTGTCTGGTGTCTGTCCGTCCGTCTGTCTGTCTGTCTGTCTGTCTGTCCGTCACACTTTTTCGTCACACTTTCAATGAGCAGGTGCAGGTGACACACGTGCTCCATAGAGCACTCCATTCTAGTTTTACTTAGAAATTATGGTTAAAGTTTTGCGTGCAAATACATTAAGAGTCCATATCTTAGTAACTACTTGATGCATTCCATTGAAACGTTATACGACCCTTCCCAACCATCACGTTAGATAACTCTGTCCTTCATATAATGAATATTATCACCCTTTAAGTAATATATTGTTCGTCGTCAGGCGTTAACTTTTAGCTTTAAACATAAACTCCTACCATTCCACTAGAACAATTTCAACCAACATTCACAGGAATTGTCCTGTGGTGGTCCTCTTCAAAAATTGTTCAAAGATTTAAATTCCATTGAGAACTTTGGTTGATGCAGCATCAGAAAGGGTGCGAAATGTCCAAACTTTAAAAATCTTCTCCTTTGAATCTGCTTGTCAGATTCCAATATAATTTGATAGAAATATTCCTTGGGTATTCCTCTACAAAAGTTGTTCAAGTCGTACAGAACGGTTGAAAACATGGCAGTCAGGTGGCATCAGGAAAGGCGCAAAATGACAACACTTTATAATTCCATTCTTATTCAAGTTCTTGTTAGATTTCAAGATACAAATGACCTTTACTGATAAGCTATTTCTTTAACAGTGTCCACTCCTTGCAGCTACACTTGCACTCCTGATCAAATTTTCCCAGATATTTGCTGCTAATTAACTATCACTCAGGTGATCGATTTAGGGCCATCTTGGCGCTCTGGTTTGTTAGATTGATTTCAAATTGTGCTCACATATTTCATAAATAAAGTAATTCAACATATCAAACGGGTTTTTGAGTCAAACATTTTGATTTTTTTGCTTTTTCATTTCTTGTATTTTTAGCTCATCTATGCACAAAGTGCAAGGTGACCTATTGTTATCACATTTTGTTTCAACTTGAGCATCAGAATGTTTGTCTTGGTGATATGTTAGACAACTTCGAACATGGGTCATGTCGGGTCAAAAAGTAGATCACTAGGTCAAATTGAAGGAAAATCTTGTTAACACTCCAGAGGCCGCAATGTTCGCTTCAGCAGTTTGAAAATGTTTGTCTTAAAGATATCTTGGTCAAGTTCGAATATGGGTCATATTAGGTCAGAACCTAGGTCACTAGGCCAAATTGAAGGAAAATCTTGTTTACTCTGTATAAGACGCAATTGATGCCTCTGCAGCATACAGCTTTTAAAAAAGATTGTGATAAAAGGAGAAATTGCTTATGACAAGCAATTTCGCCTTTTACAACAATGTTTTTAACTCTTTTCAATCAATATACTTTCATTTACATAGGGTTTTCAATATGTTTGCCCAAAATGTTTTCAAAGTCTTCTGCTGCAGATTTGTTATATGCGGGAAAGGGTGACCAGAGTAGATAAAAACCTCTACTCCAGAAAAGGAACGTACTATATTTTCCGAAATCCTTATTTTAACTTCAAAACCTATGCCTCTGAGTGAGATGATCGTTTTGGACACTCACAATATTATTATACCCCTAGACAATAAAGTTTTTTTTTTTTGGGGGGGGGGGGGGGTATATAGGAGTCACTGTCGGTCTGTCGGGCTGTTGGTCGGAAGCCATATTTTGTCCGGCCTGTTTCTTACAAACCACTGGGTGGAATTCAATAAAAATTTACATGAAGCTTCTATACCAAAAGGAGATGTGCATACCCTAAAGGTCTTACAAGTGCATGCTAATTTACAGAGTTATGGCCCTTTTACTTATTAAGCTGTTGGTAATATTTTGTCCGAAGCCATATTTTGTCCTGCCTATTCCTTACAAACCACTGGGTGGAATTCAATAAAAATGTACATGAACCTTTTTTACCAAGAGGAGATGTGCATATAATAAAGGTCTTACAATTGCATTTTATTTAACAGAGTTATGGCCATTTTGTTGGTCGGACGGAATCCATATTTTGAGTCAAGGTGCTGTTTTTTGGGGTATTTATCATCTTTAGTGATATTTCTAGTTTTATTCTAGTTTTATTGTTTAACCCTTTCCCCACTTACAGACGCAGTTTGGATTATCTGCAACAGATGACATTTGAAAGCATTGTGGCAAAAGGAGAAATGGCTCATGATGAGCTTTTTCTCCTTTTACAACTTTGTTTTCAATGATTTTCGTCAAGTCTACTTACATTTATTGAGATTTGACAAAGTCGTCTGCTGCAGATTTTTTGTTTGTGGGTTAATAAGAAAGCTATTGGTTGAGAAGTCCAGTTGACTTTTCCTTGAGTAGGCCTCGGAACATCCATCTTTGCACCTGTGCTATCTGATTCCAATGTTAAGTGGATTGTCAGAAAGTCATTGAAGGCACCTATGACCACCGGCAATAGGCTAACAAAGCTGATCAGGTCAACTCTTTCTCAGTTTGTGTTGCAATTGCATGGGAGAGCACAATGTCTATGACAAAACCTTTGGAGCGTTCTCGACATATTGCCTGTTGGCATCAATTTTCTAGCTCGCCTAAGCACGAAGTGCAAGGTGAGCTTTTGTGATCACTCAACGTCCGTCGTCGTCGCCAACGTCTGTTAACAATTTCCTACAAATGACTTCTTCTACTAAACCAATGAACATATTTCAAAGTAACTTCACAGGAATGGTCCTTGGGTGGTCCTCTTTCAAAGTTGTTCGAAGAATTTAATTCCAAGTAGAACTTTGGTTGCAGTGGCGTCGGAAATGTGGAAAATTGCCAAATCTTAAAAAATATTCTTGTCCAAAAGTACTGGCCCGGTTTGGAAATTATTTCGCACAAATGTTCCTCTACCAAGATTGTTCAAATATTGCCGATCCGTTGAAAAACATGGCCGCCATGCAGCGGAACGTATTCTCCTTATATGTGAATTGTTAAAACTTTAAAAATATTCTTGTCCAAAAGTACTGGCCCGATTTGAAAATTATTTTGCACAATTGTTCCTTGCGGCACCCTTTACCAAGATTGTTCAAATATTTCCCATCCGTTGAAAAACATGCCCGCCAGGGGGCGGACCTTGTTTTCCTTATATGTGCATTGTTAAAACTTTAAAAACTTCTTGTCCAAACGTACTGGCCCGATTTGAAAATTATTTTGCACAAATGATCCTTGGGACACCCTTTATCAAGATTGTTCAAATATTTCCGATCCGTTGAAATACATGGCCGCCAGGGGGCGGAGGTTGTTTTCCTTATATGTGCATTGTTAAAACTTTAAAAATATTCTTGTCCAAAAAGTACTGGCCTGATTTGGAAATTATTTTGTACAAATGTTCCTTAGGGCACCCTTTACCAAGATTGTTCAAATATTCCCCATCCGTTGAAAAACATGGCCGCCAGGGGGCAGAGCTTATTTTCCTTATTTGTGCATTCTTAAAACTTTAGAAATCTTCTTGTCCAAAAGTATTAGCCCGATTTGAAAATTATTTTGCACAAATGTTCCTTGGGGCACCCTTTACAAGATTGTTCAAATATTTCCGATCTATTGAAAAACATGGCCGCCAGGGGGCGGAGCTTGTCCTTATGTGTACATTGTAAAATTACTGGCCTGATTTAAAGATAATTTGGCACAAATGTTCCTTGGGGAACCTTCTACCAAGATTGTTCAAATTAATCCGATCCATTGAAAAACTTGGCTGCCAGGTCCGGAGCTTGTTTTCCTAATATGTGCATTGTAATATCTTTAAAAATCTTCTTGTCCAAAAGTATCTGCCTGATTTAAAAAATGTTCCTTGGGTGACCTTCTACCAAGGTTGTTCAAATAAATCCGATCTGTTGAAAAACATGGCCACCAGGGAGGGTTGTTTGTTTTCCTTATATGTATAGAGTATAAACTTTTGAAAACTATTGAAGTTTTATTAAATCAGGTGAGCGATATAGGGCCATCATAGCTCTCTCGTTTAAAGTTGCCTGTTGCAGACTTTTTGTATGTTGTCAACATGAGTAAGCTATGTATAACTGAATATTTGTACAAAATAATTAAGAAAAGTAACTCATGTATATTGCTTTTATTACTCCTTATTTTTGGTAGACTTGCGCATGCGCAGAGGCTGCCATAGTCATAGTGAGTTTGAAGTCACGTGATGTATATGCCCTTCACCACCAACAATTAAGTGCAATTTTTGGTTTGACTAATTTACGAATGCTCACAAAAGTAAACATAGAGTAACGAAAAAAAATCCGATTATTCAAGCTTATAATAGAAAATAACAAGTCTTGTAAGTGTAAATATCATATTTAAAGTGTACACAATTTATTTAGATATCACTACGCCAATATAGCACTGCACCGCGCAATTACCCTTTGTAAATTGTAACCCTTTTTTCCCTCTCGGCAGAGATGTAAACATCCACTCGCCCGCTAGCATATGCGAGTGGAATGAAGGATCGGCTAGTACGAAATTCTAGGCGCTAGTCCATACATATTCGTTCATGTCCTTATTCATAAAGATAGTATGCATTGCTAAGCCTTTTCTTTCTCTTTCTCTCAGTCCATCTATTCCTTCGACAACGATTAACGATGACATTTTGGATAGGTGCTTTCGACAAGGTCCGCGTCTAAAGAAACAAATTTCATCAAATGATTTGAGCGCTTTAAATCACTTGTTTATAAAGCGTTTAGAATACTTTGATTATAATAGGCAGAACGAATAACGAATAAATCTTGCAAGAAATCGATCATTTCTTTCGGCCAAAATCAGGTAAATGACCCGCGGATATTGGTTGTTACAACATAACTGATTCATCCTTTTATTCTAAATTTGTATTACACAGTTCAAAATTAGATTTTGACAGTTTGTTCGTTATGATTTTGACGCGATTCAAGATTTTGACGCGATTATTTCGTTCATAGAGTTGATTACTAACAGATGACTAAGTTGATGATGGAAAGAACATTAACAAGTTAAGTTAAGCTAAAACATGCACAGGCAGGCGAGTGTTTCATTAGGATAAGTGCAACACTCAATTCCCAATCCTGCTTGCCCTTTAACAAATCACAACCCACCCCACAATATAAAAACTTTGCAGCAGACGAATTAAAAAAAATCTGAGCAAAGATACAGAAAATCACATTTATTGGAAGTGTAATCATTGAATATAGTTGAAAACAGTGTTGCAAAAGGAGAAAGCTTGTTATGAGCAATTTCTTCTTCTGCATCAATGTTTTCAAAAGTCGTCGGCTGCAATTACGTATGCAAGTGGGAAAGGTTTAAATAAGAAACACTTTTTCAAATGATAGTCAGTTGGCTATTCTAGTATATAATGTCCCTCTTAAATAATAATGACAAAACTTTAAAAAAACAAGAAAAATATTTTTTACAATTTAATTGAAATAATATTTAATCAAAGTTGGGAAAGTTGTCCCTTTCCGTGCCTTTTTTATGAGAGTTCAAATCACAAGCAAAACTTATGGGACAGAGTTGACAAATAACACATTGACACAATTTCAGATTTAGGCTTTGTTTCTGTCAAACTGCTGAAGAAGACAACACTGAGACACACATTTTGATTAAAAGTTTATTTAAAAAAAGGAATAATTTTATTTATGATAAACAACATTACAATGATGGTGTAGAAAATACATGTCAACAATACATTTTTCAATTTGTACATTCATTGCACAGACCAAATCTTAGCAAGTTTGAAATTATGGACCTCTCAGCACATTTTTTTCTCTCAATTCATTACTTCTTGGCAGGATTTTACTGCTAAAATTGATGTTTTTTTTTTTTTTTTGCCGGATTGCTCTAGCAATTCCGGTCTATAGATTGGCGATGTCTGTCTCTCCGTCTGTCTGTTCGTCAACATTTTGGTTAAAGTTTCAGGTTGAGGCAAAATCTCAGCACTGGAAAGGGTTACACACTTGAAAATTTGCCTGAAGGTAACCGGTAAAATAAATATTCATATATGCACTTCTGTATCTCTTCTTAAACGATCGCAATTCTACCTTCAGTACTTCAGTACTTTGATTTACTTATGCAATAACTCGAAAAGTATAACAGCTAATTTCATGATATTTTTATGCATGTCATCAATTTGTTCAGTTTGTTTGAAACCTATGATCAAAGTTAGACCTATAGCTAAGGTGATTGCACAATTATTTGACAAACGTTTTAAGTAAATGAGCTGTCCCACGAGAAAACCATCATTATGGACTCTGCGTCATGTATCGACCCAGATAATCCTGGCTGACACATTCTGTATCAGGGTGATAGAGGTAAAATATAATGATTCCTGAAACAGAAAATCCTCAGAAAGCGAAAAGTGTCTGTCTGGGTTAGGCTGCGCAGCGTGCTTAGGCTGATCCGGGTCGATACTTTACGCAGAGTTCACAATGTTGGTTTACTCACTGAACGGCTCAAATTGCGAAGACTTTGTGTTTGCATAGAGGACAATTAGTAGATCATTCTGTATTTTTGATATCATAATTTGGGGTTTGCTTGAAGATCATAGATACAGGTTAATTTAGCTACTTGATTAAGTTTACATTTGCAACAAGAACGCAAGCACGAGCTTTGACATTCCAGGATCTGACTTTTACCTTGAAAAAGGGGAAAACATCTGTTTGTTTGGATGAGTAGAACAAAGTGTTTCAACTATGTTCATGAAACTTGGTACATGTATCCTGTTGTGTCCTGGTTTCGTGACCTTTAACATCGATTTTCGCGCATGAGCGTTTCACTTTGAAGAAGCAAGTGGTCAAATAATTATTACATTTCAGATAAACATCAACATAAACTGGTAACACAAATCAATCATGAACGTCCAGACGCTTTCTCCTTAGTTTGTGACCTAGTTTCATATTGCCAAAATATAAAGGGAAATAACCACAGTAGTAAAATTTAAACTTAGAAAAGTGCTTCCATGACATTGACGAGTTATACAGACAAAAATGTCGTTTGAAAACTTTGATTATCCCCTCTACTAAGGGAGTTTGAGGGGGGGGGGGGGGGGGGGGGGGGTATATAAAGGGGCTGTCTGTTTGTTCGTTCGTCCGTGCGTCATTCCGTAACAACCTTGTGACCACTCTACACTGAACATCCTTCTATCGATCTTAAGCAAACTTGGTATACAGTTAGTATATGGAAAGGTCTAGACGCCTATATATTTTCAAGGTCATAGGTTAGAGGTGAAGGTCAAAATTGGACTTTGACTATTTTCCCATATCAGTAACCTTGTGACCACTCTACACTGAACATCCTTCGACCGATCTTAACCAAACTTGGTATAAAGTTAATCTATGGCAAGGTCTAGAAGCCTATTTATGTTCAAGGTCATAGGTTAAATGTCAAGGTCAAAATTGAGCAATTTTCCTTTTGCCACCATGTTTTTGCCTCTATTCAATAAATTATTACTTTAATTTATAGAGAATTTCCATATTCATGTTTGGATGTTCTTAAAGTTTTCTGATGCAGATTTGTTGTTAGTGGGAAAGGGATAAATATATTGAACTTAAATGTTAAAATAAGATATTTTAAGTGTCCTCAAGTTACAAAATATGTAAGGGAAACTATTTACAAAATTCGTGAAATATTATACTACTATTAAGATACAATGATCAGGTTATACTTTTAACGTGCCTTTTGACACATGTGCAGCAGGCAACTTTTGAAAACATTGTTTCAAAAGTAGAAATTGCTTGTTATGAGTAATTTCTATTTTGGATGAATCGATTTCAACTATATATTCAATAATTATAGTTTCACTAAGAGTATTGTTAGCTCACCTAAGCACACAGTTCGAGGTGAGCTTTTTTGATCACTCACCGTCCGTCGTGTTGTCGTCTGTACGTCTGTCGGTTAACAATCTTCTACAAATGCCTTCTCCTACTAAACTAAGGAACTGATATCAAAATAACTTCACAGGAATGTTCCTTAGGTGGTCTTCTTTTAAAGTGTTCAAAGAATTTAATTATAAATAGAACTTTGGTTTCTGTGGCATCAGAAAAGGGGAAAATTACCAAAACTTCAAACATCTTCCTTGTCCAAAAGTAATGGCTCGATTTGAAAATCATTTTGCACAAAATGTTCCTTGGAGCACCCTCTACCAAATGTTTCCGATCCATTGAAAAACATGGCCACCATGGGGCGGAGCTTGTTTTCCTTATATGTGCATTGTTTTTAAAATCTTCTTGTCAAAAAGTACTGATTTAAAGATAATTTGGCACAAATGTTCCTTGGGGGACCTTCTACTAAGATTGTTTAAATTAATCTGATCCATTGAAAAACATGGCCACCAGGGGGCGTCTCTTGTTTTCCTTATATGTGCATTGTAAACTCTTTAAAAATCTTCTTACCCAAAAGTGTTGGCCCGATTTAAAGATAATTTGGCACAAATGTTCCAAGATTGTTCAAATTAATCCGATCCATTGAAAAACATGGCCGCCAGGGGCAGGGCTTGTTTTCCTTAAATGTAGATTGTAAAATCTTTAAAAATCTTCTTGATCAAAAGCACCTGCCTGATTTAAAAATTATTTGGCACAAATGTTTCTTGGGTGAACTTCTACCAAGGTTATTCAAATAAATCCAATCCGTTGAAAAACATGGCCACCATGAGGGTTGCTTCTTTTCCTTATATGTATAGAGTAAAACTTTAGAAGTTGTCTAGTGCAGAAGCAATATATAAAAGAGATATTCAAAGATTTTTGTCTAAAATCATTAACTGCAGATTTGTTGTACTTAATTTTAAAATAATAATTGGGTGAAAAAACTTTGTGACTTATAAAAAAGAATCTATTTTAGGACTAGAAGAAATTGTAAATTCATATTGTTCAAAAGTAATGTCAAAATGGTTTTATCAATGAAAATATTGACCCTTTGCCATATACACCAAATTTGCAGCAGACTTCATGAACATCTGGGCAAAAATATAGAAAATCTTATTCATCTCATTCTATGCAATTTCTCTTTTTACCACAATGATTTCAAATGTCATCTGCTGTTATCACATCCAAATGTGTATGCAAGTTGGAAAGGGTTAATATTTAAAAAGAGAGGTGAGTATTATATTTCTTACCATAAGCTAGCTCTTACATAGATGCCTTTGACACCGTTGGAAATGATGGGATTAAATAGTAACTGCAAATTTATTACAAAGTTATAACACTTTTTTCCTGATGTGCAATGTAAACAAAAACATTTTAACATTTCTTAATCTTTTTTTACCCAGATCCTAATTTACCCCCTGAAATTTTACGTATGGACAGCAGGTCGAGGGATCTGTATTTAAAGGCTCTTGGTGAGGGGAAAACAGAAGTTCACAATATTCGTGTAATGGTTGTCGGGCATTCCGACGTTGGCAAGACTACTCTCACAAAAAGGCTGCTGGAAAAAGAAGTCAATATCAGTGACCGCAATAGTACAGAGGGTATAGATGTTCATGTCAAAAGATGTTGGGTTGCCTTGGAAACAGGTTTATGGGAGGTCAAATCTAAAGGTCAGTTTGATATATTGCTCCACTTGGATAAAGTTTATTACTTTGTTTGATGATTAATCAAATAACAAATAAAATTCCATATATAGTGGCACTCTGAAAAAAAAAAAAATTAGGCATGTCGAACAAGTGAAGGTCCAGATCAGCCAGCGCATCAAATATGGCTCTGTCCTGTTTGCCAATTATTCATAAAAGGTTTGAAGAAAATTCTTTTTAACAGTATCCATTTGGATCCTCAGCATGGATGCACAAGCAAGTTCATGCTATATGTGTAATAACTACAGATGACATTGAAAACAAGTGGCAAAAACTATTCGAAAATCTCAATAAATGAAAGTATAATTATCGAATAGAGTTGAAAACATGATCTATTTCTCCTTTGGCCATATTGTTTTCAAATGTTGCAAGCTAAAGAGGCGTCGGAAAGGGGTTAATAGTATCATTGAGGTAAAAGGTTGAATAAATCTGATTTTAATTTTAGATCTTCACAAGGATGATTCCCTCGCCCGCCTCGCTAAAGTTGTACAACAAGTTTGTTCCACTGAACGGGCTATTTCAAATACTGACAGTAGTTTGGATGTGGCCTCGAACTACTACGCTGGAAACCTCGTCGCAACCCATGATGGTCTCAATGAACCAGGTTTAAATTTCTTTAGCTCTTTCCTGCTTCAAGTTATGGATTAAAAGTTTAGTTTTCAGAGCTCTTGATAATGAGCGTTTTGCATGTTTTAAAATCCTTCTATAAAGGGTTAATAGTATCAATGAAGTAAAGGGTTGAATAAATCTGATTTGAATTTTAGATCTTCACAAGTATGATACCTGCGCCCGCTTCTGTAAAGATGAACAACAAGTTTGTTTCACTGGACTGGCGATTTCAGATACTGACAGTAGTTTGGATGTGGCCTCAATTAACTACGCTGGAAAACTCGTCGCAACCCCTGATGGTAATGATGAACCAGTTTTAAACTTCTTTAGCTCTTTCCTGCTTCAATTTATGGATTAAAAGTTTAGTTTTCAGAGTTCTTGATGATAAGGGTCGTTTTGTATGTTTAAAAATCCTTACTCTTTAACCTTATGCTGTGGGTACCCAAAGAATCGTCCCAATAAGACGTTTCTTTTGGATACCCTCATCAAAGATTTTTTTGGATAATAAGATAGTTATTCTGGTGGAAATAGCTTTATACTCATCCTTATCTGGACCTCCGAGTTTTATATACCTGATAAGAGAGCAATTTCTTCTTTGTCATCTGTTTATACTCTCACTTACAAAAGGTTGATTTTTGAAAGGTGATGTGGAGGGAATAATAATAAAGGAATCACCATGTAAGTTCTGATCACTTCTTGTCCGTCGTCCGTCCGTCGTTAACTTTTAGCTTTAAACACCCTCTCTTCCTAAACCACAGGACCAATTTCATCCAAACTTCACAGGAATGTGTCTTTGTTAGCCCTCTTTCAAAATTGTTCAAATACTTAAATTCCATTGAGAACTTTATGTGACCTTAGGCATACTGTTTGGTTGAAAAACATGGCAGTCAGGAGGCATCAGAAAAGGGGCAAAATCGTATGTCGTTAACTTTTAGCTTTAAACATCATCTCCTCCTAAACCACAGGTCCAATTTCATCCAAACTTCACAGGAATATTTCTTTGGTGGCCCTCTTTCAAAATTGTTCTAAGATTTAAATTCCATTGAGAACCTTGGTTGCTGCGGCATCAGAATGGGGGCAAAATATCCAAACTTTAAAAATCTTTTGCTCTAAATCTGCATGTCAGATTCCAATATAGTTTAGTAGAAATGTTCCTTTGGTGACCTTATACAAAGAATGTTCAAGGCATACTGTTTGGTTGAAAAACATGGCACTCAAGAGGCATCAGAAAAGGGGCAAAATGACAAAATTTGGAAATTCTATTTTTAGCTCACCTGTGCACGAAGTGCTCAAGGTGAGTTATTGTGATCGCCCTATGTCCGGCGTCCGTCGTGCGTCGTCCGTCAACTTCTTCTCCTCAGTAACCAGTGGGTCAATTGGGATGAAACTTCACAGAAAGCATCCTCTCAATGACCTCACCAGATTTCCTTCAAATTTTTGGGATCCATGCAGAATTCCATGGCAACGAAATGAAAAATACTTCAAAATTCTTCTTCTCCCAAACTGGTTGGCAGATTTTCAAATAATTTTGTAGAAATGTTCCTTGGATGACCCTCTATCAGATTCCTTCATGCCATGTTGATTGATCGAAAAACATGGCCGCCAGGGGGGGCGGGGTTATTTTGCCATATATGGCTATAGGGAAAACTTAAAAAATCTTCTCCTCCGAAAGTGTCTGGCCGATTTTCAAATCATTTTGTAGAAATGTTCCTTGGATGACCCTCTATCAGATTCCTTCAAGCCATGTTGATTGGTCGAAAAACATGGCCGCCATGGGGCGGGGCTATTTTGCCTTATATGGCTAGAGTGAAACCTTAAAAAATCTTCTTCTCCGAAAGTGTCAGGCCGATTTTCAAATAATTTTGTAGAAATCCTCCTTAAGTGACCCTATATCAGATTCTTTCAAGCCATGTTTAGTGGTCGAAAAATATGGCTGACAGTCGGCAGGGCTTATATCTTCTCCCAAACTGGTTGGCAGATTTTCAAATAATTTTGTAGAAATGCTCTTTTGATGACCCTCCATCAGATTCCTTCAAGCCATGTTGAATGGTCGAAAAACATGGCCGCCAGGAGGGGCGGGGCTATTTTGCCTTATATGGCTATAGTGAAAACTTAAAAAATCTTCTTCTCCGAAAGTGTCAGGCAGATTTTCAAATAATTTTGTAGAAATGTTCCCTAAGTGACCCACTATCCTATTCCTTCACGCCATGTTGATTGGTCGAAAAACATGGCCGCCAGTGGGCAGGGCTATATTGCATTATATGGCTATAGTGAAAACTTAAAAAATCTTCTCCTCCGAAAGTGTCAGGCAGATTTTCAAATAGTGTGGTAGAAATGTTCCTAGGGTGACCCTCTATCAGATTCCTTCAAGCCAAGTTGATTGGTCGAAAACTATGGCTGCCAGGGGGCGGGGCTTAAATAGCTAAAGTGAAAAAGAAAAATCAGGTGAGCGATTACAGGGCCATCATGGCCTTCTTGTTTTTTAAGTCCTTGTCTGACTTAAAAAAATTGAATAGGAATCCTACTTCAGTGATCCTCTACTTAATTTTTTCAAGCCGTATTGATTGGTTACAAAATCATAGCAACCTCACGTTATCACAAAAGGGGTAAATTGAACGTTTAGCTACAAATGACAACTCCTACCATTCCATTCGACCAATTTCGAAGTTACTTCACATGAATGTTCCTTTGATGGTCCTCTTTCAAAATCGTTCAAAGACTTACATTCTGTGTAGAACTGTTGTTGCTGTGGCATCAGAAATTTAGAAATATACCCAAACTTTAAAAACCTCCATCTCCACAATCCATTTGTCAGATTCCAAGATAATTTGGCAGAAATGTTCTTTGAGTGACTCTCTACAAAAACTGTTAAAGCCATATTGATTTCGTTGACAAACAAGTCAGCAAAGCCGCATTAGGAAAGGTGCAAAATTACAGAACTTTATAATTCCATTCTTATTAAAGTTCTTGTTAGATTTCAAGATACAAATGGCTTTTACTAATAAACTATTTTTTTAACTGAGTCTCCACTCCTTGCAGTTTCATTTGAACTCCTGATTAAATGTTCACAGATATTTGCAGTTAAATATTTATACCCCCAAAAAACAAAGTTTTGGGGGGGAATATAGGAGTCACTGTGTCAGGCTGTCTGTCGGTCGGTCGGTCGGTCGGTCGGTCGGTTGGTCGGTCAGAAGCCATATTTTGTCCGGCTTATTTCCTAAAAACCACTGGGTGGAATTCAATGAAATTTTACATGAAGCTTATATACCAAGAGGAGATGTGGATAACTTACAGGTCTTACAATTGCATGTTATTTTACAGAGTTCTGGCCCTTTTACTTATTAAGTTGTTGGTCATATTTTGTCCAAGCCATATTTTTTCCGGCCTATTTCTTACAAACCACTGGGTGGAATTCAATAACATTTTACATGAAGCTTCTATACCAAGAGGAGATGTGTTTACCCTACAGGTCTTACAATTGCATGTTATTTTACAGAGTTATGGCCCTTTTACTTATTAAGTTGTTGGTCATATTTTGTCCAAGACATATTTTGTCCGGCCTATTTCTGAGCAACCCTTGGTCAGAATTCAATATAACTTCACAAGAATGATTGCTACCAAGCCTAGTTATGCATATTGTTGGCTTGTTGCACTGGCATTATCATTAAATGCGTTATGGTCCCTTGAATTTCTCATACATATGTATATTGTCAGGCACCAGCGTGCGTTAACGTTTTGCTTCAAACGACTTCTCCTCCTTAACCACTTGGCCAATTCGGATGAAACTTCATAGGAAGCGTCCTATCAATGTCCTCTTCTAATTTCCTTAAACAATTTTGGATCCATGCAAAATTCTGCTTTCCATGGCAACCTAAAACCTAAAAAAAAAACCTGAAAACTTAAAAAATCTTCTCCGAAAGTGTAAGGCCGATTTTCAAAAAAAATTCTAGAAATGTTCCCTGGGTGACCCTCTATCAGATTCCTTCAAGCCAAGTTGATTGGTTGAAAACCTGGTCGCCAGACGGCGGGGCTATTTTGCCTTATATGGCTATAGTGAAAACTTTCCTTCAAGCCAAGTTGATTGGTCGGAAACTATGGCCACCAGGGGGCGTGACATATATAGCTAAAGTGAAAAAATCAGGTGAGTGATCCAGGGCCATCATGGCCCTCTTGTTTACTTTCAGATGCAAATCACTTCTCTTTTGATGAAGAACATGGCGATAGTTCTTCTAACTCTGAAGGAGCAGGAACTAGTATGAGTGCAAGTCTACCTTCACAAATAGATCCATTAGTCATGGATGAAATAACAAAGGTATTATTGCTGCAGGAACTGTGCCGTGGTTTGTGTTTTGTGTTGACTGCCTTTGATAGGTGAAATGTAAGGTTAACTTCTCCATCTTCTGTCAAGCTGTGATATCTTAGTCGGTAACAACCTGGGCTATCAATCCTGGGGGTCTTGAGTTTCAACCCTGGTTAGGTCATTCATTCTTTCCCATGATTGACAAAAGACATTGTGACAAGCGGCACTTGTCTTCCGCCAATGGGCTAAAAAGTCTATGTTGTTAATGTAGCCAATTACTTTGGAAGAAGGTTGTGTGAAGTACTGGTCAAGAAATCAAGGAAACATTTGTTATATTCGCTTGTCACTGTGATATAGCTGAAATACTCATGAAATTAGTGTTAACCTTTTCCTACATTTAGACGCTTTTTGACGCCTCTGCAGCAGACGTATTTTGAAAACACTGACAATAGGAGCAATTTGTCATTTTGCCAGAGTTTTTTAACTTTATTCAATTATTTTACTATTATTTATCAAGCTTTTTCATTTTTTTATTTTTTCAAAGTCGTCTGCTGCGGATTTGCTGTATGTTGGTAAGGATTAAACTTCAACCAATCAAATCTGTCTATCACTTACATACCCATTGGCAGGTGACACAGGACAAATGTCTCTCATAGTTAAAAATCTTTTTTTCCATCTTACCAATCATATAATTATATGAGTTTGATAAAATGTTTTCAAGTGAAAATAGATGTAAACTATCCTCGAGATATCTCCCTAACACAAGCAAGCAGTTTTATGCATCTGCTGCAGACTTTCCTCAGTATGAGCATTTCTGAACGTGCCACAATGTTTTCAAATCAATTCAATAATTATACTGTCAAATATAGAGATTGTCAATAATTTTTGCTGCATTTTTACAGTCATCTGCTTCAGCTTTGTTGTATGTAGGAAAGGGTTAACCATTATCCACAAAGGAAAATCTGCAGCCTAGGACATCTAGGCAAAGCTAGATTGATTGTTTGATTGATTGTTTGGTGTTTTATCCTGCTTACAATACGTTTTAGCTCCACTGGCTGAAAGCCAGTCGATCTTATGTCATGGCGAATTGTCCATCGTTCGTGCGTGAGTGCGTTTTTTCCTTTAAACGACTTCTTCTCCCTAACCACTTGGCAAATTTTGTTGAAACTTCATATGACGCATCCTCTCAATGTCCTCCCTTAAATTCCTACAAATTGTTTTGATCCATCCAAAATTCTGGCAACCAAAAGAAATAAAAAGTGAAAACTTAAAAAATCTTCTCCGAAAGTGTCAGGCCGATTTTCAAATAATTGTGTAGAAATGTTCCTTGGGTGACCCTTTATTAGATTCCTTCAAGAAATGTTGGTTGGTTGAAAAACATGGCCACCAGGGGGCGGAGCTATTTTGCATTTTATAGTGAAAACTTAAAAGATCTTCTTCTCCGAAAGTGTTCAGCCGATTTTCAAATAATTTTGCAGAAATGTTCATTGAGTGACCCTCTATCAGATTCCTTCAAGCCATGTTGATTGGTCGAAAAACATGGCAGCCAGAGGGCGGGGCTATTTTGCCTTATATGACCATAGTGAAAACTTAAAAAATCTTCTCCTCCGAAAGTGTTTGGCTGATATTCAAATAATTTTGTAGAAATGTTTCTAGGCTTACCCTCTATCAGATTCCTTCAAGCCATGTTGATTGGTTGAAAAATATGGCTGCCAGGGGGTGGGGCTATTTTGCCTTATATGGCTATAGTGAAAACTTAAAATATCCTCTCCTCCGAAAGTGTCAGGCCGATTTTCAAATAATTTTGCAGAAACATTCCTTTAAACCATGGTCGTTGGTAAAAAATAGCCACCAGGGGGCAGGGCTGTTTGGAGATTTTATTTTGCCTTATGGCCGTGGAGCGATACTGGCCCTCTTGGGCCTTTTGTCTGTGTAAACGGCCATCGGTGATGGACAAGTGTTCAATCAGTTATTTCATGGGTTGCTGGTAGGTGACCGAAAGCAACTCAAACGGATTGGATCGGTGATAAGGATGTTTTCATCGATAAAAATGCTGAAATACTATCGGTTTATATCGTTTGTAAATCGGGGCTAAATCGGGCGTAACGCTGATTAATCGGTGTTTGATAGCTAGTCATCAGTGGTTAAACACTTTCCGTCAGATATGGCCGGTGATTCATATTTGGTTATCTTTGTCCTATCGGCGATATCGGTGATTAATAGCTTGCATATCTCGTGATATAGGTCGCTGTCGGTTCTTTTATTAAAACAATATGTTTAAGTGATGAGAACCGATGATTTCTTGCAGTTGAGTTGACCGATTGGCCACTTACAAATTTTAACCCACCGATGACACGATGGCGGCAATCGATTGATCACAGATTGAATCCCTATTAACCACCGATCAAAACCGACGAAATCCCACATTTAAATTCTCATCTTTTTTCTATCGATGGTAAGTATGAGTTGATCGGTTGCTTATCGGTGGCTCATCGGTGGCTCATCGTGATATCGGTTGTAGACAGGTTGTCAATCGGCTATTTGTAAAAAAAATCACCAATCGAGAATGTTAAACATGTTTAAAAATCCCAATCGGTAATATTTCACCGATAAAACTTATATTTCCCCAATAGCAGTTGATAGGTGGAAAACAGGTGACCAATAGGTGATATCGGTGTTAAATACGTTGTCATCGGTTCACTCCAAAAAAACTACCGATCAATCACCGATGGCTCTGTGGCGCGCCCCAGTTACACAGACGGTCGTTCCCCAATCGGTCATTTTATTTTAAAGTTACTCGCTGTTTTGATCGGTTGTCATGCGTGATTTTTTCTGGTTTTCTGTGTAAACGGCCATCGGTGATGGACAAGTGTTCAATCAGTTATTTCATGGGTTGCTGGTAGGTGACCGAAAGCAACTCAAACGGGGTTGGATCGGTGATAAGGATGTTTTCATCGATAAAAATGCTGAAATACTATCGGTTTTTATCGTTTATAAATCGGGGCTAAATCGGGCGTAACGCTGATTAATCGGTGTTTGATAGCTAGTCATCAGTGGTTAAACACTTTCCGTCAGATATGGCCGGTGATTCATATTTGGTTATCTTTGTCCGATCGGCGATATCGGTGATTAATAGCTTGCATATCTCGTGATATAGGTTGCTGTCGGTTCTTTTATTAAAACAATATGTTTAAGTGATGAGAACCGATGATTTTTTTGCAGTTGACCGATTGGCCACTTACAAATAATTTAAACCCACCGATGACACGATGGCGGCAATCGATTGATCACAGATTGAATCCCTATTAACCACCGATCAAAACCGACGAAATCCCACATTTAAATTCTCATCTTTTTTCTATCGATGGTAAGTATGAGTTGATCGGTTGCTTATCGGTGGCTCATCGGTGGCTCATCGGTGATATCGGTTGTAGACAGGTTGTCAATCGGCTATTTGTAAAAAAAATCACCGATCGATAATTTTAAACATGTTTAAAAATCCCAATCGGTAATTTTTCACCGATAAAACTTATCTTTCCCCAATAGCAGTTGATAGGTGAAAAACAGGTGACCAATAGGTGATATCGGTGTTAAATACATTGTTTATCGGTTCACTCCAAAAAAACTACCGATCAATCACCGATGGCTCTGTGGCGCGCCCCAGTTACACAGACGGTCGGTCCCCTGTGGAGATCTGCTGGAGATACCTCAACATGTGTCTGCATGTGTGAAACTTTTCTTTCAGTTACTAGATAACAGTGAAGATTTAAGTGATATAAACAAATATGCGGACGTCTCGATCTGGGACTTTGCAGGACAATATGCGTTCTATGGCACCCATCAGCTATTTCTGTCACATCGGTCTGTGTACTTACTGGTGATTGACCTCTCTAAAACTTTTGACAGCCTCGTATGTGATGACACCTGCTATAAGGACACTGATGACGGGGAAAATAGAATGAGAATTTCGGGTATATCTTAGTTCTAGATAAGAGACATAGCAAGAATAGTTATCAAATAGAGTTGAAAAGATTGTGGTAAAAGGAAATTGCTCATTAAAATATCTAGAATAAAATATGGAAAATCTCTATAAATGATTGTATGATTATTTAACAGAGTTGAAAACATTGTGGCAAAGGTGCATTTGCTCATTTCTCCTTTTGCAACAAGGTATTCAAAATGTGTCTGCTGCAGAGAATGTCTGTATGAATGAAAGGGTTAAAGAAATACCCGAGAGATTTGACATCTCCAAATTAATAAATTTTATTCAATTTATGAAGACTTTAAGACAATTTGGCAGTAAGCATCTTAAAACACATTTATATTTGCTGTAATACATGACCTATTTATGTTTATTTATCATGCAATGAGAAAGAGAAATTTCGAATTGAACAAAGTTAAATTATTATATATATATATGGTAACAACACACTGTTTATATTCTGTTTTACTTGTATGTCAATGTATGTTACAGGGCTTGAGGCCTAAATACAATGAAATATTTGAATTGACTTTTAATCCGATTTACTCCTGCCGTAATTCACAACTTTAAATGTTGCAGTCTAATCGTGGTTTTACATTGGGCGCTACTCATGTATCAAAAACTACTTAATTGATTTCTACAAACTTTTTAAAAAACCGATAGTGGTGATACAAGTCGCATTAATGCAGCTGAATAAGGGTAACATAGTGTCTATTTCATTGCTTTAACCCTTTCCCACATATAGATGCATTATGATGCCTCTACAGCAGACAACTTTTGAAAACATTGTGACAAAAAGACAAATTGCTCATGGGGAGCAATTTCTCTTTTCGCCATAATGTTTTCAATTTCATTTAATTGACAGAGAATTTCGATATTTTTCGATACCTAGATGTTTTCAAAGTCGTCTGCTGCAGATTGGTTGTATGTGGGAAAGGGTTAATTATGGTTTAGCCAACCAGGAATTGTATTGCTTTGAAATATAGAATTGTCTTACATACATAACGAGTGAATTTGGAATGGTAAGTGAATAAGGACCAAGATTAATATTTACGAAAATTGCTCCTTGTTTAATTACTGGTTTCCATGATTCTCTCAGTGTTGTACGGAAGACACAAAAGCCAATCATAACACATCACTAAGTTTTTGACACTTTATGTTTTCGCTTTGGTGCTTTACGTCGCTTTCAACAATTTTCAAGTTATATCACAGCTTTTCCTGGGTAAGTCACCAGTACTACTAGTCCATTTATCCTGACACCAGCCAGTCAGTCGTAATGCTAACCCCGCAAACCCTGAGCGCCTAGGATAGCAGCCATTTCTACCATTGTCTTTGGTATGACCCTAGTTTTCCATAATATGTATCAAGTTGAGCAGGAGTCACTGAAATTGAAATATGTTTCAGGATAACAATTTGGAAGAATTTTGTCAACAAACGTCTGTCTTTAATTTTAGTATTGATGGACAAATTTGATACTTTGAACATTCTAAGTAATTTATTCTGTCAAATAATTAGCATAATTTTGAATTTTTGCAATCATGTGATCTAGGTGCATCACTTCTGTATCTTTGTATTCAACAGAGTTTGTTGAGTTCTGGCTTCAGTCCATCCATTTCCACACAGGGGAAGAGGGTATGGTCATATTGGTGGGAACACACGCTGACAAACTGGCACAGGTAATAGGTGTAACCCTTTCCCACTTGCAGACGACTTATGAAAAGATTTTGGCAAAAGGAGATAATTGATCATAATGAGCAATTTTTCCTTTTGCCACTATGTTTTCAACTCTTTTCAATAATTAAACTTTCCCTGGTAGAAATTTTCCCTAATTTGTCCTAAATGTTTTCAAAGTCGTCTGCAGCAGATTTGTTGTATTCGGGAAAGGGTTAATAATTTGAGCGACATTTGATTAATCTCATCGTGTTGCATATGCATATGCAGATCAATAAAAACTCAGGCAAGCTCGTAGATCTGCGCATTTTTGGCTGAGCCTACACAGTCTGCATACAAATGTAGATGTACATTTTATCTATTATAAATAATACATATAGTATTGACATTGGTTAAGCAAATTATACCTTTTGCCACTATGTTTTCAAAAGTGGTCTGCTGCAGAGGCATCAAAAAGCATCTGTATATTAGAAAGGGTCTATTATAGGAATTAACATGTCAATCTTTCTATCCCGCTTTTGTGCTATAACTTAACAACCCTTAGACATTGGAAGCTCATATTTGGATACTTGGACTCAAGATTGCTCTTGATCTTGACCCAAGGTTATTGTCTTAAGGTCAAGGTCACGAGGTCGTGAAGAACAAGCAACCAGGGGTGTAGTTTTTTTATGTTAGCTCTAGTTTATTGTTTGTTGTTTTTCCAGGAAGATCGAAAGGAGAATGTGATTAAATTTTTCAAAGGACTACGAACACGTCTATCTAAGAAGCCATATTTTGTCTGTCTTTCCGAGCATGAATTCGACATTGACAACAACATGGTCGACCCAAACTTGAAAAAATTAAAGGAGGCCATTTTCAACGTAGCAAAGTCAAACACAAGCCATTGGGGAGAGCTTAAACCTGCTAAATGGCTGACTTTGGAGCGACGACTACATGAGATGAGACAGAAGGAAGTCAAGGTATGCTATTTAATACAGAACTTTTCTGATGCCTCTGCATAAGGGGACTTTTGCCACAATTTTTTCAATTCTATTCAATAATTACACTCTCAGTCATAGAGACTTTCCATATGTTTTTGTCAAATTAATTTCAAAGTCATCTCCTGCAGTTTTGTTGTACGTGGGAAAGGATTAAGTTAATTAATCCTTTCCCTGATGCAAAAGAGCTTTATAGATTCTGCAGCTGGATTAATCATTCTTAATGTCTGTTTCCTGGCTGTTATTATACTTATCACTGTTAAACCTTCCCCACCTACAGACGCATTTTGATGCATTTGCAGCAGACGACTATATAACAAATGGTGACAAAAGGAGAAATTCCTAATGATGAGCAATTTTACTTTTGTTTCCGTGATTTCAACCTAATTCCTTTAATTAATTACTTTTTCAATTAACGAGATTTTCCATTTTTTCACCTGCATGTTTTAAAAGTTTTTTGCTGCAGATTTGTTGTATGTGGGAAAGAGTGTAAATGTCAACTACTACTTAATCTATCCCACGTGTAGTGCTTGGAGTGTCAGAGACCAGGGTGCGATCCCAAGCAGGGACATGTATACCAACTTTTGAAAACATTGTGACAAAAGGAGAAATTGCTCAAATGAGCAATTTCTCCTTTTGCCACAATACTTTCAACTCTTTTCAGTAATTATACCTACATTTATAGAGCTTTTCCATGCTTTTCCCAAAATACTTTCAAAGTTGTCTGCTGCAGATTTATTGTATGTGAGATAGGGGTTAAGAATGGTAGCATTGCGACTGATGCATCTGTGTCTGGATAAATAGGACTGGTAATTTACCCAGGAAACTCCTTGATATCAATAGAATACTGTTGAAAGCTGAGTAAAACACTATTTAAACTACAAAAACTGCTCTACCAAATTTAGAAAAGTTATGAAATGGTTAAAAAATTGATTTAGGTTAATGTACGATTTGATGCTTTAGAAATGTGAACCCTTTCCCACATACAACTTTGATAACATCTGGACAAATATGTTAAAATATCTGTAAATGAAAATATAATTACTTATTCAAGTTGAAAACGGTGTGGCAAAACGAGTAATTCCTCGTCTGCTGCAGAGGCCTCAGATAAGCTTCTATATTTGTAAAAATGGTAAATGGTCTGACCTTGATCTTCATGGTGAGCTGACTACGCAGATGAGCAGGCTTATCTGGATATCACTGGTCATGACATGTTTCTCCTGCATTGACCAGGTGACACTTAGGGATCACATCTCTGAATTATGTCTGTCACTGAGTGATATATCAACAAGAGACGCATGAGATTCCTCAAACACTCATGTCTAAAATGATATGTATTGCTTTCCTTCCTTGGCGCTCAGGATCGAGGGCTAAGCATGAGGTCCGACGCCCTTGTTTCAGGATCTATGGAACAGAGGTACTGGCAACCTACAAACGGGGCTACAAGGCAGTGATATAACAGAAAGCAGCATTACACCATACATACAAGCAAACAAACAAATATAACACTCAATGTGTTGTTGTTGTATTTTTTCAGATAATTGAAAGAGACGAGTTGGGAGAAGAAAATAAGAGCTTGTGTGTTCCCCTGACAGAAGAAGAATTGGATTTATTTTTGAGATTTCAGCATGCATGTGGCTTACTGCTCTACTTCAGGTAGGTCTTATCATTGATGCGAACAGACGGACAGAAGATGACAACGGACGATGAATGATCACAATAGCTCACTATGTGCTCAGGTCAGTATTCCCATTCAGCCATACACGATGTGTGTGTAAACCACGGAAAACCCCAAATAATCACTCACAAATGTTGAACTGTGAAAGTGAAAACACATACAGAAAATAAGAACTAAACTCTTATAAGATGTTTTCTTCAGATAGTAAAATCTGAATTTGATCTGTTAACGTAAGAGAGAAGGAAATCACAAGACTGGAGCTCTATCTCCGAGCCAATGTCACCATTTTTGTTTTTACATAACTATGATAGTGAGAATTGCTTTTCACAAAATGTTTTCAATATTCATACTTGTTGGTGTATCAAAGGTGTCTGTATCAGTAAAAAAAGATAATATTATCTGCTGAAATGTTTTTGAAAGTGACACATAACCCTTTCCCTATAACAACAAAATCGGCAGAAGACGACTTTGAAAACATCTAAGCAAAACTATTGAAAATCCCTATAACGCAAAGTTTATTTATTGAAAGTATTGAAACATAATTGAACAGAGATTAAAACATTGTGGCAAAAGGAATATTGCTCATGAGGAGTAATTTCTTCTTTTGCCACAATATTTTTAAAAGCCGTCCGTTGAATACGCATCAAAAGGCAACTTCCTGAAAGAAAGTGTTAACTCAATCAAGTATGTCAAGAGTGTACTTCTTACGTAATTTGTTTGGTGATTTCTGAACACGTGATCGACATCTGACTAAAAGTATTATTGTTGCAACAGCATACTGTGAAGCCTCAGACAGGGTCTGGATATGATGAGTATTTCAAATTCCGAAACCTCATTTGACAATAAAAGCCTATGTTGTGGGTACTCAAAGGAATCATTTCTCTGAGACAATTCTTTTGAGTAACAACAAGATAGAGTTTTATAGAGTCATGAGAGAAAAATAGCTAGGAAAAGATGAGTTTTCTCCTCCCTAGCTAGTCCTCTGTGAGTGTTTATACACATACTGTCTTGCAAATCCCTTCACTGTAATGAATGCACACACTCTTGACTTGGTGGAACAATGTGTGTAACTTCTGACTAAAATGTTTTGCATCTGTACATATATAACCCCTTTTCCACATATAACAAATCTGCAGCAGACAACTTTGAAATCATCAAGGCAAAAATATAGGAAATATATCTATAAATGAAAGAATAAATATTTAATAGAGTTCAGTATGAGCAATTCCGTTTATTGCATCAGTGTTTGGAAAGTCATCTGTTTCATGGATGTCAGATTGCATTTGCAGGTTGTAAAGTGTTGAGTGATGCTTAACCCTTTGTCACATACAACAAATCTGCAGCAGATAACTTCAAAAACATCTTGGCCAAAATTTTAAAAACTTCTTTAATTCAAAGTATAATAATTGAATAGACTTTGAAAACAGTGTGGCAAAAGGAGGGATTGCTTATTATGAGCAAGTTCTCCTTTTGTCACAATGCTTTCAAAAGTTGTCTACTGCAGATGCAACAAAATGAGACTATATGTGGCAAATACAGCTCATACAGATGATTATCTTTGGTCTATTTCACAGTGAGCAAGAACTCAAGGACTATGTAATTCTAGATCCACAATGGCTGATTGATGCATTTAAATGTTTTATAACTGAAGATGTGTTCAAGCAAAAGAACACGAAGATGCTTCCTCTTTGGAATTCCTTTAAAGAAAATGCTATTCTAACTCAAGAATTCATTGGTAAGTTTATGCAAAGTACATGCTAATCACAAAGTAGTCTTCATCTGCCACCGGATTTATCGGTTTTACACATACTAGGGATGGGAATGAATACTGAAAACAATATTCGAATATTCATTTTACTTATTCGAATATATTTGAATATATATTCACAAGCCGAATCTGAAGTCGGTATCCGAAGTCAGGTTTATCCTAATACTAGTACAATGGTTTTCCTAATATTAGGTTTACGTTTATATATTACATGTTTTCAAAACGTAATCACAATTTATTTTCGTAACAGATATATTTGACTTTAAAGTTGACGTAAATCAAGAAAACTCGAATACATTTGTTACAAATGTGATTGTTCTTCGCTCTCAGTATACATCATATCGAAAGATCGAAGTTTGCAAGGTATTTTGTGAAGTGATTCTTGTATGATGTATCTATGCTCGATTATAAAATAGTTAATTTGTTTTTTTAGCTCATCTGAGCACAAAGTGCTCAATGTGAATTATTGTGATCGCTTTTTGTCCGGCGTCCGTCGTGCATCCGCCAACATCTTTTCCTCAGTAACCAGTTGGTTAATTGGGATGAAACTTCACTAAAAGCATCCTCTCAATAACCTCACCAGAATTCCTTCAAATTGTTGGGACCCATGCAGAATTCAGGTATCAATGGCAACGAAATGAAAAAAAACTTTAAAATTCTTCTACTCCGAAACTGGTTGGCAGATTTTTATATAATTTTGTAGAAATGTTCCTTGGATGACCCTCTATCAGATTCCTTCAAGCCATGTTGATTGGACGAAAAAACATGGTCGCCAGGGGCGGGGCTGTTTTGCAGTATATGGCTATAGTGAAAACTTAAAAAATCTTCTCCAATTTTCAAATAGTTTTGTAGAAATGTTCCAAAAGTGACCCACTATCAGATACCTTAAAGCCATGTTGATTGGTTGAACAAAATGGCCGCCACAGGGAAGGGCTATTTTGCCTTATATGGCTTTAGTGAAAAAATCTTCTCCTGAAAGTGTCTGGCCGATTTTCAAATAATTTTGTAGAAATGTTTCTAGAGTGACCCTCTATCAGATTCCTTCAAGCCACCTTCATTGGTAGAAAACTATGAGCGCCAAAGGGCAGGGCTTAAATGGCTAAAGTGAAGAAGAAAAATTAGGTGAGTGATCCAGGACCATCATGGCCCTCTTGTTATACCCCCTTCGAAGAAGAGGGGATATATAGGAGTCACTGTGTCGGGCAGTCTGTCTGTCGGTCGGTCAGTCGGAAGCCATATTTTGTCCGGCCTATTTCTTACAAACCACTGGGTGGAATTCAATACAATGTTACATGAAGTTTATATACCAAGAGGAGATGTGCATTTCGTAAGGGGGTTACAATTGCGTTATATTTAACAGAGTTATGGCCCTTTTACTAATTAAGTTATGGTGTAGGTCAATGTGCTGTTTAGGGGGTATTTTGTCCGGCCTATTTCTTACAAACCACTGGGTGGAATTCAATAAAACTTTACATGAAGCTTCTATACCAAGAGGAGATGTGCATATCATAAAGGGGTTGGTTGAAATTGCATGAAATTTTACAGAGTTATGGCCCTTTTACTAATTAAGTTATGTGGTAGATCAAGGTGCTGTTTAGGTGGGTATTTATCATCTTCAGTGATAGTTCTAGTTTCTTCTTGTTCTGACTTTGTTTTTAATTAACAATTTATTTTGAAATGATATGCATAGGCTTCATATTGGTTGATTTGACAAGTTTGTAAAGCACATTTGCAGTAGAAAACTTTCGAGACTTTTGGGAGAAACAAACGCGGAAATATTTCTAACCATAAAAGTGGAAACTAATTTAGAAAAAAATACAGTCTTCAATGTAAGTTGTCAGCCTGATCCAAGTAAAAGTCCAGCGTGATGGATAATGTGTTCCGGATGTACAGATGGTGTTATCTAACATAAGGCCTACCACTACCACGCCCACATACACACTATTTATCACCTCACCCTTTATCGTGATTAGCTCCGACTCGCGATTTCTGTTAGACATTAATCTTTTGTTGTTTGCTAAATTCAAGGTTATTTCTTTAAAAAAAATGAATATTCATTTAATAAAGGAATTCGAATATTCAGCCATTTTCCAATATTCGATTATTTTTCCCATCCCTAAAAATAACGTGCATTTAATTTTTTCATAAAACAAACTACATAAACCGGAATATATTTGGCATTTATATACACATGTGTAGATCAGCTACATTTCAATTAAACACAATACAGCGGTAAGATCAATGTCAATATTTTTGACCGTGATGCAGATGATGGCGATGAACCCAATGCTGAAATATGTCTATAAACCACAGTTCATTGTACTGGCCTGACCGTTAATCATCTGTCCACATCAAGCGTCACGCCATACTTTTTCTTTCTTACCCAACCTGTGTTTTCTTCTAAGCTCTCTTGGCCCTCAGAAAACTGCTTATGCCCCTTGAAAACCAGTACCCTGCTGATGGTAGTTTTTCTCGGGGTCTCCTTAATCATTTCATAAATCTGTGTAGCCGTTTTACCAAGATCTTTACAAAACTTGATTATGGTCCGTACTTCAAGTCAATCAGACGACACAATAGCTAGGTGAAAAACGTTGATACCACAGCGATGTAAATGTTGTTTATTTCTATATCTTATGTTCATATGACGTAAAATTTACCATGACGTTACTTAATATAATATATGCCGTAATGCAACAACGTTTGGTAGGTTTAACAAATGTAATTTGTTGTTTATTTACATTTCAATAAGGTGTCATGTAACGTTATAAATGTGTGCCACCTGCATATTACCATGGTTATATAAACAGATGGTGCGCTGGCAATATTGAGTTAATGTATTATTAAATATTATCACTATATCTATTTTGTAAATCGATCCATTAATGCAGATGTTATAGCAAAAGTCTACGTTATTTTGGATCATCCATGGTACAACAAATCTGCATCATACGTCATTGAAAACATCTAGGCAAAAATATGGAATTTACTGCAAATGAAAGCATAATTATCAAAGAATAGTGTATCTAAAAGACTTGTCGTATGTGGGAAAGGCTTAATTTGTTTTAGGGGAGCATTGATTTATCATCTAAATAGATTTTACTATGATAAGCAGCGAGATATAACCTTGAGTCACCATGATCGATCATCAGATTTTTTGTTTACAGAGATTTTACTGGGGAGTAAATAAACCGGTTTTATCAGAGCGTGATCAGAGCGTGTCGGTTTAAATAACCAATAGTGGCTGGCTGTTTATGTAAACAATTTACAGTGGTGTACCCATTGTATGCATACGGTTGTAACTTCATCTTGAACAATATGTAGTTACAACCGTCTTTCATGAAACCCTCAAACTGTTTGTCGCGTGTAAAATTTAGCCTTAGGAGATTAAAAGATAAGCGATTTATGCAATTGGTTAAAGAAACCTGTTGATATGTATTCAGAGGCAAGATTAATACTCTCTAATTATTTAATCGTGAGTTGATTGTAGCAAGGTGCAATGTCTAATAATAGGCGGCTTCCTGTAGGAATGCTTTGAAATTTACCACAAGGAGATATTTAGACCTGCCAGTGTGACCACATCTCGGAATTTCTCTCTGTCCTTATTAAGTATATTAATCTAAGGTAAATTACTTTTGTTTAACATCCCTTTTACACTCTATATACATGTGTGAGTTTTACAAATTAATAAAAAAGATAAAGGCCGGTATATTAATTAGATGTATGTACATTTTTAGTTAAGCGAAATTCATACTGTATCTAGTCTAAATAGTGAAATAGAGAACCATTCTTCTAAATTGGTTTCCTGCCTCATACGCTTTATTACTTCAATAGTTCTCAAACCGGGAACCAAAAAATGGCGCGCTAAATGTAGTATGGTTCCTTTCATCCTATATATTACGTAGTACTCCAGAAGACGCTTTATCTCAACTCTATTACGTCACTGTGTTGTATAAACACTTATGCTTATCCGTTATATGCAAAGCAAGCATATCATATACTATGGTTATCTGCTAGGGGTGACTATTGAGCCGAAAAATCACTATTGCGATAGAATTGATTTTCAGAAAGTACCATTGCAATAGTTTTACTATTGCACAAATAATATTGCGATGCATTGCAATACTATTGCTTTTATTGTTTGTTCAAAAACCTATTCTTAAGTCTAAATTACAAGGAATAAAAGTATCAAAAAGATATTTTATTGTTTATCTTTTATTTAAAAACTGAAAAAGAAACACCTCGCTCTCAAAAAGAACTTATTTATCCAGCTTAAACATAAATAAGAACATTTATCACTTTTCAGGCAACGAAATTTGTTCACAGCAGACAAGTAACATGGTCTTTTACTCTAAGAAATAAAAGCATACCTGCATATTTAGATTTAATGTACATGAACCAATACTATCGATAGTTCCAACCACTATTGCGATAGTTATTGATATTCAGTTTTACAATCGATGCATTACTATTGTCCTTGTCACTATTTCAATATATTGATAGTTTGATCTATCGTTACAGCCCTATTATCTGCTTCATTCGCTTTTCTATGTGATGTAATTGCTTGAACCGGGAACGAAATAGGACGTTTGCTCGTTCGACATTTAGATGAAACAATATAAGAAAGTAATGTTTTTGCAGTATACTCGTGTTGTCAATTTTTAACACCTTTACCTTTCATATTGTTATACCTATTCAATGTTTTGGGTCTTAATATCTCCGGGAAACTCTCTCCAATAACCATTTCAACTAACACTGAAACAGGTAATGACCAAATATGTATAGCCTTAATTTTCTCGATTCATGGTGTTAACCCTTTCCCACAAATATACCCTTACCGAGCCTCTGCAACAGACGTCATTGTGGAAAAAGGTGAAGTTGTTCATAATGAGTTTAATTTTCTCCAATAACGTTTTTAACCCTTTCCCACATACAACAATATACCCTTACTGTGCCTCTGCAACAGACGACGTTTGAAATCATTGTGGCAAATGGTTTAATTGCTCACAATGAGATTAATTTTCTCCATTTACGGTTTCAACCCTTTCCCACATACACGTATATACCATTTATGAGCCTCTGCAACAGACGACTTTCGAAATCATCGTGGCAAAAGGTGAAATTGCTCACAATGAGATTAGTTTTCTCCATTTACGGTTTTAACCCTTTCCTACATACGAGTTTATACCCTTTATGAGCCTCTGCAACAGACGACTTTCGAAATCATTTCGGCAAAAGGTGAAATTGCTCATAATGAGCTTAATTGTCTCCATTTACGGTTTTAACCATTTCCCACATACAAGTATATACTATTTCTGAGCCTCTGCAGTAGACGACTTTTGAAATCATTTTGGCAAAAGGTGAAATTGCTTATAATGAGCTATTGCTCCATTTGCCACAACAATGTTCAACCTTTTTCAATTATCTTGCTATCATTTATAGAGATTAACTAGGTTTTGTTCTTGATGATTTGAAATTCTTGTCAGGTTTAATATAACAGGGCTCCTTCTGGCCAGGTAGCCTCTGTTGTGGGTTCTTTGTTCGAGGGTCAGGTAAATCTCAATAACGAACGGAATCATCATTATACATTTTATTATGTATGTACAGAAACATCATCCTAAAAATATACATATAACAATAATAAGTAAAACAATACAAGAAAAGGTACAGTTGACAATTAGAAACACGGATTACGGACTAATGGCTGCATATTACTGGTATAAAGGGTCATTATGTCATTTGCTGACATGATGATCTTTTATTTACAAACAAAGAATTACATGTAACGTGTAGCAGACTATCAAACAACATAATCTGAACAATACAATGTATACAATACAATGTAGCATACAATACAAATACAATACAAAGCTACACTTAATTTACACTTACCAATTTAGGGAATTAGATGATCATACACACATCTGTCTCATTATATTCGTGTCAATTATTGCTGTTATAAATTCAATCCAAATCCAACATTTCCAAATTACCAATCTAATATAGTGTTAACCAAACAAGGGAAAATGACTGACTGACCAAATCAAATTGTCATGTGACCAAAATTGGCGGGAGCAATTAGCATGAATTTAGACAGGTGAACTCAACTCAACAAGTTATATCAACTTGACATGTCTCATCAAAAGTGAGCCTATTACATACTTCCCCAGCCTATAAAATGACGTCTCGTCATTGTCATGTCAAAATCGTCTAACATGTCATGTAATAAATAAAATAAGTATACAATATATGCATATACAAAATAGACATTCTCAGCAAAACAAACTTGTTACTTTGAACTTCAGCAGCATTACCTGTCACAGAAATAAAAAAAAATGTATGTCAGTTGATATATTCCAGTTAAACATGAAGAAAAATATATTAATTTCAAAACTCAGTTAATCTAAATTTACAAAACACTCCTCTCTTCCATGATAAATTGCGTTCACGCATTGACCTTCTGTAAAACTAAATTATTTATAAAAACTAAATCTCTTTTCTGAAAGGAAAACATAATTACTTAATTATTGAATCTAAAATACTGTATACAACAGTTCTATCTATCTGCTCCAAAATTCCTGATGACATTAAAACATTCAGTGCCTCTAACTTTGAATCATGAGGTTTTACTACTACCTGATTCATCTGATACGAATCGAACCATGCTGGTCTTCGTTTCTCTCTTTGAGATCTTCTTGGGGCAGGTATTGGGGGAGATATTGCGTCTGGATTCTCTACTCTAAACACTTGTCTTTCTGTAACTGTTTCTCCAGACTCTCCTCCTTCTGTGCCATTTTTGCTTTCTAGACCTTGCTTTTCGCTCACTGTCTTTTCATCTGTTCTTTTGTGTATGTCTGTTATGTGTCCAGCTGCTGCTGTTCCATCATCTTCTGTATAATTTTCATTCTCGATATCTCTTTTATTGCTGTCGAGAGCATTAGATATATCATTTGTCCTTACTGTATTCTCTGAGGCATTCCAACTGTCTCTGAAGCTTCTTTCTTCACCATCACGGGCATTTGTAAACTCTGTTCCTGTTCTGTCTTCCTTACTTAAGTCGTTTGTTGACTCTCTCCTAGCTATAACTTCTATATTCGAAGTTTTCCTTCCATATCTTTCAGGAGCATGAGCGTCCCCATGTATAACTGTAGTGTCTACAATTATAGTTCCTGATCCTCCTATCATTTCTTCATCTGAGTCTTCACTCGACTCACTCACATCTATTTTCTCCTGTAGCATGTTTCTTTTCTCAATTTCTTGAGTGGCAACAACTTTTTTCTTCTCCAGAGATATCCTCTTCTTTGGAAGTGGTTCTGTTCTTTCTGCTATCCTATCTCCAATTGGAAACAAATGGTTCCTATGCAATGTTCTTATTGCACCCGATGTTTCTGCTTTAACCTTATAAACAGGAATATGCTCGTTTGGCTGTTCTATAACAGTATACATGTCATTTTCGAATCTATCTTGGATCTTGTGTTTGCCTTCAAATGCAAGAACTTTAACCAATACTCTGTCTCCTATTGATAAAGTGACTGCTTTTGCCTTCAAATCATAATGGCTTTTTTGTCTCTCTTTTGACTTCTTCAGATGTTTCAGAACTATTTCCTTTGTTACTTCTATTCTGTTCTGAAGATCATCTATATAGTCTTTGGTTGTTCTATTCTGGTTTTCTGTCACTTGTTCGAACATTGAATCAACTGGTGGTTTTGGCTTTTTGCAAAACATAATCTCAAATGGTGAATATTTTGTCGAACTTTGAGGTGTGCAGTTGTATGCATATACCAAAGAATTGATATATCTTTTCCAGTCTGCTTTTTGGTCATTCTCTAGAGTCCCTAGCATTCCAAGTAAAGTTATATTAAACCTTTCTGGGCCAGCATTTCCTTGTGGATGGTAAATAGATGTTCTAGTCTTTTCCATATTGGTCAATTGGCATAATTCTTTAATTATGTTAGATTCAAAGTTTGCACCTTGATCAGAATGTATTCTGGTAGGAATGCCATAATGAATGATAAAGTTGTTGTAAAAGGCTTCAGCTGTTGTTTTTGCTGTTTGATTCTTTGTAGGGATTGCCATTGCAAACTTTGTGAAGTGATCTGTAACAACCAATATATTTCCAATCCCTCCTTTGGATGGTTCTGATGTAAGATAGTCCATACAGACAAGTTCTAAAGGGTAGCTTGTATTTATACTGACTAACGGTGCTCTGATATCTGATCCACATTTTCGTCTCATACATATATTACATATTTCAGTCCAGTTTTCTGCATCCCTTGTCATACCGGGCCAGAAAAATCTTTCCCTTAAAAGCCTTATTGTTCTGTCTCTACCGGGATGTCCTACATCATCATGGGGTCCTTTCAAGACATCCTCATTATAGCACTCTGGTAACACAAGTTGTTCTATAGTTTCTTCTTCTTCCTGAATCTTTCTGAAAAGTACTCCTCTTTTCAAAATCAGGTGTTTGAATTGCTTCCTCATAATGAAGTCTTCTTTGGTCAAGTTCTTGGTTGGCACATGTTTGTCCATTACAGCTATTCTCCATCTGTCAATAACTTTATCTTGTCTCTGCTTACTTCTTAATTCTCTAAATTCTACTTGTGCCATTGGATATCCTTGGTCTTCTGTTTCCTCTATAATGTTGATATTGGTACAGATTGTCTCAATAAGTGGTTCTGTATCGGTATTACTGCAGATGGCTTTGACTACCTCGTTCTTTATTCTAACACTTTCTTGCTGTTCTTCTTTCTTCTTTCATGTGGGTATCTTGACAATGCATCTGCATCTCCATTGTTAAGTCCAGATCGGTAATGTATGTCAAAATTGTACTCTCCTAATGCTGATGCCCATCTTTGTCCTGTCGCATCTAGTTTAGCACTGGTCAATACATATGTTAGTGGATTATTGTCGGTAAGTACTGAGAAATGGTTGATAGCGAGATAATCTGAAAACTTTTCTGTCACAGCCCATTTCAGAGCGAGAAATTCCAACTTGTACGCACTGTAATTCTTCTCTGACTTTGTTAATGCTCTACTTGCATAGGCAATAACTCTTTTCAATGTTCCATCAGATTGGTTAAGTACAGCTCCTAATCCTGTTCCAGATGCGTCAGTGTGAAGCTCAAATGGTTTTGAAAACTCTGGATATGCTAAAATTGGTGGTCTGGTTAGAATTTCCTTTAGGTTTTCAAATATTGTCTGTTGATTTTCTGTCCATATCCACTGTTTTGTTGGTGTTTTCTTCATCTTCTTTGAGCAGGTTGGTAGTAGGAGATCAGCTAAGGGTCTTGTTATCTTACTGAAATCTTTAATAAAACGCCGATAGTATCCACAAAATGCCAAAAAGGATCTCAATTCGTCGAATTTTGATGGAGTTGGCCAATTTTTAATCTTTTCTATCTTAGCTGGATCTGTCTCTACTCCATTTTCACTTACAATGTGTCCCAGAAATTGCACTTTTTCTTGAATGAAAACATATTTTTCTGGTGACAACTTTACATTGCAATCTTTGAGTCTGGTCAAAACTAGATCAAGTCTGTGGAGATGTTCTTCTAAACTGTTGGCGAATACTATCAAGTCATCTAGGTATATAACGCATATTGACATGTTGTAGTCGTCAAGGCGTTCCTCCATTAGTCTTTGGTAGGTTGCAGGTGCGTTACTTAATCCAAAAGGCATTTTGACATATTCATAGAAACCTAAATTTGATACACTGAAGGCTGTTCTCTCTTTGTGACATTCTTCAACTTCAACTTGATGATAGCCTGATTTCATATCGATGGTTTAGAAAACTTTGCTTCCTTGCAACACATCAAATATCTCCTCTATTTTGGGTAACGCAAACGCATCTTTGACACTTCTTTTGTTGAGCATTCGATAATCCAGACACATACGGAGCTTTCCGTTTTTCTTTCTAACAAGAACAACATTAGATGACCAGGGAGACTTTGATTTTCTTATAATTCCTGTTGATAATAAGTTTTCCAGATGTACCCTTACTTCAGAAATCATGGCAGGGGGGATTCGTCTGGTTGACTGCTTAAATGGTGTTTCATCTAATAGGTCAATTCTCTGTTTAATTTTGTCACAAAATCCAATATCCTCTTCTCCTGTAGAAAAAATGTCTATGTGCTTTTGCAATAGCTGTGTTATATCTTTGAGTTGATCATCATTTAGTTTCTTGTTTGTGTCAATATTAACTTGGTCTAAAACACTATCATGTTTGGTATCTCCCTCGGCTTCATTTGAAACATCTTCAATTTTAACTGGCTGCAGTTCACACAAAACCTCTTTTGGTGAGATAACAACGCTGTTTGTTGTTATATTCGAAACAGTGATATCTACAGCTTTGGTTCTTCCAAATTCATAATCAATAATTGCTGGAGTGATATCAATGAAGTTCGGTAATGAGGAGTCTGGTGATTCATGTATAAGAGCACATGTTTTGTGAAAGCCTAATTCTCTGTCTGTGCGTCCTTTGATTGTCTTGGTTTCATTTGGTCCTATAATTATCTTTCCTGGTTCAGCAGACCTAATTATGGCTATTTGGTTTCCATTCTTTCTTAATTCTCTATCTCTGATGACCATGCATCTAAAGGCCAAATACCAAGGTGTATGTAGGGAGGCACGTTGAAGGAACTGAATTCCAAAGTTCTGTTGACACTCTTTTAACAAAACATCAAGGATATTTGTTCCGAGTATTACTGGTGTTAAAATGGAATATGAAGTGTCAGGAGTAATCAGAAACAAACATGGAGTTTGTGAAGCTTTTGGAATACCATTTCCTGTTGTTAAATCAACTTCGATGTAACCATGATATGGAAGTGGTTGACCATCAGCACATTCAACTTTTATGATGTTCTCTAACTGTTGTATAACAATGTCCGAAAGGTTCTTATCATAAAAAGATTGTGATATTGTACTTATACAACTTCCTGTATCAACTAAGGCTTTTGTCTTGACATTATTTATCTCTATCTCAACTTCATTGGTTTCTCCAACTAATTTAGGGCCTTGATAATTAGTGCCTTGGTTTGACACAACAACTGAGGCACTTATGCTTTTGGGCAATCCTTTGCAATGTGTCCAAATTTCTTGCAGTTAAAGCACTGTCTTTGTTTTGGATTAGGGCAATCCTTAATCATATGTCCCTTTCCATCACAACCAAAGCAATTTGGTTGGAAATTCTGTGATCCTAGAGGTCTCCTATGACCTTGGTTCGTATCATTGTGTTCTTGTTTATGTTGATATTTGTCTCTATTGTTGCTCCTATATCTATTTCCACTTAAATTTCCTCGATATGATTCTTGGCCTTGCTTAATGTCTTCTTGTTGTTTTTCTAACTTGTCTATCCTCTCATTAATCTTTAGTAGAAGACCTTTCACTTCATCTAGCTCTGATGGCTTCTTTTCCACATTTACATTAGCATGACAATGTCTTGGTTCTGAGTTCTTCATGTCTGCTTCTATCTTCCTTAGTTTAATCTTGAATTTATCATAGTCAGATATTATATCATATTTATATGAAGCCATATGTTTTATTTCAGACAATAGTCCTTGGTATAAAACTCCTTTTAAAACCATGTCATTCTTTGGTAAGGCGTGCAAGGATACAGCTTGTGAATATAATTCCTCTAAACGAGAAGCATAACTTGCAATTGTCTCTGTTTAACAAGTACTTCATCCAAACTAATGCCAGGTCCTAGTCTCCTAATAATATCTGCAGCATTCCCTTTTACAGCTCTCCTGACTCCCAATAAAATATGTTCTTTGGAAAATGCTTTGTCAGCTAACAGGGACTGTATCTCAAATTTGAATGTTTCCCATGATGTTTCGCCTTTATTATCTTCTCCATAAAAAATAGATAATTTTGGAAAATGATAGCTTCCTGATGTATGTGAGCTACTATTGTCTTTATTAGAAATAGCTTTTCCAAATTTGGCTAAGAAATCCACTAAGTCTCCTGGTGACTCTCTATCTCCTGTTTCTCCATGCTTATATTATTAAGCTAAGATAACTCTCAAATAATTGAGTAATTGTTGCACTATTTCACTAAATAACACTTGTTATACCTCACTGATATTTGCAAAATAGTTCATACCACACTAAGTTATAACACTGTTTACACGTAAACACTAATGTGACAAGTGAAAACACTGTAATTCAATTTTACAAACACCTGTTTACTAGACCTATCAAACTTGTAATTTCATAACAAATCTACTATTTCATTATAAACCTATGACAAATATAAATATGCTTAGTATTTCAAACTATAAGTATATATTAAAGTCATAATCTAATCAAAATAGATTAATATGTTTCAAATTAATTGGTAAGTATTGCTAAATTATTATTATAACATAATAGTATGGTATATCAAATTACATTAGTCTAATAATCAATTAATTCATTACTAGAAAATGAACTGTTCACTGTTAAAGATCTGTAAAAAAAATATCAAATTCAACTAAGTATTATCTCCCTTGGTCAGCCAAATCTTAATGCAAAGGTCAAAATTCAATATAAGTAAATTAACTATTTTACATTAAAGACCTGTAAATGAAAATACAAATTGATTAATTCAACAAAATAGTTTCTCCATTTGGTCAGCTTAATCTATATCTGAAATCAAAAGAACAATATCATTTATAAATAAAGGTAAATATTGAGAAAATGTAAACAATAGTTCAGTCAAAATAACAATGCATTCAAAATATAAGGGTAAATACTGTGCAAGGGTAAATAATAGTAAGTAATAGTAAAGTCAAGTCTGTCAATGTCTAAACCAATCAAATTCAAGGGTCAAAATCTATCTACCAAGGAATAAACAACTCCAAACCTGTTAAACCAATCAGTATTCAACCTATAAATGATGTATATAAAGGTTAAAGGTTATAAGAACGGGAACCAGCTTACCAAAATCCAATATGAAGACTATGAGGCAGCAATGTGTTCTGTATATCAGCTGGGAACCAGTACACTGAAAAATGGGTGGTGGATGGGTCAAACAGGAAATGCTAAACTAACCAATGGAAAGTCGGGAAATAAACAGGAAGTGTTTTTCAACCAATCAAAATCAAAGGAGAAAGGTCAAGGTCAAATAAACACAACATGTACAAAATATCACTCCATCAATGAAAAAGTCTGATCTTGATTCACTAAGTGATGTGAATCTTTCTCTCACAATGGCATACAGTTTACATGTATAATATAATGGTACTAAATATCAGTAAAATGGCATTTGTACACCTTTAGATAACAAAATCTGCTGATTCCATGCCAGTATGTATCTGACGGCAAATATATGTTTTAAACAGACAATTATTTTGTAATAATTTTTCTGTTTCAAACAAATACAGACATCACTACTAAATCAATTACATGTAGATATAAACAATCCTTTTCCTTATTAATGGCTGACAGCTGAAACAACAAATTGTGTAATCTTTACATAAATTAAGGAGTACTCACACATGTCGTTATCCTAATCCTATATTCCTACACAATGTACACTGATCACAGTCCTAAATATCCTTTTATTGTCCTACTTAAAACTAATTAAGAAACTGTCCGCAAGTCCTTCACCTCTCCATTTAAAATAACTGTCCACGGTTATGTATACACACTGGTCACAATAAAGGGTAAAAATCCAATGATGGGTATCCTGTGCAGTCATGCTTGGTATGTTTACTGCAATAGTCATTTAAACATCTCACTTTCCAGCTTGTTCGTAGTTCACTTAAACCATATTGGGCGCCAAAATATAACAGGGCTCCTTCTGGCCAGGTAGCCTCTGTTGTGGGTTCTTTATTCGAGGGTCAGGTAAATCTCAATAACGAACGGAATCATCATTATACATTTTATTAAGTATGTACAGAAACATCATCCTAAAAATATACATATAACAATAATAAGTAAAACAATACAAGAAAAGGTACAGTTGACAATTAGAAACACGGATTACGGACTAATGGCTGCATATTACTGGTATAAAGGGTCATTATGTCATTTGCTGACATGATGATCTTTTATTTACACACAAAGAATTACATGTTACGTGTAGCAGACTATCAAACAACATAATCTGAACAATACAATGTATACAATACAATGTAGCATACAATACAAATACAATACAAAGCTACACTTAATTTACACTTACCAATTTAGGGAATTAGATGATCATACACACATCTGTCTCATTCTATTCGTGTCAATTATTGCTGTTATAAATTCAATCCAAATCCAACATTTCCAAATTACCAATCTAATATAGTGTTAACCAAACAAGGGAAAATGACTGACTGACCAAATCAAATTATCATGTGACCAAAATTGGCGGGAGCAATTAGCATGAATTTAGACAGGTGAACTCAACTCAACAAGTTATATCAACTTGACATGTCACATCAAAAGTGACCCTATTACATAAACATCATTGAAATCATTTTTGCAAAAGGAGAAATTGCTCATAATGAGCAATCATGATTTGCATTTACCACAATAATTTTGAACACTTTTACTTATATTTCAGTTACCATACTCTCATTTTATAGATTATTTATATTTTGTACTTGATAAATTCAAATAGTCTGCTGCAGAAGTGTTTAAACCCTTATCCACTATCATGACTTACCGATACAAAACAAAAACAGATTTTCTGTGTGTCCGCATTATTTGATAAAAATGATCATAACAGGGCTTGTGTTCAATTCAAATAGTTGATTATCTTTGGTACAAATTGAAATTTAACATGACCTCTTGTCCATTTATCTTTAATATTCGTCTTATATGTCACTTTTCGTGATCAGTTTAACTCTAAATCATCTCATTCACTTAAAACTCAGACCCTGCCAGGTTAAATATCCTACATAATACTTAAAAATCTTCAAATACCGATATCTGCATTACTAACTATAGATCAAATTTGTATAATGTTTGGGGATTTAAATGTATTTTTTTTTTATTTCTTCAGGTGCAACGAAATATTGCGGCTTCTTTTTGATGCTTTGCGTCAAACATTCGTCTTGTAATTAGTGTTGACTGGTTTTCGTAATCAGTTAAAGAAGCCTGTTAATATGTATTCATGCAACAATTATGTAGCAGGCGACGTTGAAAACATCAAGGCAAACATTTGAAACAGTTCATTAAATGAATGTATTATTGGGGAATAAAGTTGAAATTTAGCGCATAGGAAGAAATGCTCCTTTTATGAAAATGTTTTCAAGTCTTCGCAGAAAGAGCTGTCAGAAAGCGTATGTATGTAGGAAAGGATTTATATGTCTATCCATTTCCTACATACAACAGTTTTGCAGTAGACGACTTTTAAAACATTTATTCAAAATAAGGAATTCCCCAATAAATGAATGTAGACCTATGGTTTAAAGTTGAAAACATCGTGGATAAAGGAGAAATTGCTCATCACAAATATTAAGTAGGCATATGACCTAGTAACAGTATCATGGTCTGTATATTTACGCAACTGGACTTCGGCGCTACAATTTATATTTTCACAAAATTTAAAATGGCTTCCGATCCTGCTAAAATCAAAACAATAAATACAAAAAAGTGTAAATTCATAATTATATATTATCTATTGTTTGTTTTTAGTTCACCTTTGCACGAAGTTCAAGGTGGGCTTTAGTGATCGCAAGAATTCTATTCCATGCAGAACTTTGGTTGCCATGGCAACAAAAAAAGGTGTAATTAACCAAAACTTAAAAAATCTTCTTGTCTGAAAGTAGAAGGCCTTTGATATTTGGTATGTAGCATCATCTAGTAAACCTCTACCCAGATTGTTCAAATTATAGCCCTGGGGTAAAAAATGACCTTTACCCGGGGGTCACTTGTTCTCCATAAACTCATAGATATTTTTTTAAAAAAATCTTCTTGTCTAAAAGAAGAGGACCAAGGCCTTTGATATTTATTATGTAGCATTATCTAGTGGACCTCTACCAAGATTGTACAAATTATAGCCATGGGGGTCCCTTGTTTTACATAGACTCATTTTGGGGAAAAACTTTTAAAATCTTCTTGTCTAAAAGTAGAGGACCCTTGCCTTTGATATTTGGTATGTAGCATCATCTAGTGGACGTCTACCAAGATTCAAATTATTGCTATGGGGTAAAAAATGACGCCTCATCGGGGGTCACTTGTTTTACATAGATAGGGAAAAAACTTTAAAACTCATGTAGGGGAAAGAACACTGAAAACCTTTTTAAGTTTGATTAAATCAGGTGAGCGATATAGGAACATCATGGTCCTCTTGTATAAAAAAATCAATTCAATAAGATATTTTTCTTTCTATCAAACTTGATTTATTCTGCTAAATCACCAAGTCGCTTTTCATATCAATGACAGGTCTGCAGAGCTTATGACGATCGGTGAATTGGTGGGTAACTTTTTTCTGAATTTTTTTTTGACCCGCATATAAGACTTCACTTTCGATTCTTAAGGTAAAAAATGCGTCTTATAACCGACTATTTACGGTATTCTTAACCACAGTTTGAGTTGAGACTTTCTCTTCAATATGGTAGCTTTTGTGTCCTGCAACAGCTCCTATTATGTGAAAATGGAAGAATAAGTAATTGTTCCTTTTCTCACATTGTTTTAACCCTTGCCCACATTCAAAGAATTTGCTGCAGATATCTTTGAAAAGTGTATTGCTAGAATAGAGATGAAAACATTGTGGCAAAACAGGAAATTGCTCATTATGAGAAATTTCTCCTTTTGCTAAAATGTTTTCAAAAAGCGTCTGCTGCAGATGCGTCAAAATGCTTCTGTAGATGAGTAAGAGTTAACGAGACTGTTTCGGGGTTTTGGGATAAAAAATGAGTTGGAAAAGTGATTGCATTAGAAAAACTTGGTGTATCAGCATGAAAAAGAGTGGTTCAAATATTACCTGGTCTGGTTGTTTATGAACCTATTCTGCTCTACACAATGAATCCCCCATATTACCAAAGAGTGTATGTCAAAACCCATATATTTATATATTCTCAAACGAAGTTTAGAGGAGGTATAATCGAGTCAGCCTGTGGTTGGTCGGTCGGTTGGTTGGTCTGTTGCGATTTTCCTTGTCCGAAGCATAACTTTAAAACTAATTGTTGGAATTTAATAAAACTTCATACGATGATACAACACATACAGAGTTATTGCCCTTTGTTATTTTTTCTTGTTCGTAGCGTCTTGTCCGGAGCATAACTTTAAAACTAATTGTTGGAATTTAATAACAATACATAAGATGATACAACACATTGAGAGGAATTGCAGTTTACAGAAACCATAAGTCTACTTCACCTAATTACAGAGTTATTACCGTTTGTTACTTTTTCTTGTTCGTTGAGTCTTGTCCGGAGCATAACTTTAAAACCAATTGTTGGAATTTAATAAAACTTCATACAATGATACAACACATTGAGAGGAAGTGCGGTGTACAGAAACCATAACTCTATTTTACCTAAATACAGAGTTATTGTCCTTTGTTACTTTTTCTTGTCCGGAGAATTACTTAAAGGGTACAAAGAGTCAAAAAATAAAATTTGACTATCAAAAAATTAATGCTTAAATAATAACTTAAGAACAAAAAAAACATTAAAAAATGTTTTTAAGTATGAAAAGATAAATTGTGTGCAATAAAATTACGCTTTCACGGAAATTGCCGAGTGCGAGTGCGAAAATAAACTGACTTCCGGTTTACCGTGATGACGTAGGGATAAGGAGTTGTTTCCGTTTCAAAAATGGTGGATGAGTTGAATTACGGAGCTGTAGATGAAGAATTATAATGTTCGTCGTCTTCTTCCGAAGAAAACAGCGATGAGTCAGCTATTTACAGCGAGACAGATGACCTAGGCAACGGTCTAGCACCTTTAGGGATCAGACCATACCAGTTTGAGTCAGTAAAACGATCTGAAACGAGCAGCGAGTCTAAAGACGAAGCAGGACGTGAAATTGTTCGTGATGAATCATTCGTGCTATTTTCAGCTTAAAAGTATTGATAACATGCGAGAATAAATTATTTTTTGTAAAAGGTTATTTTAAGAAGCATTTAAACTTTAATTATGTATATCTATAACTACTTTTAGATGGATATCTGTTCGTTTTGACAGGGACTTTTGTTTCTACTCCATAAGTCAAATATATAGTGTGGTTCCCACATGTTCGCGTATTTTCCCGATTCTCAAGGACGATTAAGCTCTTTTTTTACTTACCCTTGGTTGTTGAAACTCATTATTCCAAGCGCCTACAGAGACAAAATCGTTGTCGGAAGAATAACAATCATCGGAAACGACTTCCAGATCAGAAATATCTGATTGAATGTCAGACGGGGTGAAGCCAGAAAAAACCCAGATTCAGATTCGAAAAATCGGCCACATTGAACAATGCAACGTACAGACAATAACTAAAAATAGATGAAAATCGGCTAACTCATCTTAATCAAACAGGTGTTCTCAAAAGAACTGACCAGTATTGTGTAAGTGTCATAACACGCACCGTAAATGACCAATTGTATTGCCCTTCTGATTTCTTTCCACATTCAATCAAAGACCCGCCGGTTTTGTATGGATGAAAACAATAACCACTTATTATTCATATAATAATTTTATTCATCCCTTTCCCCCTTACAACAAATCACAGCAAACGATTGTGAAAATGTCGAGACAAAAATAAAGAAAATCTATAAAAATGAAAGTATAATTATTGAATTAATTCAAATCATTGTGGCAAAAGTTATCTATTAAATTTAATGCATTTAGGCTTTCTCATTTTGCTGCAATGTTTACCAAACTCGTCAGCTTTAGTTGCGTCAAAATGAATCTACATCTCTGAAAGGGGTAGCTTACTTGATTGTCAAAACCGGTATACCGGAAATATATATCACGAGAATCCTTATCGGTCAAACAAAGAACCGACTTTGCACGTGTGCGTAATAGACCCTTTCCTCTTTCAACAAAACTGCCGACGAAATTAAAAAAATCTTGACAAAAAATTAGAAGCTCTTTAACTCTTTCCCACGTACAGACAATTTCTACAACAGAAGAATATATTCATACAGGGTTGCTTCATTGTGTTTGGGATCATTACGCTATGAGCAATTTCTCTCGTTTTCAAATGTCGTCTGTTTCAGAATTTTCTATATGAAGGAAGGGATAAATGAACTACAAAACACTGTTGTCAAGGTCATTTGTATTGCATGCGTCAGTAATTTTCCATTTGATCTGGGTGACTGAGTTGCACGTGGTTCATAATAATAATACCGTGTCAAATGAAAACCCGCCTTCTGATAGTTGGGAATATTCAGATAAATATGCTCTTCTGTTAAGACTGATCAACAATTATCGAAGTATTTGGAGAACAGTAATGAACAAAAGCCGGCATTGCAATTATGTAAATAGATACAAACTGCCTTAAAATTTAGAAACAAAACAGATTGTCTATTTTTATGTGTCGTGACTCAATCTTTATATATATGGTGCAAAGTGATGTAATGTTATAGAAAACCCTTGTGAAATAATTACATTAAACAATTACAAATGGATTCGGATATTTTCATAGGAATGCGGTAATTTTCAAGCTTATCAGTTCCCGACGCATTTCATTTTCACACGAAAAATGTACTTGTCGGAACAAACCACGGTATGTTTTGTCGGACCTTTCCAAAGTTTTCGCGTCGAGTCCAATGCCTTTATCCACATTTTCCTTACTGTGTCGTCCTTGGGGAAGCTATGAAACCACACACTCTCTGGGCATTTTCACGTTTTATTTCTCTTTAATTCTTCCAAATATATCGATGCGTTCACGATTTACACTGTCAACATAATGAGAGCCTGCATTGAATTCCCCGTGAGCACGTCACTTCTGGTATTTTTTACGGATATTGCCGATCTTTTTTTTTCGTTAATCTCGACCTGGCTTATTTTGAGCCCTGATTTTAAATGCTTATTAAAGTTATTTTTTTGAAATTTTTCAAAGGAAATTCTTATCACATTAGGTTTTAATTACTTTTCCCTACATATTAATCGCGTATTTGAATGTCATTCTTGGTACCCTTTAATAGCTAATAGATAGAATCTAATAAAAACCTGACCGTAAGGGGGCGGGGCTATTTTGCATTATATGGCTATAGTATAAACTTAAAAAATCTTCTTCTCCGAAAGTGAAGATTCCTTCAAGCCATGTTGATTGGTCAAAAAACATGGCCGCCAGAAGGCGGGGCTATTTTGCCTCATATGGCTAAAGTTAAAACTTTAAAAATCTTCTTCTCCGAAAGTGTTAGGCCGATTTTCAAATAATTTTGTAGAAATGGTCCTTGGATGGCTCTCTATCAGATTCCTTCAAGCTATGTTGATTGGTCGAAAAACATGGCTGTGCGGGGGGTTATTTTGCCTTATATGGCTATAGTGAAAACTTAAAAAATCTTCTCTTCCGAAAGTGTCAGGCCGATTTTCAAATAATTTTGTAGAAATGTTCCTTTAGTGACCCTCTATCAGATTCCTTCAAGCCAAGTTGATTGGTCGGAAACTATGGCCGCCATGGGGCGGGGCTTATATAGCTAAAGTGGAGAAAAAGTCAGGTGAGCGATCAAGGGCTATTATGGCCCTCTTGTTTTTCATAGACTCATATAGGGGAAAAACTTAAAAAATCTTCTGGTCTAAAAGTAGAGGGCCCAGGCCTTTCATATTGGGTATGTATCATCATGTAGGTGACGTCTACCAAGATTATTCAAATTATATCCCTGGGGTCAAAAATTACTCGTCCCTGGGACCCCTTGTTGTACATACTCATAAAGGGAAAAAAAATCTTCTTGTCTAAAAGTAGAGGGCCAAGGCCTTTGATATTGGGTATGTAGAATCATCTAATTGATCTCTACCAAGGTTGTTCAAATCATAGCCCTGTGTCAAAATGACCCCTCCCGTGGGGTCTATTGTTTTACAAAGACTCATATAGAGAAAAAACTTTAAACAAAAAATGTCTAAAAGTAAAGGCCCCAGGCCTTTGATATTTGGTATGTAGCATCATCTAGTGGACCTCTACCAAGAGTGTTCAAATTATAGCCCTTGGGTCAAAAATGACCCCTCTCCGGGGTTCAGTTGTTTGGCATAGATAGGGGAAAGGCTTCAAAAATCTTCTTTTCTAAAAGTAGAAGGCACAGGCCTTTAATTAATATTTGGTATGTAGCATAATCTAGTGGACCTCTAACAAGCTTGTTCAAATTATTGCCCTGGGATCAAAAATGACCCCTCGCCGGGGTTCACTTGTTTTACATAGACTCATATAGGGGAACAACTTTAAAAATCTTCTTGTCTAAAAGTAGAGGGCCCAGGCCTTTAATATTTGGTATGTAGCATCATCTAGTGGACCTCTACCAAGATTGTTCAAATTATAGCCAGCGGGTCAAAAATAAAAACCTACCTGGGAATCACTTGTTTCACATAGACTCGTATAGGTGAAAAACTTTAAAAATCTTCTTGTATAAAAGTAGAGGGCCAAGGCCTTTGATATTTGGTTTTTAGCGTCTAGTAGACCTCTACCAAGATTGCTCAAATTATAGCCCTTGTGTCAAAAATTACCCGTCCCCGGGGGTTCCTTGTTTTACATACTCATAAAGGGGAAAATCATCTTGTCTTAATGTAGAAGGCCCCGGCCTTTGATATTTGGTATTTAGCATCATCTAGTGGACCCCTACCAAGATTGTTCAAATTATAGCCCTGTGGTCAAACATGTGTCACTTGTTTTACATATACTCGTATAGGGAAAAACTTTAAAAAATCTTGTCTAAACGTTTAATATTTGAAATCTAACTTCATCTAGTGGACTTCTTCCAAGATTGGTCAAATTATTATAGCCTTGGTGTCAAACATGGCTCCACCCTGGGGATCACTTGTTTGACATAGACTTGTTACGCTAAACACTTTAAAAATATTCTTATACATTTGCAATGAATATTCTTTGTGTGCCCCTCTACTAAGTTTTCAAATTATTTTGATAGGATGCAGGGTTCACGCTGGGCTTCGCAAATGGCGCCAATGGCGCAAGAATTAAAAATTTGGCGCAAAAATATAACATTTTGCGCAAATTGATGGCGCCAACCTATTTACATCAACTTTTAGCACTACGACTTTAATTTGATTTTGGGTAAAACAAAGTATACATTGAAGGAATAAGGGTTTAATTACACACCTATGGATGTTGGCAGAGATAAAGGGTCCCGCCCAGTACTATACACAAGCCGTTATCAAACCACCAACGCTGCAGGCGATAGATAAGAAAAGGTCACGTGACCGTTAAACTTCGAGATTTAGGCCAATCACTATCGAGAATGCGTACTCCATCCCCATTTATGACACTCGATCAGGCCTTCAATGCAATCAATACTATTTTTCAGTTCAAGCAGTTTAGGGGGAAATAATTTCAATAAACAACTTAATAAAAACTAGGATATGATTAAAGAATGTCCCTATTTTAATTTAACTGTTCAAAGATTGTGCTTTTGCTTACACGAATCCATAGGAAATTCTTATTTAATTGCCGATTTTTTGCCATAAAGATCTCTATCAAATTTACATTCAGCTTTCAAAAAATACTTACCTATAGAACTAAATTACAATTTTGTCCATTTCAGTAATTTCTTTTTAAGAAGATACAAAAATAATGAAGACTGAAGTAGAAAATACATATTTTAATGGGTTTTCGTGCATTTTCTTCTTTCTGAAAATCGGAAATGTCATTCAAGAAAGTATAACCTACACTCATTCTTATTTGTTTTAAAAGTAATCATTGTAAAAGTTTAGTGCAATAAATGTGTGTTGATAATACAACTCACAACATTACTGGTGTTTAGAATTAAAGCACTGACAGACAGACACAGACTCAATATCAATGATCCGATGATAAACATGGCCAACAGGGGGTGTTGCTTGTTTTTCGTATATATGTATAGACAAAGAACAATGAAAACTTTTTAAGTTTGATTAAATCAGGGTCCTTTTGTTTTGTTCGAAGAATAACTTTCATCGCCCTTTCTTACTTTTTCCTTATATGGCTATAGTGAAAACTTAGAAAATCTTCTCGGAAAGTGTCAGGCCGATTTTCAAACAATTTTGTAGAAATGTTCCTTAAGAGACCCTCTATCAGATTCCTTCAAGCCATGTTGATTGGTCGAATACATGGCTGCCAGGGGGCGGGGCTATTTTGCCTTTTTATAAGGCTATAGTAAAAACTTAAAAAATCTTCTCCTCCAAAAGAGTCAGGCTAATTTTCAACGAATTTTGTAGAAATGTTCCTAAGGTGACCCTTTATCAGATTCCTTCAAGCCATGTTGATTGTCCGAAAACTATGGCCGCCAGGGGGGGGGGGGGGGGCTTATATGGTTTAAGTGAGAACAAAAATCAGGTGAGCGATTCCAGGGCCATCATGGCCCTCTTGTTTATATTGTATGGGTTTTGACTAACCTGTTTTTTTAACCATATGGGTCTGGACTATTATGACAAATATATTTCATATGGGTTTTGAATGTCCCCCATTACCATAACTCGATAAAAAAAAAAGCTCCAAAGTTATCTGCTGCAGATGATGCATCAAAATGTGTCTGTATTTTTTTAGTTATTTTTAGCTGTGACAAAATTCACAGCAGATTGCTCTTAAATATCACAGGGGGTAAATGTTTTAAAAACAATTTGAGAGCTATTGTCAACTTTTTGGTGTGTGTTTTTTCTTCAGATTTGTTATGGAGTACGGGTGGGATGTTCTCAAGCCATAAGAAACATTTACTCCGGCTGATGGAAAAACTTAACATCATCGCTAAACTAGTCGCCTATGGAGAAAATGAGATAACTGATTTGAGGGTTTCCTGGGTAAGCAAAATGTTTTCATCTTCTCTTATTACAAAGTACTCGAAGCAATATATTGCTGTGATCCTGTTTCCGTTGGTCTTAACAGCTGTGGGAATCCAGGGATAGAAGGCCTGTCTCTTTATCCAGTGGCAGAGAGTTTGAATTCCTTTTTTAATTGAGGTCAACTTTTTGGATTATCCCACACCTTTTCCAACTTGAAGATGCATTTTTACTTATCTGATGCAGAAGACTTTTGAAAACATTGTGGCAAAAGGAGATGTTGCTCATATTGTAGAAATTTCACCTTATGTCACAATGTTTTTCAACTATTCAATAATTAAATTGTCATTTATAGAGATATTTCATGTTTTTACCTAGATGTTTTAAAAATTGTCTGCTGCAGATTTGCTCTATGTAATGTGGGAAAGGATTAAAACTTTATTAAGCAGATATAGAGAGTGATAAACTCTTTCCCATATACAACAAATCTGCAGCAGAAGATTAAGAAGTAAAATAGTTCAAAACATTGTTGCAATTTGTTTTCAATCATTATGAGCAATTTCTCCTTTTATCACATTATTTCAAAGTTTGTATGCTGCATATAAGTTAAAATGTATCTGCATGTGGGAAAGGGTTGATTAAAGCTGATAGAAGCTGTTTCTATTGATACACAATAGACACAACTGTAACCCTTTCATACACAATAGACAAAAATGTAACCCTTTCCCTCATTTAGACGTTTTATGATGCCTCTGTAGCGGATGGCTTTTTGAAAACATAGCGACAAAAGAAGAAATTGCTCAAAACTTTTTTCACCATGTTTTCAACTCTATTCAATTATTTTTCTTTCATTTAAAGGGATTTTCTGTGCTTTTACCTAGACATTTTCAAAGTCGTCTGCTGCATATGTTGTATTTGGGAAAAGGTTAAACTAAGGTCAGCTTTGTCAAGGTCAAACTATCATAATATGTTCAGAAATGTATACCCTTCACACACATGAAGATGCAGTTTAATGCATACATGCAACAGACACCTTTTGAAAGTCTTCTGATAAAGATCTTTTGTATGTAGGAAAGGGTTAATAGCAAACTTTAGGTGACCCTTTTCCTAATTATTTATTATGCCAATGTGATATTTATTATGCCCCCTTCGAAGAAGAGGGGTATATTGCTTTGCACACGTCGGTCGGTAGATCAAAGCTTGTCCGAGTGATAACTCAAAAATGCCTAGACCTATGCTCCTCAACCTTGACATGGAGGTTGGGGGTGACTATTAGATGATCTGTATTGATTTTGAGGTCATCAGGTCAAATATGACGAATGCGAGTGACTAGTACATGAACCCTGTTGATTTCATCAGATCTAATGTCAAGTTCACAGTGACCTTGAACCTGGAAAGCTTGTCCGACTGATAACTTGACATTGCCTGCACCCATGGCCTCCAAACTTGACATGGAGGCTTGGGGTGACCAGTAGATGAGCCTTTTGCTTTTGAGGTCATCGGGTCAAAGGTCAAGTTCACATTGACCAAGCTTGTCCGGGTGATAACTAAACAATGCCTGGACATATGGTCCTCAAACTTGACTTGGAGGTTGGGGGTGAATAGTACACGAATCCTATTGATTTTGAGGTCATAAGGTCAAAGGTCAAAGTCACTGTCAATGTCACAGTGACCTTGAACCTTGAAAGCTTGTCCGAGTGATAACTCTACATTGCATGCACCCATGGCCTTCAAACTTGACGTTGAGGCTGGGGGTGACCAGTAGATGACCCCATATTGCTTTTGAGGTCATCGGGTCACAGGTAGGGGTCACAGTCACCTTGAACGTGGAAAGCTTGTCAGAGTGATAACATAATGTTTGACAAACATCTCTTGTTTTCTTTCACTTTGAAAACATGTATGAGATAAAAACGGTTTTAAATAGACAGTATAATTTAGACTTTTGAAGACATAGTGAGCAATTTCCCCCCTTTGCCACCCAGCTTTCAATTATACCAAATAATACTAACATTAAAAGAAATGTTACATATTGTGGCCTATATAATAACAAAGTTGACTACTACAGGTTTGCTGATGTTGGAAGGGAATAAGGCATAAGGAAAACATTTCTTGTTTGGAATATTACCAGGTGATATTAGTCATACCTCAGGGACGCTGGCATATTCGCCACTATATCCATCTCTATGTTTTAATCTATAAAGCGCGAGTTGAGATAACTTCCGCACTTTTTTTAGATATGATTAAATTTGTTGTGTAATCGTATTTTACTGGTTGATTTTCCCTGAATTTGTTCAACCGGATTTCAAATTGTTTAATATTTTTTGCCGACACTACATTGTTGGTCGATTATTCCATATGTCTACGACTCGGTATGTAAATGAATATTTGTTAATGTTCTGTCTGCAGTAGCATTTTGTTTTTGTTTATATACATTACCTCTGGTTATTCTGTTAGACTCCATTTCAAACATCAGTGTGAAGAAAGAGAATATATTTGTAATTTCGTTTTAGATTTCAGAGGGAAGTTATTTCACACCATGCATGTTGAAGCAGAAGACCCCAAGCTCTCTGTTATATACTAAACAAATACCCAATTCGAATTGCACACCCAGACTGTGTTACACGTTTGTTCCTGAACTGGATTCGAAGGCTCCAGGTGTTGTTCCTCCAGCCATCTTTCACAGACTTATTGCTGCATGCATGTCAAAGTGGCAGCCAAGAGAGACTGAAGAAAAGAATGAGACAAAAACCCTTCTTTTTTGTGACTCTGGAGTGTTTGATTTAGACCATTCACGTATACACACATTGACGCTGTATCTGTGCAATAATTTCATACAGATGTGGGTGACGTCATATAGCCAAAATCAGCCAAATGACAATATAAAAACCAGAGAACAAGTGGAGTGCTTTCTACAGAAATTATATTCAAATTCTTCCAAAATGGCTATGAAAACTTGCATAAAGTGTCCTAGCACGGATTGCTGTAGCAGTGACGGGATGATAGAATTGTCGTTGTTGAGCAATAATCAAGAATACTGTTGTCCATGGCACGAGGAAGGATCTAAAGATCAGAATCATCTTATACAATCTAAGGAGGTTCTGCGTAACTGGACCGTCGTCGACAGAACAAAAGTAGAAGGTAAGAAGAGACCTACATGACCCTTTCCCACTTACATCAAATCTGCAGCAGACTGCTTTTAACCCTTTACCAATTACACCAAATCTGCAGCAGACTGCTTTTAACCCTTTCCCAATTACACCAAATCTGCAGCAGACTACTTTTAACCATTTCCCTTGTACATAAAATCTGCAGCAGACTACATTTAACCCTTTCCCTTGTACATAAAATCTGCAGCAGACTACTTTTAACCATTTCCCACGTACACACAATCTGGAGAAGACTACTTTTAACCCTTTCCCACGTACACACAATCTGCAGCAGACTACTTTTAACCCTTTCCCACGTACACACAATCTGCAGCAGACTACTTTTAACCCTTTCCCACGTACACACAATCTGCAGCAGACTACATTTAACCCTTTCCCTTGTACATAAAATCTGAAGCAGACTACATTTAACCCTTTCCCACGTACACAAAATCTGCAGCAGACTACTTTTAACCCTTTCCCACGTACACCAAATCTGCAGCAGACTACTTTTAACCCTTTCCCACGTACACAAAATCTGCAGCAGACTACTTTTAACCCTTTCCCACGTACACCAAATCTGCAGCAGACTACTTTTAACCCTTTCCCACGTACATAAAATCTGAAGCAAACTACATTTAACCCTTTCCCACGTACACAAAATCTGCAGCAGACTACTTTTAACCATTTCCCACGTACACACAATCTGCAGCAGACTACTTTTAACCCTTTCCATTGTACATCAAATATACAGCAGACTACTTTTAACCATTTCCATTGTACATCAAATCTGAAGCAGACTACTTTTAACCCTTTCCCACGTACACACAATCTGCAGCAGACTACTTTTAACCCTTTCCCACGTACACACAATCTGCAGCAGACTACTTTTAACCATTTCCCACGTACACACAATCTGCAGCAGACTACTTTTAACCCTTTCCATTGTACATCAAATATACAGCAGACTACTTTTAACCATTTCCATTGTACATCAAATCTGAAGCAGACTACTTTTAACCCTTTCCCACGTACACACAATCTGCAGCAGACTACTTTTAACCCTTTCCCACGTACACACAATCTGCAGCAGACTACTTTTAACCCTTTCCCACGTACACACAATCTGCAGCAGACTACATTTAACCCTTTCCCTTGTACATAAAATCTGAAGCAGACTACATTTAACCCTTTCCCACGTACACAAAATCTGCAGCAGACTACTTTTAACCCTTTCCCACGTACACACAATCTGCAGCAGACTACATTTAACCCTTTCCCTTGTACATAAAATCTGCAGCAGACTACATTTAACCCTTTCCCACGTACACAAAATCTGAAGCAGACTACATTTAACCCTTTCCCACGTACACAAAATCTGCAGCAGACTACATTTAACCCTTTCCCACGTACACACAATCTGCAGCAGACTACATTTAACCCTTTCCCAAGTACACACAATCTGGAGAAGACTACATTTAACCCTTTCCCACGTACACACAATCTGCAGCAGACTACTTTTAACCCTTTCCCACGTACACAAAATCTGCAGCAGACTACTTTTAACCATTTCCCACGTACATAAAATCTGCAGCAGACTACTTTTAACCCTTTCCCACGTACACACAATCTGCAGCAGACTACTTTTAACCCTTTCCCACGTACACACAATCTGCAGCAGACTACATTTAACCCTTTCCCACGTACACACAATCTGCAGCAGACTACTTTTAACCCTTTCCCACGTACACACAATCTGCAGCAGACTACTTTTAACCCTTTCCCACGTACACACAATCTGCAGCAGACTACATTTAACCCTTTCCCTTGTACATTAAATCTGAAGCAGACTACATTTAACCCTTTCCCACGTACACAAAATCTGCAGCAGACTACTTTTAACCCTTTCCCACGTACACCAAATCTGCAGCAGACTACTTTTAACCCTTTCCCACGTACACAAAATCTGCAGCAGACTACTTTTAACCCTTTCCCACGTACACCAAATCTGCAGCAGACTACTTTTAACCCTTTCCCACGTACATAAAATCTGAAGCAAACTACATTTAACCCTTTCCCACGTACACAAAATCTGCAGCAGACTACTTTTAACCATTTCCCACGTACACACAATCTGCAGCAGACTACTTTTAACCCTTTCCATTGTACATCAAATATACAGCAGACTACTTTTAACCATTTCCATTGTACATCAAATCTGAAGCAGACTACTTTTAACCCTTTCCTACGTACACACAATCTGCAGCAGACTACTTTTAACCCTTTCCCACGTACACACAATCTGCAGCAGACTACATTTAACCCTTTCCCTTGTACATAAAATCTGAAGCAGACTACATTTAACCCTTTCCCACGTACACAAAATCTGCAGCAGACTACTTTTAACCCTTTCCCACGTACACACAATCTGCAGCAGACTACATTTAACCCTTTCCCTTGTACATAAAATCTGCAGCAGACTACATTTAACCCTTTCCCACGTACACAAAATCTGAAGCAGACTACATTTAACCCTTTCCCACGTACACAAAATCTGCAGCAGACTACATTTAACCCTTTCCCACGTACACACAATCTGCAGCAGACTACATTTAACCCTTTCCCACGTACACACAATCTGGAGAAGACTACATTTAACCCTTTCCCACGTACACACAATCTGCAGCAGACTACTTTTAACCCTTTCCCACGTACACAAAATCTGCAGCAGACTACTTTTAACCATTTCCCACGTACATAAAATCTGCAGCAGACTACTTTTAACCCTTTCCCACGTACACACAATCTGCAGCAGACTACTTTTAACCCTTTCCCACGTACACACAATCTGCAGCAGACTACATTTAACCCTTTCCCACGTACACACAATCTGCAGCAGACTACTTTTAACCCTTTCCCACGTACACAAAATCTGCAGCAGACTACTTTTAACCATTTCCCACGTACATAAAATCTGCAGCAGACTACTTTTAACCCTTTCCCACGTACACACAATCTGCAGCAGACTACTTTTAACCATTTCAATTGTACATCAAATCTGAAGCAAACTACATTTAACCCTTTCCCACGTACACCAAATCTGCAGCAGACTACTTTTAACCATTTCAATTGTACATCAAATCTGAAGCAAACTACTTTTAACCATTTCCCACGTACACCAAATCTACAGCAGACTACTTTTAACCATTTCAATTGTACATCAAATCTGAAGCAAACTACCTTTAACCATTTCCCACGTACACAAAATCTGCAGCAGACTACATTTAACCCTTTCCCACGTACACACAATCTGGAGAAGACTACATTTAACCCTTTCCCACGTACACACAATCTGCAGCAGACTACTTTTAACCCTTTCCCACGTACACAAAATCTGCAGCAGACTACTTTTAACCATTTCCCACGTACATAAAATCTGCAGCAGACTACTTTTAACCCTTTCCCACGTACACACAATCTGCAGCAGACTACTTTTAACCATTTCCCACGTACACAAAATCTGCAGCAGACTACTTTTAACCATTTCCCACGTACATAAAATCTGCAGCAGACTACTTTTAACCCTTTCCCACGTACACACAATCTGCAGCAGACTACTTTTAACCATTTCAATTGTACATCAAATCTGAAGCAAACTACATTTAACCCTTTCCCACGTACACCAAATCTGCAGCAGACTACTTTTAACCATTTCAATTGTACATCAAATCTGAAGCAAACTACTTTTAACCATTTCCCACGTACACCAAATCTACAGCAGACTACTTTTAACCATTTCAATTGTACATCAAATCTGAAGCAAACTACTTTTAACCATTTCCCACGTACACAAAATCTGAAGCAAACTACATTTAACCCTTTCCCACGTACACAAAATCTGAAGCAGACTACATTTAACCATTTCCCACGTACACAAAATCTGAAGCAGACTACTTTTAACCATTTCAATTGTACATCAAATCTGAAGCAAACTACTTTTAACCATTTCCCACGTACACAAAATCTGAAGCAGACTACTTTTAACCATTTCAATTGTACATCAAATCTGAAGCAAACTACTTTTAACCATTTCCCACGTACACAAAATCTGAAGCAGACTACTTTTAACCATTTCAATTGTACATCAAATCTGAAGCAAACTACTTTTAACCATTTCCCACGTACACCAAATCTACAGCAGACTACTTTTAACCATTTCAATTGTACATCAAATCTGAAGCAAACTACTTTTAACCATTTCCCACGTACACAAAATCTGCAGCAGACTACATTTAACCCTTTCCCACGTACACACAATCTGGAGAAGACTACTTTTAACCCTTTCCCACGTACACAAAATCTGAAGCAGACTACTTTTAACCATTTCCATTGTACATAAAATCCCACGTACACACAAATCTGCAGGCAGACTACATTTAACCCTTTCCCACGTACACAAATTCTGAAGCAGACTACTTTAACTTTTTTCCACGTACACACAATCTGCAGCAAGCACTACTATTAAACCATTTCCCACCGTACACAAAATCTGAAGCAGACTACTTTTAACACCCTTTCCATTGTACAATCAAATATACAGCAGACTACATTTAACCCTTTCCCACGTACACAAAAATATACAGCAGACTACTTATTAACCCTTTCCATTGTACATCAAATATACAGCAGATACTTTTAACCCTTTCCCACGTACACACAATATACAGCAGACTACTTTTAACCATTTCCACGTACATAAAATCTGCAGCAGACTACTTTTAACCCTTTCCACGTACACACAATATACAGCAGACCTACTTTTAACCCTTTCCATTGTACATCAAATATACAGCAGACTACATTTAAACCCTTTCCCACGTACACACAATCTGCAGCAGACTACTTTTAACCCTTTCCATGTACATCAAATATACAGAGACTACATTAACCTTTCCCACGTACACACAATTGCAGCAGGATACATTTAACCCTTTACCCGTAACACAATCTGCAGCAGACTACATTTAACCCTTCAGTACACAAAATTATACAGCAGACTACATTTAACCCTTTCCCAGTACACACAATCTGCAGCGCAGAACTACATTTAACCCTTTCCCCGTACACACAATCTGCAGCAGACTACTTTTAAACCCTTTCCACGTACACACAATCTGCAGCAGACTACATTTAACCCTTTTCCACGTACACACAATCTGCAGCAGACTACATTTAACCCCTTTCCCCACGTACACACAATCTGCAGAAGACTACATTTAACCCTTTCCCACGTACACACAATCTGGAGAGATACATATAACCCTTACCCACGTACAAATCAGCAGCAGACTATTTAACCCCTTTCCCAACGTACATAAAATCTGGAGAAAGACTACATTTAACCCTTTCCCACGTACACACAATCTGCAGCAGACTACTTTATAACCCTTTCCCACGTACATAAAATCTGCAGCAGACTACTTTTAACCATTTCCCACGTACATAAAATCTGCAGCAGACTACTTTTAACCATTTCCCACGTACACACAATCTGCAGCAGACTACATATAACCCTTTCCCACGTACACCAAATCTGCAGGCAGACTATCTTTGAACCCTTTCCCTATGTACATAAAATCTGAAGCAGACTACATTAACCCTTGTCCCACGTAGACATAAAATATCTGAAGCAGACTACATTTAACCCCTTTCCCACGTACAACCACAATCTGCAGCAGACTACATTTAACCCTTTCCACGTACACAAAATCTGCAGCAGACTACTTTTAACCCTATCCATTGTACATAAAATCTGAAGCAGACTACATTTAACCTTTCCCACGTACACACAATCTGGAAGAAGACTACTTTTAACCCTTTCCCACGTACACAAAATCCTGAAGCAGACTACTTTTCAACCCTTTCCCACGTACACACAAATCTGGAGAAGACACTTTTAACCCTTTCCCACGTACACACAATCTGCAGCAGACTACTTTTAACCCCTTTCCCACGTACACACAATCTGGAGAAGACTACATTTAACCTCTTGACGTGTGTGAGAAAAAGACTAAAAGTTGTTGGCTGCAGATTTGGTGTATGTGGGAAAGGGTTGTTAAAAGTAGTCTGAAATACTATATAAAACTGCCTTGATCAGCGGTCCCCTTTGAAACGGGATTAACTGTATATCTTACTGTGTGTCAACGGTCAATCAACACACGACGTGGATTCACAAGGTGTTAAATTATCGCTGTTTAATACATACAGAGCAAGAGACCTATATATGTCTCTGATACAGGTAATAAAGCATAACTGTGACAATCACATTATCGGTTTTTTCCATACGCGTAAGCTGTTTACATGTTAGATCTAGGGTACCGAAAACAAGCCGACGTGTGCCAAATGATAGTTGCATGATTCATCAACAAAGAAGTTGCGATTTTGGTTTCTTTTCTGTTTACGATGTCGGGCAAAATTGATAAATTGAAAAAGATATTTATGAGCGTTTTAGACCGAAAGGACAGTACATTTATATGTTAAAATGAAAGTTAATGTCCACTTTGAAGCCCAAAGTCAAAGTCAATTTTATATTCCCATTTTCATTTTAAATCTAAAGATAAATCTAAAGATTATCGAGTATTTTTTTTTTTCAAGATGTAGACGTAGATTCGGACGCTATTTTTTTTCAGTCTGATTCAGATTTGATGCTTGTGGTTAAGGGTTCGAAGTCGCTGCCGCAGATTTGATGCTTGTGTTAAGGGTTCCGAAGTCGCTGCCAACAGATTTGATGTATGTGGGAAAAGGGCGTTAAAAGTTGTCTGCTGCAGATTTGGTGTATGAGGGAAAGGGTCAAGTAAAACACCATTAAAACATGATACACCATAAAAACATATGATATACAGTGTGAAACACCATACAAACTTACACACATGATCCAGCATAAATCACCATACAAACGTATTATACAGTGTAAAACACCATTCAAACATATTATACAGCGTAAAAACACCATACACACAGCATATTCTTCTTCAGTTGAATCTCTTCATACACAGGTTCTAACTAATAGCTGTCTGCATAGTGTGTCGATTAGAAAGGGACTGCAACAGCCAAACGTTTGTTTTTATTACGTCTTAGTTTGTTTAAGAATGGGTCTTCCGATTTCGCAATTTTCCTAGTAGATATTTTGGAAACATTGTATTAATACAAAGGTTCGTAACTACTATATAGAAGAATGGACTGTTAGAACGTCTTCGGGACAGTTTGTCTTATACAGAAAACTACAGTATCAGTTCTCTGCTATCCAGTGTGGGACTAGGCTAAACGTAATCCGAATATGCTACGTGCTTGTCTTTCTATCGCCCAAATACAGTCAAACTTGTGTGAGCGGTCACATGCGATCAGCGGTCACCGGCGTTAAAACGGTCACTTTAAATCCCTCCCAATCAATTATACTATATAAACTGCCTTGATCAGCGGTCCCCTTTGAAACGGGATTAACTGTAATCTTACTGTGTTCAACGGTCAATCAACACACGACGTGGATTCACAAGGTGTTAAATTATCGCTGTTTAATACATACAGGCAGAGACTATATATGTCTCTGATACAGGTAATAAAGCATACTGAGACAATCACATTATCGGTTTTTTCCATACGCGTAAGCTGTTTACATGTTAGATCTAGGGTACCGAAAAAAGCCGACGTGTGCCAAATGATAGTTGCATGATTCATCAACAAGAAGTTGCGATTTTGGTTTCTTTTCTGTTTACGATGTCGGGCAAAATTGATAAATTGAAAAAGATATTTATGAGCGTTTTAGACCGAAAGACAGTACATTTATATGTTAAAATGAAAGTTAATGTCCACTTTGAAGCCCAAAGTCAAAGTCAATTTATATTCCCATTTTCATTTTAAATCTAAAGATAAATCTAAAGATTATCGAGTATTTTTTTTTTCAAGATGTAGACGTAGATTCGGACGCTATTTTTTTCAGTCTGATTCAGATTTGATGCTTGTGGTTAAGGGTTCCGAAGTCGCTGCCGCAGATTTGATGCTTGTGGTTAAGGGTTCCGAAGTCGCTGCCACAGATTTGATGTATGTGGGAAAAGGGCGTTAAAAGTTGTCTGCTGCAGATTTGGTGTATGAGGGAAAGGGTCAAGTAAAACACCATTAAAACATGATACACCATAAAAACATATGATATACAGTGTGAAACACCATACAAACTTACACACATGATCCAGCATAAATCACCATACAAACGTATTATACAGTGTAAAACACCATTCAAACATATTATACAGCGTAAAACACCATACACACAGCATATTCTTCTTCAGTTGAATCTCTTCATACACAGGTTCTAACTAATAGCTGTCTGCATAGTGTGTCGATTAGAAAGGGACTGCACAGCCAAACGTTTGTTTTTATTACGTCTTAGTTTGTTTAAGAATGGGTCTTCCGATTTCGCAATTTTCCTAGTAGATATTTTGGAAACATTGTATTAATACAAAGGTTCGTAACTACTATATAGAAGAATGGACTGTTAGAACGTCTTCGGGACAGTTTGTCTTATACAGAAAACTACAGTATCAGTTCTCTGCTAATCCAGTGTGGGACTAGGCTAAACGTAATCCGAATATGCTACGTGCTTGTCTTTCTATCGCCCAAATACAGTCAAACTTGTGTGAGCGGTCACATGCGATCAGCGGTCACCGGCGTTAAACGGTCACTTTAAATCCCTCCCAATCAATTATACTATATAAACTGCCTTGATCAGCGGTCCCCTTTGAAACGGGATTAACTGTAATCTTACTGTGTTTAACGGTCAATCAACACACGACTTGGATTCACAAGGTGTTAAATTATCGCTGTTTAATACATACAGGCAGAGACCTATATATGTCTCTGATACAGGTAAAAAAGCATACTGTGACAATCACATTATCGGTTTTTTCCATACGCGTAAGCTGTTTACATGTTAGATCTAGGGTACCGAAAAAAGCCGACGTGTGCCAAATGATAGTTGCATGATTCATCAACAAGAAGTTGCGATTTTGGTTTCTTTTCTGTTTACGATGTCGGGCAAAATTGATAAATTGAAAAAGATATTTATGAGCGTTTTAGACCGAAAGACAGTACATTTATATGTTAAAATGAAAGTTAATGTCCACTTTGAAGCCCAAAGTCAAAGTCAATTTATATTCCCATTTTCATTTTAAATCTAAAGATAAATCTAAAGATTATCGAGTATTTTTTTTTTCAAGATGTAGACGTAGATTCGGACGCTATTTTTTTCAGGATACGTTATTCGGCAAATTTCAAAGTGAAGTAAAAAAATAATTTGATAGTCAAGTTAGTTGTAAACGTTGGTTTAAACTAAAGAAAAGATAGCACAATGAAATATTTGATAGAAAAAAGCTACAAATCTTCATAACAATGTTTATATACAAGTTTAAAAAGACAATTTACCATTTGTAATGTAATGACTATTCCTAACAGTTACATGTAATATTATGTGAACAATCAAAACTTGAAAAAATCCGACCAAGTCATGAAATTTGTGATCAGCAGCCACCTGTCTTAAGCAGCCAGTTTCATCATGTCCCTTGGGTGGCTGCTGATCGCAAGTTTGACTGTAATTGCATACACGGCATGCACTGATTTCTTCCATTGCTCACGGTGTGGAAATAGTGATATCAAAACAAGTTTGACTGCGCATATTCTGATTAACTGCTTTTAGCTCACCTATGCACAAAGTGCAAAGTGAGCTTTTGTGATCGCTCACCGTCCGTCGTCCGTCGTCGTCGTCGTCATCGTCGTCGTCGTCGTCGTCGTCGTTGTCGTCCTACGTCGTCGTCGTCGTCCGTCCGTTCACATTTTCCTACAAACGACTTCTCCTCCTAAACCAATTAACCGAATTCAAAATAATTTTACAGGAATGTTTCTTGGGTGGATCTCTTTCAAACTTGTTCAAAGAATTATATTCCATGCAGAACTTTGGCTGCCACGGCAACAAAAAAGGGGAATTAACCAAAACTTAAAAAATCTTCTTGTCCAAAAGTACTGGCCCGATTTGAAAATTATTTTGCACAAATGTTTCTTGGGGTACCTTCTATCAAGATTGTTCAAATATTTCCAATCCGTTGAAAAACATGGCCGCCAGGGGGCGGAGCTTGTTTTCCTTATATGTGCATTGTTAAAACTTTAAAAATCTTCTTGTTCAAAAGTACCGGCCCGATTTGAAAATTATTTCGCACAAATGTTCCTTGAGGCACCCTTTACAAAGATTGTTCAAATATTTCCGATCCGTTGAAAAACATGGCCGCCAGAGGGCGGAGCTTGTTTTCCTTATATGTGCATTGTTAAAACTTTAAAAATCTTCTTGTCCAAAAGTACTGGCCCGATTTGAAAATTATTGTGCACAAATGTTCCTTGGGGCACCCTTTGACAAGATTGTTCAAATATTTCCGATCCGTTGAAAAACATGGCCGCCAGGGGGCGGAGCTTGTTCATAGACTCATATAGGGAAAAACCTTTAAAAATATTCTTGTCTAAGAGTAGAGGGCCCAGGCTTTTAATATTTGGTATGTAGCATCATCTAGTGGACCTCTACCAAGATTGTTCAAATGATAGCCCTGGGGTCAAAAAATGACCCCTCCCCTGGGGGTCTATTGTTTTACATAGACTGATATAGAGAAAATTTAAAAATAAATAAATCTGGAAGCAGAGGCCCCCGGCCTTTGATATTTGGTATGTAGCATCGTCTAGTGGACCTCTACCAAGATTGTTCAAATTATAGCCCTGGGGTAAAAAATTACCCCATCCTGGGGGTCACTTGTTTTACATGTACTCATATAGGGGAAAAACTTAAAAAATCTTCTTGTCTAAAAGTAGAGGGCCCAGGCCTTTGATATTGGGTATGTAGCATCATCTAGTAGACCTTTACCAAGATTGTTCAAATTATAGCCATAGGGTAAAAAATGACCCCTCCCCTGGGGGTCACTTGTTTCACATAGACTTGTATAGGGGAAAAACTTAAACAAATCTTCTTGTCTAAAAGTAGAGGGCCCAGGCCTTTGATATTGGGTATGTAGCATTATCTAGTGGACCTCTACCAAGATCTTGTCTAAAAGTTCAATATTTGAAATCTAACTTCATCGAGTGGACTTCTACCAAGATTGGTCAAATTATTATAGCCCTGGTGTCAAACATGGCTCCACCCTGGGGATCACTTGTTTTACATAGACTTGTTAAGGTAAACACTTTAAAAATATTCTTGTCCATTTGCCATTAAAAGGTGCCCCTCTACTAAGCCTTCAAATTATTTTGATAGGCTGATAAAGATGGCCACCAGGGGGGCACCAGGGGGGCACCAGGGGTTTGTTGCTTGTTTTCCGTATATATGTATAGACAAAGAACAATGAAAACTTTTTAAGTTTGATTAAATCAGGTGAGCGATATAGGGCCATCATGGTCCTCTTGTTATGTATTCCTTTCAACAAATAACTAATGTCAAATTTGGTAGTAGTACTTTCAATATGCTAAATTCTTTGAATGGTAATGAGTATGTTGAAGCTCTATTCGGTTTGAATCCGAACTTGAACAGCGTACTGCTTAAAAATTATGATATGTTTTACAAACATGTGGTACTATTTCTACATAACGTATGGAATAGTTACAAGTATTTTGTACCGGGTTAAATATATACTTTCAGTATTATTTTATGTCATGTTTGTTTTGTTTGTTTTTGTGCTTTTGTAATATTGTATATATATATATGTTGATGTGGGTATATTTCTGCACGTGTTTTGCACTCCCTTCCCTATGAACGCGTTTCTCTTGGTTTCGGTCAAGCGTTTCTTTGGTGGGAAGCTATTATCAACAAATGCATTTAGTTAAGTTCAGCTACGGTGCATCTCATATACTGACATTAATTATTATTTTTTTCACTCCGTCTGCCTGTCTGTGTGTGTGTGTGTGTGTGTGTGTGTGTGTGTGTGTGTGTGTGTGTGTGTGTCTCTCTCTCTTTCTCTCTCTCTTTTTTTCTCTCTCTCTTTCTCTCTCTCTATCTCTCTCTCTCTCTCTCTCCGTCTGCCTGTCTGTCTGTCTGTCTGTCTGTATGTGTGTGTGTGTGTGTGTGTGTGTGTGTGTGTGTGTGTGTGTGTGTGTGTGTGTGTGTGTGTGTGTGTGTGTGTGTGTGTGTGTGTGTGTATGTGTGTGTGTGTGTGTGTGTGTGTGTCTCTCTCTCTCTCTCTCTCTCTCTCTCTCTCTCTCTCTCTCTCTCTCTCTCTCTCTCTCTCTCTCTCTCTCTCTCTCTGAACAGACACAAAACGGTCGAAGCCATGGGGAAGGTGCATTCTTTCCTGACGCTCGCAGTCAAAACTTCCGTTCGACGACCCTAAAAACTTTCCTTTTCTAAGAACTTTTTTCTCAGGAAACGTGCCAGTAGTTAGATACGAGTGCACATACAACGTATGCAGTTAAACAATATGTTTGCAATTAATTGAAAGTATTGGAAATAAACATTTTTGTCGAGTACATTGAATTGTTTTAAACCAATTTAGACGATAAGTGAAAATCTTGTTAGTGAGACAATTCGTAGGCATTTTACAGTCTTTGCAGGAAATTTGTTTTTGCGTTTGTCAATTTCACATTGTATGTTGTACCGACCTAGCAGACTAAATACCTTATCTGTACGTGTTATACAGTGCAAATGCTGCGATTTGCAACGTTCTGGATATCTAAAGAAGACATAGAATGCAATAGCTGACATCCGTGCAGTGTAGACGAAATTGGTATTGTCTTCATTAGTGAACCCATTGTAATAAGGTTGACATATCAAATGTTGTTTACTGCTAGTAAAGAGAACATAAAGGTCCGTCCTTTTGCTGTTACCAAGATGTACAAAAACGAGAAGTTTGGCAAAGAGAACCCCTCCATTTGAACAAATATAAATGTCAACTTGTTACCACTACTTAAGAGTAATTTGGTTGCAATACAATCAGGAAGCAAAGTTACAAAGGGATGTTGCGGACCTCATTCAAACAAATACAGACGGTCCAATAATAATAGGTGGCGACTTTAATGATGTATTATCTAGTATAGATAGAGTAACGTCAAGTTTAAAACCAAAAAACGCACCAGTGCCGAATCTCACTTCTCTTATAAAAACTCAAAGTCTCTCAGATATATGGCGAGTTATCAATCCAAATAAAAATCAGTTTACGTGGAAAAGGAAGAACGGTATAGAAAAAAGTAGGATAGATTTTTGGCTAATAAGAGAAAATGAACACCCCTTAATATCAAGTTGCGATATAAGACCCGCATTAATCGACAGCACAGATCATCTCGCTATTTCCCTGAAAATAAAAATATCAAATAACCGAGGAAAAGGTTATTGGAAAATGAACAACTCCTTACTACATGACACAGATTACAAACAGATAATCGAAACACTCATTACGTCAACAACTACACAATTTAGTAAACATCCTAACCCACATAATGCTCAAACAATATGGGAAATATTAAAATGTTACATCAAAGATAGAACTATAAAATACTCAATCTCAAAAAATTCAAAAACAAAAAGTAGACTGACCGATCTTGAAAATGAATTAAAAACACTTTTTGACAATAAAAATTCAAACCCAGATTACATAAATAAACTAGAACACGAAATTAAAAACATCTATAACGAAAAAGCAACAGGAGCACAAATCAGAGCAAGAGCAAATTTCGTTGATGAAGGGGAGACAAATCTTAAATACTTCTTAAATCTTGAAAAAAGCCGACAAACCCGAAAAACAATTATAACACTTAAGGTAGGAGAAAGAAAACTTGTTTCTACATCAGATATACTCGAAGAGGAAGTATCCTTTTACAAAAATCTCTATTCAACAAACAATACAGATAAAAAAGAAATTAGTTCTTATCTTTCACGAGTAAAAGTAGAAATTAAACTGAGCAACATATCCTCCAAAATTTGTGACGGAACCTTATTCAACGATGAATGTATATTCGCCTTAAACGAGATAAAATCAAACAAAAGTCCAGGAAGTGATGGTTTAACGGTTGAATTTTACAAAACATGTTGGCCAAACATTGGAGATATTGTGCTACAATCCCTAAATTACGGCTACTCGAAAGGAGAACTATCAAATACTCAAAAACACAGCGTTTTGTCTCTAATTTACAAAAAAGGCGATCCAGAAAACATTGGCCCTATATCCCTTTTAAATGTTGATTACAAAATAGCTGCGCGTGTTTTAGCAAAACGTTTACAAAAAATCCTACCTACTCTTATCAATAATGACCAGCAAGGATACATCAAAAATAGACTTGTAAGTAACAATATAAGACAAATACAAGATGTAATTGACTATGCAGATACAACGAGCATGGAAGGTGCTCTACTATTCTTAGACTTCAGAAAAGCATTTGACACTGTTGAATGGACATTTTTATTCGAAACATTAAAATTATATGGATTTGGCGAGTCCTTCATATCGTGGGTAAAAACCTTCTACTGTAAAATAACAGCTAGTGTATTAAACAACGGATGGAAATCACACAAATTTGCACTTACAAGGTCAATTAGACAAGGATGCCCAATGTCCTCTCTTCTTTTTATTTTGGCCGCAGAAATACTAGCTACACAAATACGGACGTGTAATGAAATTCAAGGTATACAAGTAACACACAATGCCATAAATAATTTGAAAATTAGTCAACTAGCAGATGACACTACACTATTTGTAAACAACGAAACCGAAATTCACAAAGCTCTTGAAATAATTGATCACTTTGGAATCTACTCAGGCCTCAAACTTAATAAGAATAAAACAGAAATAATGTGGATCGGCTTAGCTAAAAATAGAAATCATGATATAGGCAAAATAAGATGTGTAAAAGAAATTAAAGCTCTTGGTGTATATTTTTCAACCAACCATAACTTAAGTAACAAGAGAAATTGGGACTTGAAATTAGAAAACTGTCAAAATCACATCAATAAACTTAAACAAAGACATCTCACTTTTTTCGGAAAGATAAAACTAATAAAACTAAATTTGCTACCTATGTTCACCTATCTCTTTCAGTCCATACATGTACCTGATTACGTATTGAACTCAATCAACAAACAGTTTTTTGATTTCCGATGGGGAGAAAAAAGAGAAAAAATTAAAAGAAACACCTTAATTGGAGATATAAGAGAGGGAGGTATGAAAATGATTGATATAAAACTATTTGTCAAATCTATAAAAGTAAGCTGGGTAAAAACACTTATGTTAACTGACGATGATTCAAACTGGCAAGAAATCACGAAATTTTACCTTAACCAGTACGGAAAAAGCTACTGATATTTTATATGAACTTTGACTCGATAAAATTTCTTCCGAAAATAAAACACAAATTGCCACCCTTTTATTCAGACATTCTAAAAGTATGGATAGAATTTAAGAAAATAACTAATGCAAAATCTAAAAATGAAAAATTTCACGACATAAGAAATCAATTATTATGGGGAAACGCAAATATTAAAAACAAACTTAATAAAACCTTGATTTTTCGTAAATGGATCGATTCTGGCCTACTGTTTATAGACAACATTATTTCAAACAGCGGTTCCATTTGCGAAACAAAAGTACTCCAAATATTAAAAGACAAAAGTGACTGGATCAGAGAAATAAACGTAGTAAAGTCATCCATATCTAACACATGGAAACGAATATTGAAGTCGGACATTTCCCTTAAAACAAAAGTAAACATTAAATTAACCCTACCACATCAAAAGTTCCTCAAATTAACAAATAATGACGTATATTCAATATTTCAAAAATCTTTCTTTGAAAAACCATACATTCACAAGTACTGGAACGATACTCTCAAAACCCAAATCAATTGGGCAGACATTTACTGTTCTATTCATAAAAACTGCGCAAACAACAGGATCAAGCAGTTTAGATATAAATTGATCCACAACATAATTGCTACAAAACATAATCTTAAAAAATGGAAAATATCAGATAACGATATCTGCTCTGTTTGCGGTGACACGGAAACTATAGAACATTTCCTATTACAGTGCAACAGTATTGTGCACTTTTGGCAACAGATTATTTTTTTCTTTTCATCCATTGGATACGATAACGTAGTTTGTTTAAAATCTCTTGTAACAGGCTACAAACCCGAAGCAAGAGAATATGATGATATAAATTTTATACTGAATATTATTTCATTCACAATCTACAAATCCTACTTCATGTCTAACATGAGAAAAAAACCTATAAACATACTTATTACTCTGAAAAATGAATGCAGAATCGCACTATATCATAACCGCAAAATACATTTGAAAACATTGATTGATCGATTGATGAGCTTTATATGACTTTGTTAACATTAAGATTATTTCCTACACTTTCCTTTAATCACAGAATATTCCCAGGTAAACTCTTGTGTTTTCGTATGTTTTTTTCGCGCTTTCAAACAAGAGTATATCCGCATTGGGACTCCTATTACAGTGAAAAGCTACTGTAATTGACAATAACCTTGCATACATTGTCGATCCAAATCAAATTGTGATAAACGCAGGTCGATCTTGATCACCAATGATTAAGGTTTTCACTTCCGCACAGTCTGGTTACATTTTCTCACCATGTTTTCATAAATTCTGTGTTGTGTGTACACATACTTTGTTTTCTAACTGATAACAACTATGTGTTATACGTAAATGAAACTCAAAAACAAATCTATAAAATAAAACATTGTAGTAAAAGAAGAATTTGATAAAATTTCTCCTTTTCCCCACACTGTTTTTTTTTTCAAAACATATTACTCTACAGAATGAAAAGAAACTGCCCAGACTCCTTATAGGTTATTCATTAGGTAAATTCATATAATTTCCTTAGACTACAAATATTATTCTAGTAACAATTTGTGTAAGGTATGAGGGAGGATGGCCACGACCTCTCCATACCTATGGACGTGGCAATAAACTAACCCACTTTTGGTAAGGAAAAAAAAAAAAAAAAAAAAAAAAAAAAGGGATGTTGCGGCATGGATTAAGCTCGAGGTGTATAGCTATTCTGATAACTGGTCTTATTTATATTGTACTAACATTATAAAGAAAGGAGCATTCCAAAATATATTAAACAAGGGATTGTCTCTCCAGTTTCTACTAGATTCCTCATCACAAAAGTTAGTTTTAATCATAGGACTCAGAAAACACAATCATATTTTTTTTCATCAATTCGTCAACAAAATTGACGAGTTGACGAATTTACGAATCTCTTCTGAATGACTGATGGCCATAACATTTGAAATACAGTCTAATTTGCATTCAATACGTCCAGATACATTATCTAAAAGACAGAAATAAAGATTTTAGAAAAATATTTTTTTCGTCATTTTCGTCAACTAAATTGACAAGTTGACGAATTGACGAACTTGTCGAAGCTCTCCTGAATGACTGATGGCCATTCAATTTGAAATAGGGCCTAATTTGCATTCAATACGTCCAGATACATATTCTAAAAGACAGAAATGAAGATTTTTAGAAAAATAATGTTTTCCTTAACAAAATTGACGAATTGACGAACTTGAAGAAGCTCTTCTGAATGACTGATGGCCATGAAACATGAAATAGGGCATATTTTGCATTCGATACGTTCAGATACTTATCTAAAGGAAAGAAATAAAGTTTTTAGAAAGATATTTTTTTCGTCAATTTCGTCAATTTCGAAGCTCTTCTGATTGAAATAAAGTTTTTAGAAAGATATTTTTTTCGTCAATTTCGTCAATTTCGAAGCTCTTCTGATTGAACATGAAATGGGGCCTAATTTACATCCAGATACATTATCTTAAAGAAAGAAATAAAGTTTTTAGAAAAAATGTCACAGTTCGTCACTCGTCAATTCGTCACTCGTCAACCTAACTTTACGGACCCAAAAAAATGTCACAGTTCGTCACTCGTCAACCTAACTTGACGGACCTCAATAACATATACTTTTCTTTTTAAATTTTGATAAATAATAGTAATTGCAATAACCTAAAGAAGTTTCAGAAAAAGTTAAATATTATAAATATGTTTTTTCCTTATTTCAAAACTTTTCTATTCTTACATCTGACAACTATGCGTTCTCATTACGGAACAATAGCGCCTTTTTTGTAGGTTCAATTACAACGTATCACATGAAATTCCAAAGATATGGATAACATAACTTCAGAATGAGATTTAAACCACCAGAAGACAAACAATTAGCATATCATATCCACTTTTCAGTTCAGTACATACTAGATATATTATATTATGGCCAAATTGGAATTACTTGAATTGAGCAAGTTCTATTTCAGTCAAAATGTGTTCTAAAGATGTCTGTCATCAGAAACCCTCTACATCATAGGGTAAAGGCTTCAATATTTGAAATGTGCACAAATCTTCTGCAAACAATTCTATGTTAAAAATGTGAAAAGTATAAAATATGTTATAAGTGTCTCAATACTGTAGTGGTATGGATATATGATTTGCTGATCCCTGATAAATCAAATGCATCATGACAAACCTGTTGCGGATGGTAACAACAATAGATAATGACAAGCATACTTAACCCTTTCCCACAAATTAGACGCTCTTCTTGATAAAACAAGCATTATGAAGCGCACCTTTGCCCGAATGGCTGATAAATATAAATGAATGGTCTATAATTAAAACACCGTTTTCAAGTTAAAAACTGAAGCAAAACGGTTAGATTTCCCTGTGTGCGTTTAGGTGTTAACACGTATGTCATTTTATTTTTATACTATCATCTTAAGGAAACAAATAAAAATGCACAACGATACTTTCACAAATGTGTTGGCATCTCTGTGATACAGAGCTCCAGACAATTACTTAGGTTAATTAGATATGTTTCACTCCCTATAATAATTATTAAAGAGTGAATCACTACAGGAAGCTCATCACCCCAAAATAAGGAAGGTCAACATGTTTTTAACTTATGTATTATGCTTCTTACCTTAAATAGGCATTCCACTGCCTATGTATCCATGTAACAGTTTAAACAGTAAATTAACAACTCTGACTTTAACAATATACACTTGCTGTGTATCCGACCATGAACACAAAAGAGTAAATTTAAAAGAGAAATGTTCATCATAATGACAACATGTTGATGATACTTTAATAAACATTTTATTCATGTTTATAAATCTTGTTTAATTACCTCCCTTTGACTACTTAAGTATACAATGCATTTCAAGACAAAAGACTCATATCAAATGGATTTTATTTCTGTAAGTATCTCAAAAGGCTTATGTTTGATTGCCCCATAGTGTGAAATAGGCAAGGACGTAGATAAATCCCTGGTTTGGGGGGTCTATTCCATATGCAACGTCATTATATAATGAAATCAATTGTTTGTACAACTTCAAATTTGTCCAAAATGCTTGCTTTACCAAAGGGAATGTTTAATGTGTTTTAACCTAATGTTTAACAACTCTATTCTTACTTGAACACACCTAACAGACCCTTCCGATGGGTTAAAGTCACGTCTCAAAAATTATTCATTGACCAGTATGTGAATTAAATATTAAATAATATTGGTAAATCACTTAATCTTGATGAACTTTATTATTTGAGGGAAACATCGTGTATTACTAGGGACGAAAAGACATAATACATAACTTCATTAGTCAAATTCAACCACGGGAACTCCCGTATCCAAAGATCGATTGTTTTGGGGGAAACTGTTTCATGATGTTTTCTTTTAATTGGCTGTTGTTTATTTACCACGTCATCGATTAAATGATTAAAAACGTATTCTGCTATTGCGGAACTCAGCAGTTATTCCATTTTGATATATTTTAATAAAGAACCAGGTTTAATTGGTTGTGCAGACGGATCTTTTTCGCCCGCGAGCAAACATTATTTGTGTATCAATTCCGAAGCGTGAGAACTCGTTGTTCCGTAAGAACTGTACATATCGGTAAAGTGTCAAATTAACATACGGCGTTAGGGTGACCGCGATTATATTTATCGATCGAGATTTCTCTGAAAAATGTGTCACTTTCATTTTGTCTTACGATTAAAACGACGCACAGAAAATGTTTATATTCTTTTTTTCCGCGTTTAAATGCTTGATACGACGAACAGCAAATATTTTCATTCGTTTTTCCTGCATTTCAATGCGTGATCATGTATTCACGCACCTTGTCTTGAGCTCTGCAGTCTAGAGCGTTGGGTCGAAGGTCAGGTTTACGTTACTAGTCAATCATTGGCCTAAAACTCCGAATTCATACGTGCCTACCGACACATGAAATTAACGTATTTACTTTTAATTTGATATTTTCTTGAGAATTGATTCTCTGTGTTGATTCGATAGTATAAATATGTGTTTTCGTAATTGAAATAACACATCAAAGTGATACAATATCGGACAAAAACTAGGGCTAAGGTGTAGTTCAAGCGGAAGCAGTTGTCTACCCGTGACTTCCGGGAAGCAAGAATTTTGTAAAGGGAAGCAACTTTGTTAAGGTCATACGATTACGATCTCTTAAAAGAAATATTTTTTGAGAAAGAATAATTCGTTAAAAATATTTTTTGAGAAAAAATAATTCGTTAAAAATCAGGTGATGGTTTTTCCTATTTTCTGTTGTATTACTAAACTTAAAACGTTCCACCCCATACAGTTGTTTATTCAGACTATTGTATTCTTGCTATATGTTGACTATACATGAGAACTTTTTCTTTTAATTTCATAAATGCTTAATTTTGATATTAAATATCTTTAAACTTGTTAGAATTATTTGTATTTTTTGTTTATATAGCCTTGTTTTTTGTTATCCTTCTTCTGCTCAACTGGAGGGAGAATAGACTTCCCTCTCTCCTCCCAAAGCTTGTGTCACACTTAACTTATAACTAGAGGCATTAACACTTAAGTTAATATCTGTTAATATTTCAGTATCTATGTTTTTTTGTTTATCTAATTGATCCAGTTAGAGCAGATTTAAAATTAAGAAACTTCAGCTTGTATGACACTTTATTGTTGCAGTCAATGTTAAGCAAACGGTAAACCAAATTGTTTGAAGACTTAACTCGTCCTTTCACGACTAAACTTTACATGCTGAATATCACATAGAAAGTGTATAATCCCTACATCAAATTGACCTTTTTTGCTCTTATAGACTATGGTATCCAGGTGAGCAATAAAGGAACATCTTGGCCTTCTTGTTTAAGATAAAGGTACATTTGGCCTTCTTGTTCAAAATAATTACATCCTGTTCGTGTACACAGGTTATTTAAATGTATTGAACTGCATCTGCTTCCCTTTAAGTCATGCTTTAAAATCATGCGCGGCGTCTTTGATGCTTAGCATCAAAATTCGTCTTGTTTATTATTTGAACTCGTTTTAGAATTAGACGACGAGTGTTATTAAACGGAAATTATCACACATAAAATTAATTGTGCTCGTCCCTTTATCGAGTACGTATAATCATATTTAATTATTTCCTCGAGAAGTTTTTTTTGTTTCGATATTTTTGTTTTCATCCAATCAAAACGTAGCAAAATCGTGACTGCATCAAAAAATCCAGTCTGGACACAATTTTTGGAAAGACGGTATAGCAAAGTGTTTGCAAAGTTCATACACATTACCTATTGACGTAAAACACCATACAAACATGATCCAACTTAAAACACCATACAAACAGGATCTAGCGTAAAACACCATACAAACATATTATACAGCGTAAAACACCATACAAACATGATCCAGCGTAAAACACCATACAAGCATGATCCAGCGTAAAACACCATACACACATAATATGAGTATAAGTGCTACCTATTTCGGGTAAACATTTATTAACTTTTGTGATCGGTAAATAATTCCCCGTGAACTGCAGTTAGCCCCTTGCTTGCAGCACGATGAGTTATTTACGTCAATTACGAGTCCTACCGACCTAAGCAAAGAAAATATAAATCAGGTTAAGCTTATATTTTACTTTAAAATATGGCCAAGATTTTAAATCCATGAAATTATGATGACAGGTACAACAAATAATCAACTTGCCCTTCATAAAGTTCTTCAAATGTAACGATTCCATAATTTACGGAACTACATTTGTGACAAGTCAAACTCACCCTTCCTATCATTTCTGTCGTTTTCCTTTTGGTTATTTATTCATCATTTGCGTTACGCTTATAGAATGACGTCATACTATTATACAATTATCGCCTTTTAGTGAGGTCGATACGTGTTTTTGTCGACTTGATAAAAGTGATATCGACCGAGGACGAAGTCCGAGGTCGATATCACTTTTATCAAGTCGACAAAAACACGTATCGACCGAACCTAAAAAGGCGATAATAGTTTTATTATTAAATTTTGTTGACATGAAAAAAAAAAAAATAACTACAGAAAACATTTGATTTTTTATTTATGGACACAATATGGTAATATTCTCTATTAAATTAATGGTTTTCAAAGTGAATATCCTCGTTTCTAGAATTTAAATAATCCGTAAAACACTTTACTGCAGTTGCAGTACCTCTTTTGGTGTTCTTTGCATCAACATTATCTAAGATAATTTGTTTTTCTTCGTCTGACAGATGAACAAAGCGTCCGTCAGCCATTATGTTTGTTTATAGTATGACGTCATAGAACTTGTACCCGTGCTATTTCGCTCGCGGCCACGCGCTCCAAGTCAATTCGTCTTTTTTAGCTCCGCCCTAGAGTCAATTCCACTTTTTATCAGATATCATGTGACCGTGTCTGTGCCAATCAAAATCATTAAATAAATTGATTTAATAATAAAACGTCATATTACAGGAATTTTGATATGTAACTTCCGGAAAGTCAAAAAACCCTTATGAGTTTTTATTTGAACTTGTTTTAGAAATAGACGACGAGTGTTATTAAATGGAAATGATCATAAAATTACTTGTGCTCGTTCCCATTTCGACTACGTATTATCGTATTTAAATATTTCCTCTAGAAGTTATTTTTGTTTCGATATTTACTTTGCATCCAATCAAAACGTAGCAGAATCGTGACTGCATCGAAAAATCCACTCTGGACACAATTTTTGAAAAGACGGTATAGCAAAGTTTTGAAAAGTTCATACACATTACCTTTTGACGTCGATTTGTTTACCCGTATTATACGGCGTAAAACACCATACACACATGAACCAGCATAAAACACTATACACACATGATCCAACTTAAAACACCATACACACATGATACAGCGTAAAACACCATACACACATGATCTGGCGTTAAACACCATACACATATATGATGCAGCGTAAAACACCATACACACCTGATCTGGCCTTAAACACCATACACATATATGATACAGTGTAAAACACCATACAAACATGATCCAGCGTAAAACACCATACACACATGATCTGGCGTTAAACACCATACAAACCTATGATACAGCGTAAAACACCATACAAATATATGATACAGCGTAAAACACCATACAAATATATGATACAGCGTAAGACACCATACACACATAATCTGGCGTAAAACACCATACAAACCTATGATACAGCGTAAAACACCATACAAATATATGATACAGCGTAAAACACCATACAAATATATGATACAGCGTTAAACACCATACAAATATATGATACAGCGTAAGACACCATACACACATGATCTGGCGTTAAACACCATAAAAATATATGATACAGCGTAAAACACCATACATACATGATCTGGCTTTAAACACCATACAAACATATTATACAGCGTAAAACAACATACAAACATAGTATACAGTGTTAAACACCATACAAACATAGTATACAGTGTTAAACACCATACAAACATATTACAGCGTAAAACACCATACAAATATATGACACAGCGTAAAACACCATACAAATATATGATACAGCGTAAAACACCATACACATATATGATACAGCGTAAAACACCATACACATATATGATACAGCGTAAAACACCATACACACATGATCTGGCGTTAAACACCATACAAACCTATGATACAGCATAAAACACCATACACACATGATCTGGCATTAAACACCATACAAACCTATGATACAGCATAAAACACAATACACACATGATCTGGCGTTAAACACCATAGAAATATATGATACAGCGTAAAACACCATACAAATATATGATACAGCGTAAAACACCATACACACATGATCTGGCGTTAAACACCATACAAATATATGATACAGCGTAAAACACCATACACACATGATCTGGCGTTAAACACCATACAAATATATGATACAGCGATAAACACCATACAAATATATGATACAGCGTAAAACACCATACACACATGATCTGGCGTTAAACACCATACAAATATATGATACAGCATAAAACACCATACACACATGATCTGGCGTTAAACACCATACAAATATATGATACAGCATAAAACACCATACACACATGATCTGGCGTTAAACACCATACAAATATATGATACAGCATAAAACACCATACACACATGATCTGGCGTTAAACACCATACACATATATGATACAGCGTAAAACACCATACAAACCTATGATACAGCATAAAACACCATACACACATGATCTGGCGTTAAACACCATACAAATATATGATACAGCGTTAAACACCATACACACATAATCTGGCGTTAAACACCATACACATATATAATACAGCGTAAAACACCATACACACCTGATACAGCGTAAAACACCATACACACATGATACAGCGTAAAACACCATACACACATGATCTGGCGTTAAACACCATACAAACCTATGATACAGCGTAAAACACCATACAAATATATGATACAGCGTAAAACACCATACACACCTGATACAGCGTAAAACACCATACACACCTGATACAGCGTAAAACACCATACACACCTGATACAGCGTAAAACACCATACACACATGATACAGCGTAAAACACCATACACACATGATACAGCGTAAAACACCATACACATATGATACAGCGTAAAACACCATACACACATGATACAGCGTAAAACACCGTACACACATGATACAGCGTAAAACACCATACACACCTGATACAGCGTAAAACACCATACACACATGATACAGCGTAAAACACCATACACACATGATACAGCGTAAAACACCATACACATATGATACAGCGTAAAACACCATACACACATGATACAGCGTAAAACACCATACACACATGATACAGCGTAAAACACCATACACACATGATCTGGCGTTAAACACCATACAAACCTATGATACAGCGTAAAACACCATACACATATATAATACAGCGTAAAACACCATACACACCTGATACAGCGTTAAACACCATACACACATGATACAGTGTAAAACACCATACACACATGATCTGGCATTAAACACCATACAAACCTATGATACAGCATAAAACACAATACACACATGATCTGGCGTTAAACACCATACAAATATATGATACAGCGTAAAACACCATACAAATATATGATACAGCGTAAAACACCATACACACATGATCTGGCGTTAAACACCATACAAATATATGATACAGCGTAAAACACCATACACACATGATCTGGCGTTAAACACCATACAAATATATGATACAGCATAAAACACCATACACACATGATCTGGCGTTAAACACCATACACATATATGATACAGCATAAAACACCATACACACATGATCTGGCGTTAAACACCATACAAACCTATGATACAGCGTTAAACACCATACACACATAATCTGGCGTTAAACACCCTACACATATATAATACAGCGTAAAACACCATACACACCTGATACAGCGTAAAACACCATACACACATGATACAGCGTAAAACACCATACACACATGATCTGGCGTTAAACACCATACAAACCTATGATACAGCGTAAAACACCATACAAATATATGATACAGCGTAAAACACCATACACACCTGATACAGCGTAAAACACCATACACACATGATACAGCGTAAAACACCATACACACATGATCTGGCGTTAAACACCATACACACATGATACAGCGTTAAACACCATACAAACCTATGATACAGCGTTAAACACCATACAAACCTATGATACAGCGTAAAACACCATACACATATATAATACAGCGTAAAACACCATACACACCTGATACAGCGTTAAACACCATACACACCTGATACAGCGTAAAACACCATACACACATGATACAGCGTAAAACACCATACACACATGATCTGGCGTTAAACACCATACAAACCTATGATACAGCGTAAAACACCATACACACATGATCTGGCGTTAAACACCATACAACTATATGATACAGCGTAAAACACCATACACACATGATCTGGCTTTAAACACCATACAAACCTATGATACAGCGTAAAACACCATACAAATATATGATACAGCGTAAAACACCATACACATATATGATACAACGTAAAACACCATACACACATGATCTGGCCTTAAACACCATACAAACCTATGATACAGCATAAAACACCATACACACATGATCTGGCGTTAAACACCATACAAATATATGATACAGCGTAAAACACCATACACACATGATCTGGCCTTAAACACCATACAAATATATGATACAGCGATAAACACCATACAAATATATGATACAGCGTTAAACACCATACAAACCTATGATACAGCATAAAACACCATACACACATGATCTGGCATTAAACACCATACACATATATGATACAGCGTAAAACACCATACACACATGATCTGGCGTTAAACACCATACAACTATATGATACAGCGTAAAACACCATACACACATGATCTGGCTTTAAACACCATACAAACCTATGATACAGCGTAAAACACCATACACACATGATCTGGCGTTAAACACCATACAAATATATGATACAGCATAAAACACCATACACACCTGATCTGGCGTTAAACACCATACAAATATATGATACAACGTATAACAAACAACGCTGTTTTTTATTTTAGATACATTTTCTGATCGCATACCAACGGATGCTGAAATTGCAATAATGGCCGGTAGAATTGGAAAGGAATGGCAGCAACTGGGACGTGTTCTTAATCTAAGTCAACCTTGCTTGGATCGAATTGAGATGGACAACCCAAACAAAAGTGCTGATAAAATAAGTAAAATGCTGATAGAATGGAGAAAAATGTCCGCCAATGGAGCAACCTTCCAGACTTTAGAATCTGCCTTAAAATCCTCTGACTGTGACGTGAGTGTTGTATTCAAAAACTTCTAAAAAGAAAAGGAACTACCAAAACAAAACAAAAAATAAACCGATTGAGAAAATGAAACATTGGAAACCCAAAGACTTTTTGGAAACTATTCAGTAAAAGGAAGTAAACAAATAACACTTATATAAGATTAGATGATTGTTTAAATATACTTCTCTATCCTTACATGAAAATCATGATAATTGTTCTAATAACGAATTTGATTTTGTGTATGCGGGTCATGATTTCAATTATCTGGGCTGTAACTACGATGGGCTAGATAATCCTATTACATAATCAGAGATAGCGTCCGAAGTTCGTGATTTAAAGAAAAACAAATTGTGCTCAAGTGACCATTTACTAAATGAATATTTTAGTGCGCGGGTGCATATATTGGTTGTTGAAAAAACTTTCACTGGTGCAATGGGCTTGCGCATGCGCCGTGTTAATCGTCTTGATCGCGCATGCGCCGTATTTCACCGTCAGCTCTCGGATATGTTCTTAGCATTTCGTCACTAGACTGGTTCTCGTTCGAGTTTGCAATAGAATATTAAGATTAGTGAATCAGTCTAATTATATGAGAGTAGGTTTTTTATAATTAAAATTAAAACCATAGCTTTTTAATAACACCCACCGCTGCCATCATTTGTAACGTGTACAGGCGTTAAGCCATCGCGGGTCACCCATCCAGGCACTACCCGCGATGAACGTTCATGTGGGGATAATTTACCATTTAGAAATAAAGAGTAGTTGTAACTTTAACGATCTATAATACTTGTATTAATAAAGTTATCGCGTAGGTGCAAACGACTCCACAAAATATAATTATTTATCTTTAATATGCATATTTTATTTTTCGAGAAAAAGATGATTTAAATAGTGTTTTTTTAGGTTGAATAAACGTTGTCAATATCATATAGACAAAGAACAAAATAATAGTACCCCTTCACTTATAATCGATGTATATAAAATATTATTATATATATTTCTTTGTATGAAGGGTCCAATAAAGTAATTGAGTATGTGGACAGAGCTTCATATTTTCCCACGTAAATGTGTGTCAAGTTTTATAATTGGAGTTGCAAACAATGTAAACCATGTTAATTCTGTGAGACTAAACCATGTGCTTATACATTATAATGCTGTGAATGATATAAATACGAAACGGTGTAAACCGAAATCAGCTTGCTATCTCAACTTGTTCATCATTGTTTGTTCCATTATCTTACGTACGCACCGAAAATAGTATAAACAAGTTTGATTAAAAAAATTAAGTTACATGCCCGAAAATATAAGTTGAGCTGAATAGGGTATTTTTTTTTTTTTTAATATAAACCATGTATAATATACAATAGTCAACATACTAAATTTTAATTAATTTGAAATTTACTTTATTCCTATGTTATAGAAAATAGGACCAAACAGAGAAATGGAATGTTGATATTATTACTGTAACAACTGTTCCTTACTTTATTTAATTATTTTTGATTACAAATATAAAGAAAGGTAGAGAGAATTCGCTACAAACTGTTTATAAAGCAAACCTTGATAGTGGATTTTTAAATGAACCGAACTGTTGTGATATCTCCGCCCCGTGCAAGGATTAGCCGACACATTACCTGCATATTTTCCCAATGGTCCTACATCGATTGTTATCCTAAAAATCAAAATGTCGGACAATCGGGAATAAACCCTTTGTTGGATCCACACTGCAGTCTGCTATATGCATGTAAAATTAGTGGATTCTCAAAGTCAAAGCAAATCAAACGAGTTCACCTTAAATTCCTAAAATATATCTTACGTCTAAAGCAATCTACAAGTGATATGGGTACTTATGGGGACTTACGTAGATATTCGTAGATAAACTAGATATTGCCGCATTATCAAATATTGGTATAAAATGATAGACACGGATAATTTAATTATAAAACTTTTTTTTTTAAACCACAATATGCTTGAAGATGTGAAAAAGGTTTGAACAATTGGGCAAAGAAAGTGAAATTTATTTTAGATATATCTGGTTTCTCATGTGTTTGGTCAAATCAATCGATTATCAATAGCAAAACATTTCCTGTAATAATTAAGCAAAGATTAATATATATATTCATCCAAGGGTGGTATGTTGATATAAAAATAGTCGGTCGCTTAATACATATGCTCATTTTAAAGATACATTTGTAATAGAAAAATATATTGAGGTATTACCCAGTCACTTATATGTGCATCTGTCAAGGTTAAGACTTTTATCACACCATTTAAAGGTAGATCCGGACGTTATGAAGGTCAATAGGTTGAGTATAACCAGCGACTGTGCGCTTTTTGTGAAAAAAATGACATAGAAGACAAATATCATTTTGTTTTAATTTGATCGGCTTACGCTAATATTAGAACTAAATATTTAAAAGCTTACTATACAACCAAGCCTATTAATTTGTCGAACTCTTAAAAAGTGATAGCAGGAAAACATTGATGAATTTGGCTGAATATATCCGAGAGGCATCTAATTTACGTTTGACATTTACTCAAAGAAATTAATCTGACATTAACCATGAATGAAAATTTAGACATTGCTTTGTTTGAGAAAACAAAAACAAAATGAAGTATATAGTTTACTTATATATGTAAATATCTATGTGTTGATCATCCTCATATATGTATGTGTTATATCGAATGAATGCTTATAACTCAATCATGACTTATAGAAACTATGTAGCGTTTACGTTACAAAATAAAGAATATCTATCTATAAAAATTAAGAACTAATTTCACTATCGATTATAATTAGATTTACTAAAGAACAATCAATGAGGAAAAGGAAAATTCGCTTGTTTTCCCTCATTCAGTCACTGAAATATACAAGTTGACAGAAAATGATGTGAAATTTTGTCTTTGTTGGAATACTCTCTAAACTGAATGGACGTGACCTTGTTATGTTATGTCTGCCAATTAATTCACAAGAACATATAGATAATGTGGCTAGTATTGTAGACAGATGTGCTACATCTTTTTAAAACTTGTCTGAGAGTTGGCAAATCGTATGAACACATGTCCGGGATTTTCGTAAATATAAATAATTTTCTCATAGCACTGCATAACTCGTTTTGAACTGGAGACTGTGATCCTTACGCATTCAAATTATAAATTATCTAGAGACAATACTATCAAAGAGTACACAGTGAATGGAAATCAGCCTCGATTGTATTAAGTGTACAACAGGTGTACAACATGTCAACAGGGACAATGTTATTACAGAATAGATCTTTCACATCACAAAAGGTTACGATATGTGTGTAAAGAAATACTGGATGGGGATATTGTACTGAGTAACGAAGTTCCCGTAGAGCATTGTGAGATAGGTTATGGAAAGTGTGCTGGGACCATTCTAGATAGATTGTTGTATTCCACAAGTCTACAAGAGTTTGGAGAATGACACGGATAGTGGCACGGATGATGACATTCCACTGCATCACAGGTCTACAACAACAGTACAGGATGATAAGAGGTACATCCTACTCGTTTATGCTTATCTAAGGTACTGACAGATTTTATACCAACGTTGAAGAACTTGAGAAAATTAGACTAGTGGTATATACTCCTTAAACAAGACATACTGAGATTATATCCTGAGATGACAAGTCTGGAGGAGGTGAACATCATTTTAAGTACAATGACATAATCATAACAGTGTTTACTGGGTTTTATTGACAGTCTGTCCCAAGCGCAATTCGATCCGTCCTCAAGAGGATACGTCTACAACACTAAAATGCGTCACAGACAGACACAACAATCAACCAGGATGGCAAACAGTCATGTGATAGAATAGGAAGGTCTTCATCTTTTGTTTACCAACAGACCATCATACTTATCGAGTACTCATCTATGGATAAAGCTTAGCCCTATTGACTCAATCTGATTGAAAACTGTGAAATAGCTCATCTGACCATTTACCTTATTCATTTGATACTGGTGATTTATGACTCCTAAATGGCATTCGAAAAGATGAAATTGCTCCAAGTTTGTGTTTCTTTCTACAAATGTTTTAAATTTTTGAAGGATCTCATTCAGACAGATATTTCAAGTTAATCTAAAGTGTATCTTATTTTCTCAGTTTATACCTTCAACTTGTCTTCTTTTTTTTTTAAGAAGAAAAAAGTGTGACAGTAATTTCATTTATAATTCAGCTTGTCGATCCAGTGGTTTGGAGTCCGAATCCCTCCACTATTCCATCTCTCCGATGGTTGACAAGAGTTATTGTGACTAACATCATTGGTCATCTACTTATGGACACGTAGTCTATGGAAGTCCGAGTGTATGTCAAAACCCATATGGTCAATTTTTGTCATAGAAGTCAAAACCCATATGGTCAATTTTTGTCATAGAAGTCAAAACCCATATGGTCAATTTTTGTCATAGAAGTCGAAACACATATGGTTAAAAAAAACCACAGGGTAGTCAAAACCCATACGATAGAAAATGCGGGGTAGTCAAAACTCATACGATGGAAAAAACAAGGTAGTCAAAACCCATGTCCCCCTGTTAGTCCACCTGGAAAGGTTAGTCAGTTGTCTGGGAAGAATGTTGTGTAGACTAGATTAGTATGTGAACTGGCTGTGGAACATATACTGTAATAGTTTGATAAATGGACGTATAATTTTGATACAGAGTTGATGTCATTGCTGGGAAAGGAGGAATATGTTGTGAAACACAGTTACTTCACTCATTTACCGTTTTACTTGTGGATTTCAATATAATAAAATTTAAAAAAAAAAGAGATATTACACCGAGTGATAATTTTTTTCCTTTCCCTGTGATGTTTGCAATTCTGCCACAAAACTACATGTCCAATTTTCATACTTAAATACATCTACCAGATAAATCTGAATAAAGCTTAACAGGTAAAGGGAAAATTACATACATATCAGGTTTCATTGAATCACACATATCATTACTTTAAAATACTTCTTTTTATTAGCTCAACTCTTTGGAGAATACGGAGGGCTAGGCTACTGTAGTACCTTTTGCGTCGGCATCTTCTCTGCAGCTTTGGTTGCAGAGATTTTTCTCAAAAACCGCAGATTCAATTGCTTTGAAACTCCACACACTAATTGGACTTCATCACAAGACCTTGCACGACAAGTCCCACAACTCTACGTTAGATTATACCCCCTTTTTAGACAAAGAAATACCTTTTCTCACCAACAACAGATGCTATTGCTTTGAAACATACCACACACACATATTGAGTGACGTCAGTTTGCATCAGATCTTGACTGAACTATGCCCATTTTTGGACTTAAAACATTTGGTAAAAGTTTCGCATGCAACGCTTTTTCTCACAAACCGCAGAAGCTATTGCTTTGGAATTTCACACACTTGGGCGACTTCAAATTACCTTGCAGGACATTTCCCATAAGTTTACATTAGATCTTGACTGAAGTATGGCTCTTTTTTTTCACTTAGACAATTTGCGTAAAGTTTTGCATGCAATGCCTTTTCGCACAAATCACACATGACCTTACAGGACTAGTCAGATTTTTAATGAATTATTCACCTTTGTATGACTCAGTGCATGCGCGTTTGTCGACATTCCCTGTCCAAACAGAACAATCACTCCGTATGGCCATATTTAATACCATCAAGCAACTATCTCATTTTACTGTTTACTATAGTATTAATTGGCCAATGGTTGAGCATGCTGTCTTGGACAGCTCTTGTTGTTCTTATTGTATACATCATAGAATGGAAAGGTAATGTTAATTGCAAAGTGTTTGGAATCACTTATTGTATGCACCATAGAATATACATGTAGTTTCTGTTTATTGCAAAGTGTGAAGTAAGACAAATTGTATACACCATAAGATGAACCTTTCTGTCAATTACAAAGTAATGCTTATTTGCAAAAATTGTTTAAAAACACAAATTGTATACAACATAGTATGAACATTTTCTGTTTATAACAATAATAGTGTTTTGCAACAAAAAGTAAACTGGTTTGAAACATAAAGGAAACTGCTCAAGTGAGGAAACAATTACGTGTATGTCCGAATGACGGAGAGATGTGTTTGTTTACTATCTGCATACATAATTAACTGTTTGACAAGCAGATATAACTATATGAAAGCAAAGCCATTGGTATTTGTAATAGGCAGATCCGTATAATTAAATATTGATTAAAACTGTACGGGCCGAAAGCATCTAACTGTATAATATCTACCATAGTTGCGCACCAACGTAGAGAAATAACGAGAAACAGTGATGTTAATAACTGGTCAAATAAGGTTAAACATCTGCTAGAGTCCTCAGGTTTTTTCGACATTTGGTTATATCCCGAATCTGTTTTAGTGAATAGTTTTATAGTTCAACTTTATACCTATAATTTCCCAACGATTTAAAGATATATATGTCAATCAATGGCAAGCAAGCATCCAACTGTCCCCTTCATTATATTTGTATAGATCATTTAAGACTGATTTCGCTCGATCAGGGTATCTGGACTTATTAGAAACCAAATCATTTCGACAATCAATTGCCAAACTTAGACTTTCATCCCATAATCTAATGATAGAAAGTGGTAGACATAGACAAATTGACAGAAACAACAGGAAATGTGAGCTTTGTACTTTAAACGATTTAGAAGATGAATACCACTTTGTTATTATTTGTCCATTTTTTACCCAAATAAGAAATAAATACATTGAAAAATACTACGTTAATCAACCAAATGTATTCAAATTTACAAAACTGATTGATTCTACAAATAAAAAAAACCTAACCAAACTTGCTCTTTATTGTATATATGCTTTTAAGCTGAGAAGTCAATATATGTCGAATACCAATAACTGATGTACTAATATGATAAGATTTGTATCATATATATATTATTTTATTTTATTTTTTGAATTATACTCTCTCACCATCTTAAATAGTAATTTTCTAAAAAGGTTCTGTTATTTTTCAAAATGGTAGTTATATGCTGTCATTCATGTATGTTAACCATACTTTGTCTGGTTTTCCCAACTTGGATACATATCAGTATCTAACTTGGTTAAACAAGATACATTATTTAAGGAAAATCAACAAAATAACATAACCATCAATTAATAAAGGTATTTACTTTCTTTGGAAACTATAAATTGAATGATTACTATTTTCATTATCATGTATGTTAATTATGTATGCTATGCACAATGAGCTTATATGATTGTGTTGTAAATAAACTTCTGTTCTGTTCTGTAATCAGTGTAGAATAAGATCAACCCGCATCTCCATGCATTTTAATCCTCAATCCGCCATTGATCAAAAAAAGAAACTTCTAACAATCAGAACATTTCTAACAAGGTCCATGATCGCCCGACACAGCACAAGTATACAAGTCATTAGGAAAGCAGGTTAAATTATTGTGGGGAAAGTAGCATTTATAGTTGGTGTGTTATGTTTCAGTTCTCACACTGTTTTCAACATTTATCTGCTTGAAGTTTGGAATTATGTATTTTAAACTGTAAGTTATCTATGTATTATGAATATATTCAAGAATAAATAACAGCTTGTCAGACATATGTTTTGTGATTATCCCCTAACCTTTTATTTAAACTGAATGTTAGATCAGTTACCTGTACTGTACCTGATACAGATAACATTTCATGCTTCTTCTTAAGACTTCTTGAAAATATTGCAGGGAAAAGGTTTGACAGAATGCCATTCTCCCAATTATTGGCGGCATGTAAGGAAGCTACTACAACCATTTTTAGCCTGTCCGTTTAAAAAGTCAGGTTATTGTGATTCCTCTGGCGTCCGTCGTCGCAAAACTTGAACCTTACCTCATAACTCTAAAAACGTCCCACATTTTCAACTGAAACTTGGTACACATGTTCCTGGGAACAAAACACATGTCTATACTAAGTCGCATAACTCTTGCTTTAATATTTATTCAGTAAAGCCCCATTTTTCAACTTAAATAAAAGCAGACGAGCGTTCGCGTTCGCTCTGTGGTGCTCTTGTTTTGTAAAGGTGTGACTCGATGAGAGATCAAACCTTTATCATCTGTTTTTTAGGCGGATGTTCTAACATAACCACTACACCACAGAGCCGGTTTCTAAGAGAATAGCGAAGAAATTGCTCAAAATTATGTTAAATAATGTGGAGAAAGGAGCAGTTATAATAGAATGTGTTGTTTCTATTCCCACAATGTTTTAAAATTACATCTCCTTGGTTATTTTAAAGGGTCGCTTAGGGAACATTTCTGCTAAATTATCTTGTACTCGGACACACACTTTAATAAGAATTGAGTTATGAAGTGTTGTCATTGTGACCCTTTTGCCGCCTGGATGCCATGTTTTTCAACCAATCAATAATATGGCTTGAACAATTTTTGCAAGAGTGCGAATGAAACTGCAAGGAATGGACACTGTAACTGTTACAGCTTACATGTATTAGAAAAGGACAATTTGTAATAAGGATTTTGGAACAGTTGAAGGGGGACCACGAAAGAAACATTCCTGTGAAGTTTGGTTGATATCGGTCCAATGGTTTTGGAGAAGTCATTTGAAGCTTAAGTTCTTTTAAGCCTTTTCTGATGCAGACTAGCGACTATATATTTCATCTGAACAAATTATGTAGAGGAACATGTCTGCTTAAGTATCTTGAAATCTGACAAGAACACTTTATAATAAGAATGGAATTATAAAGTTTTGCCATTTTGTCCATTTTCCGATGCCGCATTGCTGCCCTGCTTTCCAACCAATCAATTTTAACGATAAATCTGGCTTTGTTCTCCCTTTCTGATGCCGTATCAATGAAAGTGCTATACACAATGTATTTCTTTGAACAATTTTGAAAAAGGTTTGATTGATTGTTTTGTGTTTTACGCCGCTTTCAATATGTTTGCAGTTATATCACGGCGTTGCTACATGTCCATTTATCCTGACACCAGCCAGTCAGTCTAAATGTTAACCCCACAACACTGCGAGCCATGAAGGGCAGCCATCACTACAATGTTAAAAGTCTTTTTATTACCTGCCTTGGGATCGAACCAGTTGAAAACGGTCCAATGGAATTGTAGTTGTCATTTAAAGCTTAAAGTTCAGTTTACCCCTCATATGATTACGCCCCTCGGGTGATCTAATACAAATACACTTTTCGTTAATTTTAACCCCAGCTCGGCTAACATTTGCTCCAAGTCAATGGGGCTAGCGTCATTCCTCTTCCATCAACCGGCTAACAGTCTATTTCGGAAAGCAGCCAGTTGATTGGAAAATACTTATGTGGAGTAATGGTGTGAGCTGAGAAAGCTAGGAAATGCATGTGTAGCTGAACTGAACGCCTTGATGTGACGGAAAAATATTTAACAAGTTAATGGAGTATTGCAAGCAATACAACAGTTCCCTACCTGACGAGGACAGCACATTGTGTATTGTATGTGCATTTTTGGACACATCATCATAGTGAGAATAATTGTGTGAATTAATATCAAAAGCCATTCAAGCATGTGGAAGATACAGCCCGGACGCAAAATTGCGGACCGATTATGTTTTAGCTTAAACTGTGACCTTGACCTTGGGAGTAGGTGGTTGGGTGATATGCATGACACATTATCTTGTAATGGAGAATAATTGTGTGGAGTTTTATCGAAATCCATTCAAGCGTGTAGTATTAACAGCCCGGACACGAAATTGCGGAAGGACACTGTTTGAGTCCAAAATGTGGGAACTGACAGACACAACCAAACCTGTTGTCCCAAACCGGTTTCCGACTAATAAACTCCATATACGCAAAGAATAAATGTTCGCCGAAATTATATTTATTTCTCGGAAGTGAGTCATTTGCAATGTGTTTTAGACTTGTAACACGTTCAACTAGGCTAGTAATGCTACCTTTTTTGTATTCTACTTCTGCCACTTTTGGCTTTATCATATATCTCTGTCCAAACTACAATCCTTTGACAGGTGGAACCCATTGTGTGAAGCTTGTGCCACCAGTATGTAGAGCTAGGTCTTCTCTTACTAAGCTCTATACTGTTGGCAGCTCAACTAAACACTTTTATCTTGATATTATTATAATTAGTTCCGTTTCTTTCAAATGCAATGTTGTCCGTTTAAAAAATTCAGCATTGGAAGCGTTGACCCAGCACGAAAAAAATACAGGTTGTATAGCAAAAGGTATTTTTAAAAATCTGCTTCAATACCTTTTGGTTACATCAGGGGAAAGGTTGTAGTTAAAACCAAGTCATTGAAAAACAAGAAAAATATTTAAAAAAGATAAACGGCGATCAATATGAGAACACACTAAGAAATGGAACATGTGCATATTATTTGACTTGAATATCAGAGAGGTTTTGTTAATAATCAAACACAATCAGTAATTATAAAATTTGCGGAATAATGAATTCGAAAGCTCCTTGAATTGGTAATAAATTATAATCGTGAAACAGTTGGAACATTGTTCGATAACAACACTGTTCTTTAAAAGATATAGAATCGGTAATCGAATGTAGTTTGCGCGTTTTTTGTTTATCTCTTTCGTTTAAGAACCACGTGTCAGCCAAAATTATGTAAACTCTTAGAAATTATTAAATACTAAACGGAAACGATGGAATCAACTTGTTTATATCTTTATCCCAGTATCATCTACTAAATCATAACAATAATATATGTGTTGCCAAAGGCTAATCGGCAATCTCCATCCAGCTTCAGTTATTAAGGCCGAGAATACCCCGTCGTATGACTGGAGATTACGCGAGACTCTCAAGAGGTGTATACATTTCCGTCGTCGATAAATAACGGAACACTTATCATGCTTCAAAAATAATTAATATTTTGCTCTTAAATATTATATTTCATATGTTTTTATACGCCCGTTTTGAATAAACGGATCGTATTATAGTTTTACCGGTAGCCAGAAGAATCGACCCCACGCGAAATCGACCCCATTTTTACTCAGAAGAAACGACCCCAGTTTTAGTCAACCCCGTTATCGATTTTAACAGGTGTGAATGGATGATGATCACTACATTTTAAGAATGTAATTTAACATTTTAAGAATGTATTTTAACATTGTAATAAAATGTAGATGAATAAAATGTAGAATGTATTTTAACATTGTAATAAAAATGTATGTTAACATTGTATTAGAAATGTACGTTAACATTAATTGCGCTTAAATTAAACAAGGTTTCACCTTTTCAATGTTTGTGTTTATCAGGTGCTACTAACAAAGTTAAAGAAACACATTATTGATTGCGATTATATTAAGCTTATATTAAGCAATTAACTTTGTTAGTAGCACCTGATACACACAAAAGATTAAAAGATGAAACCTTGCTTAATTTCAGCGCATTTAACGATGAGTTCAACTTTCTTAGTAACACCTGATACACACAAAAGATGTGTGTTTGTACTTACTTTTGATGTTTTTCGTAAATTGTGTTTGTTTTATTGATACTGTTGTAATGATATAATTATTTTAATTGCTCAATTAGAAAAATATATATATATATGTATGTGTATGTATAACTGCCTATCACATATTCATTAAACTTGATGATAATTTCGTGAAACTCTGTTCAGAATTGTTAAATTTATTATAAAGTTATAACAAATTGGGATTCTTTTTTTGTTACTTGTGACTTTAATAATTTGGATTAATTTGTTGTTACTTGTGACTTTAATAAATTAGATTTTTTTGTTACTTGTGTGAGTGTGAAAATGTCTGATTTGTGTATTGAGTGTTTTGACCCCGTTCGTCCACTACAACATGGCATCACGTGCGATGTATGTGATATATGGCAGCATCGAATATGGAATACCGGTAAGTACCATTACAAAATATATTTTATGACATATATTAATATTAACAATGTTTTCTTAGTTAGCCTTCTAAGATGTTTTCAAATTATGCAGCCTACCTATCCTTTAAAAATCCCCCTTTTCTCACCATATATGTACACATGTCCACCTTTCTCACAATGTTTTCTCAAGTTTGTTTGCCACGAAGATTTCAAATTATGGTTTTCCATTTCAAAGTATGTTTGATAGAGGACATTTCTCCTTCTTTGCAATGTTACTAAATTATCCAATATACCGAAGTTTTGTAATAGTGTTTGATAGAGGACATTTCTCCTTTTCTCACAATCTCAAAAAATATCCAATATCATGCTTTCAAAGTATGCCGAAGTTTTTCTCACCATATATGTACACATGTCCACCTTTCTTACAATGTTTTTCAAGTTTGTTTGCCACGAAGATTTCAAATTATGGTTTTCCATTTCAAAGTATGTTTGATAGAGGACATTTCTCCTTCTTTGCAATGTTACTAAATTATCAAATATGCCGAAGTTTTGTAATAGTGTTTGATAGAGGACATTTCTCCTTTTCTCACAATCTTACTAAATTATCCATTATGCCGAAGTTTTTAATAGTGTTTGATAGAGGACATATCTTCTTTTCTCACAATGTTACTAAATTATCTAAAATGCCGAAGTTTTTTAATAGTGTTTGATAGAGGACATATCTCCTTTTCTCACAATGTTACGATGTGTACTACTGTTTGATAGAGGACATATCTCCTTTTCTCACAATGTTACTAAATTATCTAAAATGCCGAAGTTGTTTAATAGTGTTTGATAGAGGACATATCTTCTTTTCTCACAATGTTACTAAATTATCCATCACCAGATTTGGTAAGAATGTGTATTGGGATAATATCTCGGACAAGTTCGATAACTAGCCATATCGCTTCAGTCAATCGAGAGTTATCGCCCTTTATTATAGAAATTACCAAAAATTGGTCGTGTCAGCTCAATAACTTTAGAAGCCTTTGTCCAATCATCACTAAATTTAGTCAGAATGTGTATTGGCATAATATCTCGAACAAGTTCGATAACTAACCATATAGCTATAGTCAATCAAGAGTTATCGCCCTTTAATTATAGAAATGACCTAAAATTGGTCTTGTCAGCTCAATAACTATAGAAGCCTTTGTCCAATCATCACTAAATTTAGTCAGAATGTGTATTGGCATAATATCTCGAACAAGTTCGATAACTAACCATATAGCTATAGTCAATCAAGAGTTATCGCCCTTTAATTATAGAAATGACCTAAAATTGGTCTTGTCAGCTCAATAACTTTAGAAGCCTTTTTCCAATCATCACCAAATTTGGTCAGAATGTGAATTGGCATAATATCTCGGACAAGTTCGATAACTAGCGATATCGCTTTAGTCGATCAAGAGTTATTGTCCTTTAATTATAGAAATTACCTAAAACTAGTCTTGTCAGCTCAATAACTTTAGAAGCCTTTGTCCAATCATCACCAAATTTACTCAGAATGTGTATTGGCATAATATCTCGGACAAGTTCGATAACTAACCATATTGCTTTAGTCAATTGAGAGTTATCGCTCTTTAATTATAGGAATTACCTAAAATTGGTCTTGTCAGCTCAATAACTTTAGAAGCCTTTATCCAATCATCGCCAAATTTGGTCAGAATGTGTATTGGCATAATATCTCGGACAAGTTTGATAACTAGCCATATCGCTTTAGTCAATCGAGAGTTATCGCTCTTTCATTATAGAAATTATCTAAAATTGGTCTTGTCAGCTCAATAACTTTAGGAGCCTTTGTCAAATCATCACCAAATTTGGTCAGAATGTGTATTGGCATAATATCTCGAACAAGGTCGATAACTAGCCATATCGCTATAGTCAATCGAGAGTTATCGCTCTTTCATTATAGAAATGACCTAAAATTGGTCTTGTCAGCTCAATAACTTTAGGAGCCCTTGTCCAATCATCACCAAATTTAGTCAGAATGTGTATTGGCGTAATATCTCGGACAAGTTCGATAACTAGCCATATTGCTTCAGTCGATAGAGAGTTATTGTCCTTTAATTAAAGAAATTACCTAAAATTGGTCTTGTCAGCTCAATAACTTTAGTAGCCTTTATTTGATCATCCCCAAATTTAGACAATATGTTGATGGGCAGAATATCTTGGTCAGGTTTGATAACTTAAAACGTTATCTTAGTCACTACAAAATTATGTCCCTCGAAATGGCCAAAACTGTACTAACAGTGTCCGCTCTCTAAGTTAGGCTGATTATCACTATACTTGGTCTCAAAAAAACAGGACGGGCGTATTTTGTTGTGACATTTGGCGCTCTTGTTATTGATTTTTATCACTGAAATTTATTTTTTAAGGAAATCAATCAAAGGTTAGTATGCAGAACATTTTATTTTAAAACTTCACCTTATTAGTGCCTCTCGTAGGATCGCCAACTAAACTATGAACCAATCAAAACGTTTCATTTCCTTTATTTCTTCGACATTATTCATTAAATACAATATTTGATTGGTCTACAATCTAGATCATTTGTTAACATCTAGGTCAAATCCCAGGTTAATCAGCTATCGCCGAAAAAAATCAATTCATCATATGTATTTGTGAATGACAACACAAAAACAAGAAGTAGAGATATAAACTGTATGTAAAATTGTCACACCATAAACACATCATCACATTTTTCCCCCTTGTGCATATTTTTCTCTAATCCCCCTAAATAAAACATTTTTGCCTCCAACAAGGATCCAGATCAGATGACATGACTCCCTCTGTCCAATCTGGACATCTTCCATGGTTCTCCATTTAGTCACGGAAATCCAGAAACCCCATTTTCCCGCTTTATGTAACTTTAGCCCTTTCCCACATACAACCAATCAAAAGCAGAAGACTAAATGAACATATAAAGGCAGAACTATGGAACATCTTTATAGTATATGAAAGAAAAAACGTATTGAATAGGGTTCAAAATCATTGTGACAGAAGGAGAAATTGCTCATTGTGAGTAGTTTCTCATATTGGTACAATATTTTCAAAAGTTGTCTACTGCAGAAGCTTCAGAAAATGTCTGCATGCTGCTAGTGGGAAAAAGTTTAAAACAAACGCTTGATTATCATGCCATACATTTCTAAGAACATTTGCGAACAATTCTGATCCCAGTGACATTGGCACGGGCCCGTGAGCCAATGCCCATAAATTGTTTGCCAGGCCCATTCAAATTCCACGATCATGATGCTGATGGGTAGTAAAAACCAATATTGTTCTACTTATTTTCTGTTATAAGATTTATTATTCATACATAAATTGTAATTCAAAGCATATCTAAAATTGTTTTTTGTTTCAATTTAGTTCCCCATCTACCTCCAATCCATATACAACAATTAGAACCATAGATCAATCCACTCAAGATGTTGAATTTAATTTTGTTTTTGCTTACATCATTTTTGGGCCTCAAATCATAATTTCAACCACTGTGATCCAGACAAATTAGTGTGCACATTTGTTATGTCGAATATTGGTCTACACTGTTTGATAATATTTAATTATTGTTTAACCCTTTCTCACATACAACAAATCTTCAGCAAACAATTTCACCTTTTGCAACAATGTGTTCAACTCTTTTCAATAACTATGCTTTCATTTAACCCTTGTCCACATACAATAAATCTGCAGCAGATGACTTTGTAAACATCTTGGCAAAAGTGTAAACAAGGTTAAACTACAGAACAGAGTTGAAAACATTGTTGCCATTTCTTCTTTTCTGACAATGTTCTCAGAAGGCGTCTGCTGCGGATGCATCAAATAAAGGAAAAGGGTTAAAGAGCTTTTCAATATGTTTATCAAAATGTTTTCAGAGTCACCTGCTGCAGATTTTATGTATGTGGGAAAGGGTTAAATGATGTCACATCAGAGAGGTAAATAATACCCCAAAGTGTGGCTCATATATTACCACGGCAGTCTTCGAAACCAAAATTTAAAGTGGTCTTCTGCAGATGTGTAGTATGCATGAAGGTCTTCTGCAGATGTGTAGTATGCATGAAGGTCTTCTGCATATGTGTAGTATGCATGAAAGTCTTCTGCAGATGTGTAGTATGCATGAAGGTCTTCTGCAGATGTGTAGTATGCATGAAAGTCTTCTGCAGATGTGTAGTATGCATGAAGGTCTTCTGCAGATGTGTAGTATGCATGAAGGTCTTCTGCATATGTGTAGTATGCATGAAAGTCTTCTGCAGATGTGTAGTATGCATGAAGGTCTTCTGCAGATGTGTAGTATGCATGAAGGTCTTCTGCAGATGTGTAGTATGCATGAAAGTCTTCTGCAGATGTGTAGTATGCATGAAGGTCTTCTGCAGATGTGTAGTATGCATGAAGGTCTTCTGCAGATGTGTAGTATGCATGAGTCTTCTGCAGATGTGTAGTATGCATGAAAGTCTTCTGCAGATGTGTAGTATGCATGAAAGTCTTCTGCAGATGTGTAGTATGCATGAAAGTCTTCTGCAGATGTGTAGTATGCATGAGTCTTCTGCAGATGTGTAGTATGCATGAAAGTCTTCTGCAGATGTGTAGTATGCATGAAAGTCTTCTGCAGATGTGTAGTATGCATGAGTCTTCTGCAGATGTGTAGTATTCATGAAAGTCTTCTGCAGATGTGTAGTATGCATGAAAGTCTTCTGCAGATGTGTAGTATGCATGAAAGTCTTCTGCAGATGTGTAGTATGCATGAAAGTCTTCTGCAGATGTGTAGTATGCATGAAAGCTTCAAGAAACATGCTGTGGGAAAAAAGGATAATTCTGAGATTGGCGACCAACGAAGACCGAGATCAGTTTACACTTCCGTAAAGATTGATCAAGATCGTTCCTGTCCTCCATTCGGTCAACCAAGTAGCCTAGAGACGCCATGAGAACGGCAGCTACCACACAATACTGTTCCTATGACAACACCTGATCGTAGTCGTGTGATTAATTTCAAACCCTCCTAATGTCGATGTTCGTGTGATTCGTGCTAAAGGGCGTTGTAACAATGGTTTGGAAACTGGACTACAAGTAATAATAACATTGATAAGAGGAGTATGTACTGTCTTGTGTTACTATTGTTACTCTGAGTTATATAGATTTCTTGTAATATGTTGAATTGCAGTGCGCAAGATCCATAACTCCTATTGGTCATTGTTTGTTTTTCAGATATATCTCTTTGTTATAGTGCTTGTCCGGATATTTATGTGTCAACTCTGAGCGCGTAGAACACATACACATGCGGTGTGTGGCTTGCTGATCTAGACATGTATTTACTAATACTTACAATTATTTACATCTAGGAAGAAATAAATATGGTCAAAAGGAGCTAACCAGTTCTTTATTTGTTGTTATTAACATTAGTTGCTTCCCTTTATATATCATTTCTCTGAGTGAAATTTGCAATTGCATCGTTTATGATTTATTTCATTTTCGGTCTGGCAACTTCTACACATCTAAAGAGGCTCAAGTGTTGTTTAATATTTGCAGAAGTGCAGAGTATAAGACGAACCAAAAACTTCAGCAAGAAAATGTTGACAATTTTGTCCGACGGCCTCCGAGGAGCAATACATGCAATATACTATTAGTCGATGACAAACTAGTGCGTGCGAGCTGTTAATTCTACAAGCATTCAGAAATTTTCTATTTCAAATAACTTGGCTCAATTTTGTTTCACCATGGTACAAAACCCAGATTTCTATCTTGGAGGTTTGGATCAAGTGTTTAATTTGTGTGAAGCAGAAGCTTTGCATAGCTGGTTGATGTATATGTTTTTTCACATTGGGGAGACTTGATGCGCTTGCAAGAACCAGCAGATTCGTTTGAAGGTCAAGGTCGGTCATAGCACTATTTTCCAAACGAGTAATAAAGGTCTATGCTAACTTTTATTTGACAAATTATGGACTGGTAGTATTGACTGGTCTTTTAAGCGGGCTCGATATATGTTCATGCTCAATGCATTTTTCTAGTTTCTGAATTTGTTATTTCGTTGGTTTGACATTAGTTACACCACGCCTAAAACAAAGAAGTACATTCTGGTCAGTCAGCAACAAAAAAGAGGCAATATTCTTATCACAGCAATACAAACAAGAGCACCGCGTACGGCACAGACGCTCGACTGATAGGGAGAAAAAAATAAATAAATGAGCTAAACAAAAACCCTTAACCGGACGCCCACGCCGCCGACGCCGACGACGACGCCAGGGTCATGACAATAGCTGTCGTTTTTTTCAAAAGTCGAGCCAAAAACCTCCCATACCAGCACAGATAATCCTGTTAGGACTGACTACACACCAGTCTAGACGAATCGGAGCATAAAATCAGACATATAAATACATGCATCAGATATGTCTCCGATACTTTAGAAACCTGCAATATTCTAAACGGCAATCACAAAGTAGAATATATAATCCCATTGGCTGAATAGGCTACAAGAGGACATATGAAACAAATCAAATAGCGTAGAAGGACAACTATGAAGAAGTACAGTTCCTCACAACGAACGAATTAGTGCAGATACGTATTTATATGTCTCTTAATAAACTACCAGAAGAAGGCTCTTTAGCAAAGAATGTAAACAGTTTCAAAAGTTTGCTCAACAATCCGATTGGAAGAACCCTGTGTTGAAATTCAGCTTCGATTTCTAGGGACCAGAAACCGGGAAAAAACATATGTTATTAATGAAGGCGGATCGTGTATAATGCCTGTTTAGATTTTAACAAATGGTAAAATGTATAAAACACATACATGCAAGGTTAACCATTTCTATGTTTTATTTCAATTAAGAGGTTCATTGAGTCAGGGTGAGTATATGATGAGTCAAATACAAATGGCAATATTCTTTTTCGTGTATACTAGGTGCGGGGTCTACAATTACAAGAAGGGATAATGCTGCTTTTCAATCAATAAGGTTTCGTATTGTATGAAATTCATCTGACTTGTTAATTGTCATCCAGGAAATGATGCCTATTAAACTACACCGATCTCTAACAACATTGGACGGTTATCGACCAGTCTATATACTGTAAATAAATACCGACCTCGTATGGACACACACAGTACATATCACATAGACAGAACAACAATGCTACCTTCTTATTAGAGCTATAAGAAGACCCCACCGCTAAAATAGTGTAAGATGTTTCACTGTTTTGGCATGCATACATGCAGATATTTACAAAACAAAACCGAATTAAAGATAGAAAAGGGGGGAAAGATGAATTATCCTCACATAATGCCAGGGTACAGACAATTGTTGGCGCCTTCATAACGGTCCAGTCTCAGAAAACATCATTGAAACAAGAGCACCGCGTACGGCACAGACGCTCGACTGATAGGGAGAAAACAGAAGAAAAACAAAAGCTGAGCTACAAAAACCTTAACCGGACGACCACGCCGCCGCCAACAAAAAACCTTAACCGGACGACCACGCCGCCGCCAACAAAAAACCTTAACCGGACGACCACGCCGCCGCCAACAAAAAAATCTCAACCGGACAACCACGCCGCGGACGACGCCAGGGTCATGGCAATAGCTCTCGTTTTTTCAAAAGTCGAGCTAAAAAAGGAAAGTTTCTTTTTTAAAGTCTGTTTTCTCTCAAAATCCCCAACGACATACCAGCATATACTTCCTTATTGCCCGACGTTACGTATAGCTATGTAATCATTAAACTCTTTCAATGCTGATTCTTCTAAAATGGACGTGTCCAGATTGTGCATTTGGAAGAGTTTATAGTCAATTTTAGGAATATCTTTATTCCCTACTTACGAACGTAACCGAAACCCTTCGCACGAAAAACCCAGCTTACAAACGTCATCGGAACTCTTCGCGCGACAAATCTTACTTACAACAAACGTAATCGGATCACTTCGCGACAAAAAATCTTACTTACGAACGTAGTCGGAACCCATTGCGCGAAAAAGCTAACTTATTATCGTAATGGGAACTGTTCGCACGGAAAACCCTACAAACTGAATGTAATCGGAACCCTTTGCGCGAAAAAAGCCTACTTATGAACGTAATGGTAACTGTTCGCGCGAAAAACCCTACTTATTAACGTCATCGAACCTCTTCGCACAAAAAGACGTACTTAAAACGTAAACGGAACTCTTCGGGCGATCAAAAACCCTACTTACGAACGTAAACGGAACTCTTAGCGCGAAGAAACCCTACTTATGAACGTTATCAAAGTTCTTCGTCTAGCGCCGCAAGCATTGTTTTCACATGCCAGTCCATAAACATTTGGACAAGAAGGGGAAATTGGTTCAACTCAAATAGAACAACTCATTCTGAATAATTACTTTTCACATTTACAATCAATAAAGATCAATAATTTACCCAAACAATTGCCCAGAACAAGTTCCCATTAATTGCCCATAAAAATCCGAATATTCCGACCACAAATGTGTATATGCCACTGTAGCTGAGTAGGGTCTGAAAGTAAACGTTAACATTTCTTCATCTCAAATCCTGGAGCCCGGTATTTTAGCCGATAAATGTAGACGCTTATATTAGCCGTTCCTCGAGAAAACCAACATTATGGACTCTGCGTAATGTATAGACCCAGATCAGCCTGCGTAGTCGGCAAAGGCTAATCCGGGCCGACACATTCGTCTCAGGGGGTATACATGTATAGAGTTATGATTCCTGAAACAGAAAATCCACAAGGGGCGAAACATATATGTCCGGGTTAGCCTGCGCGGAATGCCGGATTAGGCTGATCCACACTGTTGGTTTTCTCGTGGAACGGCTCATGTACATGTTTATGAACTAATCTCTTTGCTAACATTTTAATAAATGTTTATCGAACAATATGAACATAAGGGTATAAGTTAAATGTCGTTAACAAAATTGAGGACAGTTCATTATGTCAAACAGACCTCACTTTATTACCGTTTCCCACATATAGAAGCATTCTGACGCCCCTGAAAGCAATAGCATATTGAAAACATGTTGACAAAACGAGAAATTGATCATAAGCATTTTTCTCCTTTGCCACAATGTTTCAAAAATTATTTAAAAAATGTGATGTTAAGAGAATTTGCATAGTTTTGTCTATGTTTTCAAAGTCGACTACTGCAGATTTGTTGCATGTCGGAAAGGGTTAACAATGATGCATTATAACCCTAAATCGCTAGATATGGATCCTTCACGTTTCATAAAGGTAAATTGGATATAAGTTTTGTTTGTGAAAAAAGGACGATATGCTCCGACTAACTTCATCCCATTTACTGCCGACAAGGAAAGTAAAATAATCCAAATTGTCCAGAAATGCCAGATCTGTTCGGTAGTGAATTTGTTGTGATGTATGCAGGAATGCCAATGGATACAGATGGTCCCATTTTCCGAACGAAGGAGGCACATGTCCGGATGTTGACATCCACCCAGTATTGATTGCGATATGGCATTGACACGAGACACTGATAAGGACAACCAGAAAATTCTGACAACAATAATATCCGTAATGGCAATGGAGGTGCAGCCAGACCCCTATTTGCATACACGTTACGATCTGTATTGGTTCCTTAGTATTATTTTGAGAAATGTACATGACATCCGTATTTTAGGAAAATCTTTATAAATGAAACGATAATTATTTAATAGTTGAAAACATCTTGGCAAAAGGATAAATTTTAATCATTATGAGTAATTTCTTCTTTTGCCAAAATGTTTTCAAAAGTCGTCTGCAAGTTGGAAAGGGTTACATGTATTGTTTAGGCCATTTGTATTGTTTAGGCCATTACAAAATCTTTTAGAACAAAGGTGTTTCCAACATTCTGATTTATAATAAAACAAACCAAGATCTACCCAAATTAGTTGTTATATTTGCTTTGAGCAGTTCCAGCGCCTTTAAATTTGGGTATGCATTCTATTAATCAAATAAATGAGGACTTCGTTATTTGAAGGACAGTCTTCATTTTAGCTATTTTGGTGGAGGGTCACTAGAAGATCATTTTTTCCAATCAACTTTGAACTCTGACTTTTCTTTATGAGAATTTTGTTCATGAGGAGAAGATTTTTATAAAGCCTATAGAAGGAAAAACTAAGCATTTTCCTTTCTCATATTCTTTTCTAGCATTTTTTAAACAAGAGGGCCATGATGGCCCTGGATTGCTCACCTGCACTATGTAATGTGATTTGACATGCCAACCACAATAACTCATTCAGGTAAGGTAACACAAGAGGTCCAAGAGGACCAGTTTAGCTCCACTGCCACAGGGTGAAAAACCCTGACCCTATGTTGTCTGTCTTTTGTAAAGTTAATATGACAGTACAACATGTAATCCCCAGGGTGGAGCCAATTTTACCCCATGGGCATAATTTGAACAATATTTGTAGTGGACAACTAGACAATGCTACACATCAACTATCCATACTCTAGGCCTTTCAGTTTCAGACAAGAAGATTTTCAAAGTGTTTTTAAAAAAATCCTTTTGATTGCCATAGCACCAGAGTTTTGCATGGAATTAATTTCTTTGAATAATTTTGAAAGGGCACCACCCAACTCCCTGTGAAGTCTTATCAAAATTGGCCAAGCGATTTGGGAGGAGATGACATTTGAAGGAATTTTTTACGTAGGACGGTCGACAGACGACGGACGAGAGTGATCACAATAAATGACCCAATATAAACCACCTGAATGATAGTATGTAAGTAGCAAATGTTTAACTGCAAATTTCTGGGAAAATTTGATAGGGAGTGCAGAGTGGACACTGTTAATGAAATATCAGTAAAGAACATTTGTAACAAGAGCGCCAAATGTCAAAAATACGCCCGTCCTGTTTTTTTGAGACCAAGTATAGTGGTAATTGGTTGTACGTAAGCCAAACTTAGAGAGCGTACACTGTTAGTACAGTTTTGGCCATTTCGAGGGGCATAATTGTGTAGTCACTAAGATAACGTTGTAAGTTATCAAACGTAACCAAGATATTCTGCCCATAAACATATTGTCTAAATTTGGTGATGATCGAATAAAGGCTTTACAAATTATTTAGCTGACAAGACCAATTTTAGGTAATTTCTATAATTAAAGGGCAATAACTCTCTATCGACTGGAGCAATATGGCTAGTTATCGAACTTGTTACGCCAATACACATTCTGACTAAATTTGGTTATGATTGGACAAAAGCTCCCAAAGTCTGACAAGACCAATTTTAGGTAATTTCTATAATTAAAGAGGGATAACTCTCAATTGACTGAAGCAATATGGCTAGTTATCAAAATTATCCGAGATATTATGCCAATACACATTCTGACCAAATTTAGTAATGATTGGATAAAGGCTTCTAAAGTTATTGAGCTGACAAGACCAATTTTAGGTAATTTCTATAATTAAAGGGCGAAAACTCTCAATTGACTTAAGCGATATGGCTAGTTATCAAACTTGTCCGAGATATTATGCCAATACACATTCTGACTAAATTTGGTGATGATTGGGCAAAGGGTTCTAAAGTTATTGAGCTGACAAGACCAATTTTGGGTAATTTCTATAATTAAAGGGCGATAACTCTTGAGTGACTTAAGCGATATGGCTAGTTATCGAACTTGTCCGAGATATTATCCCAATACACATTCTGAATAAATTTGGTGATGATTGGACAAAGGCTTCTTAAGTTATTGAGCTGACAAGACCAAATTAGGGTAATTTCTATAATAAAAGGGCAATAACTCTTGATTGACTAAAACGATATGGCTAGTTATTTGGTGATGATTGGACAAAGGCTTCTTAAGTTATTGAGCTGACAACATACTGGACGCCGCCCGCCCGTACGCCGCAGGTAAAACTATAATACGATCCGTTTTTTCAAAACGGGCGTATAAAAAGGCATTAAATCTTTGAACAATTTGAATGAGGACCGACCACCAAAGGAACATTCCTGTGGTTTAGGAGATGTCGTTTAAAGCTCAAACTTCATTTATCCCTTTTCTGATGCCACCTAATGGCTATCTTTTTTCACCAAACAAATTATGAAAAGGTTCAAAGAAGGAATTTTTCTGCTAAATTATCTTGAAATCTGAAGAACTTCAATAAGAATGTATTAATCATTTTTTTGTCATTTTGCCCATTTTCTGATGCCCCCTGGCTGCCCTGTTTTTCAACCAATCAATATGGCTTTAAAAGTTTTTGTAGAGGGTCATTCAAGGAATATTTCAACCAAATTATCCTGGAATCGGACAAGTGGATTTTGGAGGAGAAGAATGTTAAAATTTGGGCATAGCACACTCTCTTATGCCGCAGCATCAAAGTTTCGACATAGAATGTCTTTGAACAATTTTGAAAGAGGACCATTAAAAGAAAATTCCTGTGAAGTTAAGTTGAAATTTGTACAGTAGAATTGTAGTTGTCATTTGAAGCCAAAAGTTAAGTTATGCCTGGTTTTGTATTCATGATTTTGTAACCAATCAAAATGGCTTGAACAAATTAAGTAGAGGATCACTGAAGTATTTACAAAACCAGTTTTTTCTTTCATATTTAATGAGGATTTATACAGAATTGATTAACAGTTTATGCGATATGATATTTAAAGTGTCTTCTGCTTTGAACATATCGGTGGATAAGAATAATTACCTGGAACTAGGGATGGGAACGAATATTCGAAAAAAGGTCGTCTGTTTTCAGTTAACAATTTTTTTTTTAAGGAATAAAAAAAAAAGTGACCAAAAATGATTTGTACAATTCTGACAGAGGTCGCGAGTTGGAGCTAATCATGATTAAGGATGAAGTGATAAAGAGTGTGTATGTTTCGTTTGTGGTGTTTTTATAACGTATGTCAAACCTTAAGTATCAAGTATAAAATCGATAACTGTCACACGTACGTTTACCTGAGTTTGTATCATGTGTAACCATCACCTTGACGACCGGTTTGATCGATATGTTTTAACAAACACACATGTATAAACGGTGACAGTCTGCATATCATTACGAAAGTTAAATTCAATTTTCGTAAAAACCTCCCAGCTTAACTAAAACCTAGTCGATGTTTTCATCATAGACAACTATTGCATAAATCATATCTAATATAGCAGTACGTCTCAAAAGTATGCAGCTTTCCTCTTTACATTTTTAAAATCGAATTCAGCTAACAAATTGAATCGTCCGCAATTTTGTTTTCTTCAAACTCCCTTTGCTTTTTGTTTGATAAAATATATCATTACTTCGTTAATTATTTGATTCGGTAGAGGACCACTAGATAATGCTACAGACCGAATATCTAAGCTCAAGGCCTTTCTGTTTAAGACAAGAAGAATTTCAACGTTTTCCCCTATATACCTCTATGTAAAATAGGTGAACCCCGGGGAAGGCCGATTTTGAACCCATGGGCATTATTTGAGCAATCTTGGTAGAGGAAAATGCTAAACAAATATCTTAGCTCTAAGCCTGTCGGTTTCAGACAAGAAGTTTTTCAAAGATTGTCCCTATATATCTCTATGTAAAACAGGTGACCCCTGGGGCAGAGCCAATTTTGACCCAAGGGGCATAATTTGAACCAAGAGTCATCATTTGAACAATCTTGTTAGAGGAACACTAGACAGTGTTACACACCAAATATCTTAGCTCTAGGACTTTCTGTATTAGACAACAAAGTTTTTGAAAGTGTTTCCTTTAGGTCGCCATGGCAACACGAGTTCTGCATGGAACAAATTTCTTTGAACAACTTTGATAGAGGATCACCCAAGGATTATTCCTTTCAAGTTTAGTGAAAGTCCAAACAGCGGTTTAGGAGATGTCATTTGAAGTAATTGTTGACGACATAGGTCTGGATGTCTTGACAACAGACATCAGGCCATTAAAATAGCTCAACATGGGCACTTCGTGCTCAGGTGAGCTAAAAGACATCAATATTAGGCAAAGGTTCAATTTTGATTCATTGTTTGCCTCCAAGCAATCCAAGCATTTCAACCACACAGAGTAAGATCCAGTCTAATTCCTCATGGTTCTCAGCTGTATAAAGTCCCCCTTCGATCCAGTCCATTTTAACCTGGGATAAAACTTTCAGAAGCTCGGTATGTTGTAATCTCACTTCCTCTAAACCTAACTGGAGTGTTACAAACACTTGCGGATTATCCAGTGTAAAGTTGTTATCATTTAGTTTCATATTGTGAATTCTGCCTTTCTTAATGTCTGTTCCCATACCAATCGTATGTTCAACAGTTTTGATTAGTTTTTTGAAAGTCCTTGTAATTTTAAATGGTGGTGTTTTTCCATATATCCAGTCCCAGGATAAAAGTTCATCCCGATGTTTGGTAATGCCAGGAAACAGGGATTCATCCAAAGGGTTAACATACTGTATACATCTTTCCTGGAAAGAAATGACAGTACAGTGGAACCTGTGTATAAAGACCACCAATGGAAAGGCAAAATTCTGGTCTTTGTTCACAGGTTGTCTTCAATTGCAGGTTAATTTATTCAGAAAATGAGTAATTGAGAAACTAAATGTGTGGTTGCTCAAGACAAGGATTCGCTATTCCAATATGGTCTTTAGAACAGGTTTGACTGTATTTACTGTTTTCCAACATTTGACTACTTTGCAGCAGAGGTCTAGACATGGAGGAATTAACTGATTTTTTTTCCCACCAGCATCTCTCTTATAACACAATTTAACCCGGTGATGTGTGCACTGAAAAGAATCCTCTCACTGAGATGATTCTTTTTAGTACACACAAACATGAGGTATGAGTGTCAAATAATGGAATGTAAAATAAACACCTTACCTAGAGCTCTGAAAACATTGAGAAATTTCTCTGTTTCCCTTAATGTTTCATTTCTGCATCAATATAAGACTTCAAAAATTATGTTCTAAATATAAATGTTTCCTCAGATATCTTTAAAAACGTGTTGACTCCAAAAATCATTGAAACATCTGCATGTATACAGAAACCACACACACACAATTTGGACAAGGGCAATAACTCTGCTTAGAAAAATTAAATGCACACAAATTTGAAGTTATAGCCTGTAGAGGGACATGATACAACTACATACCAAATATCGTTTGTGGAAGACAGCAGTGCAATGGTAGAGTACCAGCTACACACCAAATATCTAAGCTCTAGGCTTTTTGGTTTTAAACAAGATCATTTTCAAAAAGGTTTTAAGTTTTTACTTTCGGTTGTGAGGGCAACCAGAAATTCGGCATGAAATTACTTTGAAAGAAGATCACCCAAGGATCATTCCTACAAAGTTTAGTCAAAACCAAAAGAGCGGTTTAGGAGGAGATGTCATTTAAAGAAATTGTTGACGACGGACGTCTGGACGTCCACCAGACATCCAGATGTATTGACAACGGACATCAGGCCATGACAATAGCTCACTTTGTGCTAAGGTGAGCTAAAAATCATTTAACCATATAAGGAAAAACTATCCGCCTTAGTGGCTTCATTTTTCAAACTGCCTTCATTTTAATTATTTTGATGGAGGGTCACCAGATGATCATTAAATTTTGTACAAACTAACTTTGAATTGTCCACCATTTTCAGAGGGGAAGAATCTAAAGATTTTGCTCTTATGTGAGCTAAAAAGCATTCTTGTTAAATCAATCATTTGATAACAATATGCAGATGCACTTGGACTCATCCGCAGCAGAAGACATTTAAAAACATTTAGATAAAAGAAGCAATTTATTATAATGAGTAAGTTCACCTTCTGCCACATCTGAATTAAATTATGATAATTAATTTCTTTTATAGAAAATCCAATTTTTACATTGATGTTTTTCAAAGTCTGTTGCATATTAGGATTTATGATGTTTATGTTAAAATACATAATAAGCACAGTACTACCTGTAATGTATTGAAAAACTGTGCTGCAATAACATCAACAAGGCTTGTAAAGTTCATCTCATGCAGCTGCTCTTTAAGATTACCCACAGACATTTTAACACTCTCTGTAGCCTTGCTAATAATTCCTTTCTGTAAAACATAAAGACAAACATGAACCCAGATGTGTTTAGAATGTCCTAACACACCAAGTACTTGGGAATGTCCTAGCAGAATCCATTAATCAAAGTACAGCTCTAACATGTAACCCTTTCCCACATACAACACATCTACAGCAGATGACTTTGAAAATAATTGCGAACAAATAAAGAAAACGACTACAGATGACGGTTTAATTTAAGGATAAAGTGGAAAACATTATTGCAAATGGAGAACTTGTCGTCTGCTGCAGAGGAATCAGAAGTGTCTGCATATTGGTTGACTAGAACATGTCGTAGTGCACAGTGTATTAGGATGATCTGAATAAGCCTGTGATACGTGGTTTTTAATGCTTATGTAGGCAGTAGTAGACAACTTTTGAAATCATTGTTTGACAAGCCATTTCTTCTTTCACCACACATATGTAAGGAAAACAAGCTTTGCCCCCTGGCAGCTGTATTTTTCAATGGATTGGAATAATTTGAACAATCTTGGTAGAGGGTCACCCAAGGAACATTTTGTGCAAAATGATTTTCAAATCGGGCCTGCAATTTTGGATAAAATAACTTTTTATTTTTTTTCATTTTCCCCTCTTTCTGATGCATGGATTTAATTTTTTTTTGAAAAAGGGCCACTTAAGGAACATTCCTTTGAAATTATTTTGAATTAGTTTGTAGAAATGTGAATTGACAGACAACGACGACGATGCCTGATGGTGAGTGGTAGGAATTGAATGTAATATAATATTTATAAAATGCTAAATTCATTTATTTCACCACAGACCTTTGTTGTGGCAACTTGAATAGTCATAATTGTATCAATGATATATAGAGCACAGAATAGGGGTATATAATTAACATCCATAAATCAATATTTAACACTTTCCCACATCAGCAGACCACTTTGAAAACTATTTCAAAAGTCGTCTGCTGCATATGCGTCAAAATGCATCAGTAAGCTGGAACCTTTGATGTGGGTACAAAAATAGAATTATATCACAGAACTTATTCTTTAGTGTTTCAATAAGAAAGGATTTGATTGATTGGAGTTAAGCGTCATATAAAACTATTTTATAGTTATGAGTCAGCAGTAAAAGTGAGGGAGGGAATAAAAAGGGAGATATTGACATAATCTCCTTAAAACTTACCCACATACGGACACATTTGATATGTCTACAGTAAACGCTTTTCCCCCCCCTTTATATCTCTTTGTAAAACAGGGGACCCCAGGGGCAGGGCCACTTTTTGACCCAGGGGTATAATTTGAACAATCATGGAAGAGACCAATAGACAAAATGCTACACACCTAATTATCTAAGTCTAATATTTCTGTTTTGATTTTCAAAGTTTTACCCAAAAACTCTCTATGTAAAAAAGGTGACCCAAGGGGCATGTTTTGAACAGTTTCAGCAGATGACCAATAGACAATGCTACACACCAAATATCTAAGCTCTAGGCCTTTCTGTTTCAGACAAGAATTGAACAATCTTGGTAGATGACTATAAGTCAATTCTAGACCTTTATGTTTCAGACAAGAAGATGTTCCCATTATATCGCTACGTAAAACAGGTGACACCTGGACCGTGGCAAATTTTGACCCAAGGGGGCATAATTTGAAGAATTTTGGTAGATGACTATAAGTCAAACCTAGACCTTTCTGTTTCAGACAAGAAGATTTACCAAGTTATTCCCTATATATCTATGTAAAACAGGTAATCCCCAGGGCGCGAGTTATTTTGACCCCAGGGACATAATTTTAACCGTCTTTGTAACAACCACTAGACAATGATACACATCACATATCTAAGCTCTAGTCCTTACAGTTTTTGTCAAGAACATGATCACAATAGCTCACAAGTGAGCACTTTGTGAGGTGAGGAGTTCCTGTTTAAAATACGGAAAAAACCGCTATAAATGATAATAATTATTTTAATTATTGAAAGCATTTCTGATGCCTCTGCAGCAGACGACTTTTTGAAAACATAGTGTCAAAAGAAGAAATTGCACAAAACGTGCAATTTCTCCTTTTGCCACAATGTTTTCCACTTTTTATCATAGGTTATCCATTCAATTATGGAGATTTTTTATTTTTTGACAAAATATGTTCAAAGTCGTCTGCTGCAGAATTGTCGTACGAGGGAAATGGTTAAAGGGCCTTGTTAACCCTCTCCTACATGCATTTTGACAAATCATTATGAGCAATTTCTCCTAATCCAAAAAATATTTTCAAATGCCGTCTGCTGCAGATAAGTCAAAATGCATATGGGAGAGGGTTAACAAGGCTCTTTAACCCTTTCCATCATACGGCAATTCTGCAACAGACGACTTTGAAAGTATTTTGTCAAAAATAGAAAATCTCCATAATTAAATAGATAACCTATGACAAAAAGTGGAAAACATTGTGGCAAAAGGAGAAATTGCATGTTTTCTGCAATTTCTTCTTTTGACACTATGTTTTCAAAAAGCTGTCTGCTGCAGAGGCATCAGAAAGCGTCTATATGAGGGAAAGGCTTAAAGACTTTGCCTGAGGCTTTAACCCTGTCTGACTTGCAGACACATTTTGAGGCATCTGCAGCAGAGGACCTTTGAAAACATAGTGGCAAAAGGAGAAATAGCTAATAATGAGCAGTTTATCCTGTTGTCTCATTGTTTTCAACACTATTTAAAATTTATATATTCATTTAAAGAGTTCCCTTATTTTTGCAAGATGTTTTCAAAGTAGGCTGCTGCAGATTTGTTGAATTTGGCTTAATGTATGCATATGCCTCTAGACCCCTTTTCACCAGACATGACTCAAAATGATATTCATACCATGTTTGAATTGAGAATATGTGTGAGTCGATCTTTGTCCACATCGTACAGTAGCGTGAAATGATGATATGTCCTTTTCCCTGTCAGTTTGGAGGCAGTTCCAGAGATCTATCACAAAATAAAAACAAGAGGGCCATGATGGCCCTATATTGCTCACCTGATTTAATAGAACTTCAATAGTTTTCAAAGTTTTTTACTCTATACATATAAGGAAAACAAGCAACCCCCCGGTGGCCATGTTTTTCAACGGATCAGATTAATTTGAACAACCTTGGTAGAAGGTTAACCAAGGAGCATTTGTGCCAAATAATTTTTAAATCAGGCAGGTGCTTTTGGACAAGAAGATTTTTAAAGATTTTACAATGCACATATAAGGAAAACAAGCCCCGCCCCTGGTGGCCATGTTTTTCAATGGATTGGATTAATTTGAACAATTTTGATAGAAGGTCCCCCAAGGAAGATTTGTGTCAAATTATCTTTAAATCATGCCAGTACTTTTTGACAAGAACATTTTTAAAGATTTTACAATGCACATATAAGGAAAACAAGCTCCGCCCCCTGGCGGCCATGTTTTACAACGGATCGGAAATATTTTAACAATCTTGGTAAAGGGTGACCCAAGGAAGATTTGTGCAAAATAATTTTCAAATCGGGCTAATACTTTTGGACAAGAAGATTTTTAAAGTTTTAACAATGCACATATAAGGAAAACAAGCTCCGCCCCCTGGCGGCCATGTTTTTCAACGGATCGGAAATATTTGAACAATCTTGGTAAAGGGTACCCCAAGGAACATTTGTGCAAAATAATTTTCAAATCGGGCCAGTACTTTTGGACAAGAAGATTTTTAAAGTTTTAACAATGCACATATAAGGAAAACAAGCTCCGCCCCCTGGCGGCCAAGTTTTTCAACGGATTGGAAATATTTGAACAATCTTGGTAAAGGGAGCCCCAAGGAACATTTGTGCAAAATAATTTTCAAATCAGGCCAGTACTTTTGGACAAGAAGATTTTTAAAGTTTTAACAATTCACATATAAGGAAAATAAGGTCCGCCCCCTGGCGGCCATGTTTTTCAAGGGATCAGAAATATTTGAACAATCTTGGTAGAGGGTAACCCAAGGAACATTTGTGCAAAACAATTTTCAAATCGGACCAGTACTTTTGGACAAGAAGATTTTTTAAGATTTGGCAATTTCCCCCTTTTCTGATGCCGCAGCAACCAAAGTTCTACTTGGAATTAATTTCTTTGAACAACTTTGAAAGAGGACCACCTAAGGATCATTCCTGTGAAGTTATTTTGACATCTGTCTGTTGGTTTAGTAGGAGAAGTCATTTGTAGGAAATTGTTAACAGACACCGACGACGACGCAGACGACGCCGGACGGTGAGTGATCACAAAAGCTCACCTTGCACTTCGTGCTTAGGTGAGCTAAAAATTCTTTAACCCTTTCCCTAATAAAACACATCCGCAACAGATGACTTTGAAAACATACCTCTATAAATGCAAGTTTGACCATTGAATAGAGTTGGAAAACATAGAGACAAAGAATAAAATTGCTCATTATGAGCAATTTGTCAATTTGCAAAAACTTGTTCAAAGGTCATCTGCAGAGTGTCTGTATGTGGTAAAGGGTTTTAAATTTGTTAACACCCCTGCAACAGAATTCTTTATCTTCCTTAACACAAGAAGTTAAGTCAGATACATGTTCTTGACCATGTATACTGAGGCCAAAATTTATTTTCAGTCATTGATTGAGTGATTGGTGTTTAAAGCCATTTTAAATAATTGTTCAGTTATAGTGGCCCTATGACCTACCTATGTGTTTCCTGGCTTTCTCAAACCAGTACTCTTCAGTCCACAAAAACAAGCAACTGGCTGCTTTTCCGTAAAGACATCAAGCCAATTGTTGGAAGAAAAATGATGCTTGTCTCTGTGACTTTTGGCAAATGTTCTGAAAGAATGTTGGTCAAGCTAGGGTTTAAATTCAGAACCCTACGATTATCAGCCCACACCATTACAGACTGAGCTAACCAGACTCTTTTTTTTTTGTCAATAACTTGTCCTCATTATAATTGACATTTGTATTTAACCAATCTGAAAATAAAAATTCTTATAGTTAAGGGATTTTCAATTCCTTTATAATTGGTGCTTCAATTTGTTCATTCTTTCAAGGGTGATATATATACACTCCCCCTATTTTTTCCCACTTTTTTTAACAGAACCCTTTCCCACATGCAGCACAGCAGACAACTTTTGCCACAATGTTTTCAACTTTATTCAATACTTAAATTCATAAAGATCTTGCATATTTTCAAAGATATCTTTTGAAAATGACAATTGTGTTGTAAGGGTTAAGGAATCCATAATTAGCATATCAGACAATCACTTACATGATATCAGTCATTTCAATAGAGCACTCTACAAATGTTTGCTTCTTCAGATCAAGGCCATCAATTTGAAAGCAATATTTCTTTAACCCTTTTCCATATATACAACACATTTTTAGCAGATGACATTCAAAACATCTGAGCAAAAATATGAAAAATTTAAAGTATAGAAAGTTTAATTATTGAAGAGAAATGAAAAAGTGTGGCAAAAGGAGAAATTGCTCATTATGAGCAATTTCTTATTTTCCCATCTGAATGCTTTCAAAAGTCACCTACTGCAAATGTGTCAGAATGTGTCTGTAGGTGGGAAAGGGTTAACTACATTCATCCTTAACTTGAATCAGACAATGTTTGATGCTCCTGTAGAAGGTGACTTTTATATAACATTGTTGATAAATGGAAAAATGCTCAAACAAACAAAATCTTCGCACCCTTTACAAATATAACCAAAAATATGCTCTCAATACTCATGTACTCCGTCACCGGCCTCCAATGTTCCGTAGATGACCACTTTTAACCCTTTCCCTCATATAGACACTTTCTGACACCTCTGCAGCAGAAGGCTTTTGAAAACATAGTGACAAAAGAAGAAATTGCTCAAAATGAGCAATTTCTCCTTTTGCCACAATGTTTTCCACTTTTAGTCACAGGTTATCTATTCAATTATAGAGATTTTTTATTTTTTGACAATCTATGTTCAAAGTCATCTGCTGCAGAATTGTTGTATGAGGGAAAGGATTAACCCTTTCCCACATACAATCAGCTGCAGATTACTTTGAAAACATCTCGGCAAAAATATGGAACATCTCTATAAATTAAGGTTTTTTATAATCTGCAGAAGTTGGGTCAATATGTGTCTGCAGGTTGGACAGGGTTAAAATGGTAAAATACATGATTGTAGCTATTATTAACATGCTTCTTTCAAGGTTATATTTCATGCACCATTAACTGAATTGTTCAATGCATTGTAACATCTACAAAGGAGAAGTTATTCAATGACCCTTTCAAAATCACTTTCCAACCTGCATACACATTTTCATGCATCTGCAGCAGAGAAACCATTGTGACAAAAGAAGAAATTGCTCCTATAATGAACAATTTTTCATTTTGCCTCAATGCTTTCTACTCTATTCAGTAATTATAGTTTCAATTATTGAGATTTTCTGTATTTTTAAGTAGATGAACTTGAAGTCAGTTGGTTTAGATTGTTTGTATGTGTGAAAAGGTTAAGATACCTTGTATTGATCATCTAGCACTATGTCCTCTCGCTTGTTTATTGTTAAATTCACATTCCACTGTGACTTAATGGCATCAACCACAAGTTGCAGATTCTGTTTTCGGTTGTACAGCTGTGTCTTCATCAGAAACGAACAGTTTAGATTTCCCTCATCATGGTACACTGTACCCCCTACAGTAAATACAAGAACCTTTGAAGGAACACATGTGTTGCCAAGGAACATTTCTACAATATTTTGAAAATCGGCCTGACACTTTTTGAGGAGAAGATATTTTAAGGGTTCACTATAGCCATATAAAGCAAAGTAGACCTTCCCACTGGTGGACTGTTTTTCAACCAATCAACATGGCTTGAAGGAATCTGATAGAGTGTCATCCAAGGAACATTTGTACAAAATTATTTGAAAATTGGCCTGACACTTTTGGAGGAGAAGATTTTTTAAGTTTTCACTATAGCCATATAAGGCAATTTTTTTCGACCAATCAACATGGCTTGAGAGAATCTGATAGAGGGTCATCCAAGGAATATTTCTACAAAATTATTTGAAAATCTGCCAACCAGTGTCGGAAAAGAAGAATTTTGAAGTTTTTTCATTTCGTTGCCATGGAAATCAGAAATCTGCATGGATACAAAAAATTGAAGGAATTCTGGTAAATACATTGAGAGGATGCTTTCTGTGAAGTTTCATCTCAATTGACCCACTGGTTACATAGAAGAAGATGTTGATGGACGACGCACGCCGGACGACTCATGGCGGATGCCGGACAAAAGGCGATCACAATAACTCACCTTGAGCAAAGCTCAGGTGAGCTAAAGATTGGTTAAACAATGAAAAAAATAGATGACAAATGAGTTTTCGGACTGACAGGTTTCAAAAGATTTTGCTAAGTCTGCAGTCAGTATGAACTGACCAGACCAGGAATTTGAACGCTCGTCTCCTGCTATGAGTTTGGTTGCAAGAGTCTAAAAAGATTATACTATCTTAACCCTTTCCCACATACAACAAATCACCAGCAGACGACTTTGAAGACATCTAGGTAAATCTGTATTAACGAAAAGTAGAATTAATTAATAGATTTAAATTGAAAAATTGTGTTTCAAGAAAAATTGCTTGGTTTGATCCTTTTGCCCAGATGTTTTCAAAATGTGTCTGCTGCAAAGGGGGCAGAATATATTCGACAAAAGGTTAAATGACTTGAATGTGGAAACACTTTCACACAACTATAACAGAATACTTTCGAAAACATTGTGGCAAAATGAGCAATTTCTCCCTTTTGGCAACATGTTTCCAATTTTATATACATGTATTAATAATATATTCATAAATTTACAGAGATAGATTATCCATATTTTGCATAGATATTTTAATAGTTGTACGCTGCAGACTTCTTGTATGAGGGAAAGGGAAAGTACCTCCACTTCTTCTCCTAGCCAGGGCAACATGGGCCTTACTAATGGCTGCAACATTACACTCAACCCATGGGTTCTGGTGTCGCCCAATCACAACCACTGGCTTATTCCTCCACATCAAAAGTGTTGACTCATGCTCAAAATCTGCCTTTTCATGCAACCAGTCCTCAAGGGCGAGATTCTCAAATATGTCATCAGATTTGGAAACCAAGACTTTATGGCAAATCCTTGACAGAGGTTGGGTCAGTCGAGTTTTACTCGCAAGTGTGTGGCATTTACGCACGCCTTGTCGCAGAACCGCTAACATTGTTTGTAGGTTACCTAGGTTACTTAGCTTTGTGTAACTTTATACACACCCAAGTTGAACTGAAAAGAAAAGTATAAGAAGTTATACACACAACATGTACTTTAGAAAACCTCCTATCTTAAGTGTTTGACATTAGCAGTGTCCTGAGATACATATTTAGATTTGACACTCTAAGTTCTCAAACCAGACGTTCAGCCAGTGCACTAAGGTTCCTATATAATTGACCCTTTCCCACAAAGACAAATCTTTGGCAGATGACTATGAACACATCTACTGGTAGGGGAAAATATGAACAAGAGCTGTCCGCAAGACAGCATGCTCGACTATTTGGCCATTTGATACTATAGTCAAAAATTGTTACCGAGATAGTGGCTTGATAGTATAGTACTATAAATGAAGTTGGATAAGTCTTGTTTGAATAGCATGTGCTGTTTGTGAGAAAAGGCCTTGCATGCAAAACTTTAACCCAATTTAAAACTTCAAGGGCCACATTTGATACCTTTAAAGCTATATTACCTCTTAAAAATCGTCTCACACAAGAAAACTTCGATTATTTAAGTATGGAGACGTAAAGATTGGCCTAAAATATCGTAAAATACAAGTATTCTTCGACCATACAGCCCCTGGTTAGTATGTAGTGGGTACTGTTCGTACTGATTGTTTTATCGTACTGGAAGATCGCTGTTATAAGGTGTTAACAAACAACAGATACACTCAGCTCTCGATGCTTCCCACAATTCATTCCTGGTATGTGATATGCATACAATTTTCAAAACACTCAAAGTAGGTCAAACTAAACGGACCAAAGTAAACAACAAGAGGACAAGATTTTCATTCATTTGGCCTAGTAATCTATATATTTTTTACCTCATATGACCCATATTTCAACATGGACTAGATATCATCAAGACAAACATTCTGTTTTGTATTTCGCCATGACGAAGAAATCGGCTCCAATGATAGCATTAACAGGGTTGCATGGTCTACTCTTTACTCTAGCCAGGTACTGTAGGGATTGCTCTTCGCGTTGCAGTTTAAGAGGCTCAATCCCAGCTTTTTGTTCAAGTATGCTTAACCCTTTCCCTCATACGACAATTCTGCAGCAGACGACTTTGAACGTATTTTGTCAAAACATAGAAAATCTCCATAATTGAATGGATAACCTATGACAAAAAGTGGAAAACATTGTGGAAAAGGAGAAATTGCACGTTTTGTGCAATTTCTTCTTTTGTCACTATGTTTTCAAAAAGCCGTCTGATGCAGAGGCGTCAGAAAGCATCTTTATGAGGAAAAGGGTTAATAAAGTGTTGGGTAGAGCTCTCAGAGCTATAACTAAGGCCTTGTGTTGGACAGTACTTAACCGCTTTAAATTAGATTTTGATGCACAAGCATAGACTAAGGCACCATAGTCTAGCTTTGGACGTATTAAGGACTTGTAGAGAAGGAGGAGCGACTTTTTATCAGATCCAAAGTTTGTGCCCCTTTAGCATTCTCATTAAGTTCAAGTCCTGTTGGCATTTGGTGACCAGTTCATCTATATGTGACTGTAAAGTAAACCTTTTATCAAGAGTCATGCCCAAAAATTTTACAGTCTTCTTAAATTGTATTTTTGTGTTTCCTAAAGATACGTCCACTTGGTGCGAGTTTTTGTGACCAAATAATACCCCTACTGTTTTTGCCTGGCTAATTTGGAAGCCACAATCTTGAGACCAGCGCTAAATGGAGTAAAGTCCTAGCTGTGCCTTTCTTTTTAAGTATTTAATATTGCCTCCACAGAGCCAACAGCCTGAGTCGTCGGCAAATTGGCTAATAACCATCCCTGACCCCTCTAGGTCAAGAAAAATCGCTAGAACATGGTGCCCTCTATTTTTAGATTTGAGTACATCATGTTGAAGCCGCACTAGGTGATCAAGTGTGCTACGTTCCTTTCTAAAACCAGATTGAAGGGGATTTATGATAATTTTCGATTCTAAATAAGTCATTCCAAACATGCCTTGACCATCCCCTCTAGCAATTTCCCAGGGTGAGATGTCAGGCTTATTGGTCTATATGATTTAGGTACATTTTTGTTTTTTTCTTTTTTATGCAGAGGAATCACGCAGGCTAGCTTCCAATCCTCCGGAAGCTTGCCTTCACTTCATACCTTATTGAAAACATTTACCCATATTTTTAAAGCTGTCTCAGACATATGTTTAAACATTGGATATGCAATTCTATCGAGACCCGTGGCGGAGTTTTTTCTGCTACTGATACAGTCTTTTAGTTCCTGAAGAGTGAAGTCGGTGTTACGGGTTAAGTTTTCATTTTCTAAAAGCGGAGAGTCTAAGAACTCTTGGTGATCTTGTTCAATTTTATTTTGATGGGCCAAAACTGATGGGTCTAGGTTCTCATCACTAGATACTTTTGCGTAGTGTGAGACAAGGGAATTCGCCTTGTCAAGGGGGGTAATCAAAACTCCTGCTGTGCTGTTTAATACATCAAGACAAACATTCTGACTAAGTTTTAACATGCTCAAAATAAAAATGCAGAATCCAGAGTGTTAACAAGTTTTCTATTCAATTTGACCTAGTGCATGACCTAGTTTCTGACCTAATATTACCCATATTCAAACTCAATCTAGATATAATTTAGACAAACATTCTGACAAAATTTCAAGCTGCTGAAGCCAACCATGTGGCCTCCAGAGTGTTAACAGGATTTTCCATCAATTTGGCCTAAGTAACCTAAGTAACTTTTTGACCAAGTCAAACCCGTATTTAAGCTTTGTCTAGATATCATTAAGATAAACATTCTGACCAAATGTTAAGCTACTGAAGCAAACAAGAGGGCCATGAGGCCCTGTATCGCTCACCTGAGAATGGGCAATTGAAGACTTAACTCTTTCAGCCCTAATGGCAATACCATCAAGACAAACTTTCTGACAAAATTTCAAGCTGCTCAAGTTAAAAATGCTATCTCTATAGTGTTAACTAGATTGTTCAACAATTTGGCCTAGTGACCTAGTTTTTGACCTGATCTGACCCATATTCGAACATAGCCTAGATATCATCAAGACAAATATTCAACATGCTCAAGCCAAAAATGCACCTTTAAGAACGTTAAAAAGATTGTTCTTCAATCTGGTCTTGTGACCTAGTTTTTGACCTGATATGACCCATATTCAAACTTGGCCTAGATATCATGAAGACAAACTTACTGAAAAAGTTTCAAGCTGCTCAAGTGAAGAATGCGATCACTATTGTGTTAACAAGATTTTTCAACATGCTCAAGCCAAACAAATTGGCTTCCAGAGTGTTAACCAGATTTTCCTTACATTTGGACTAGTGACCTAGTTTTTTGAACTTGGCCTAGATATCATCAAGACAAACTAAAATTTTAACTTTCTGACAAAGTTTCAAAATGCTTAAGTTTAAAATGCGACTTCAAGAGTGTTAACAAGATTGTTCATCAATTTGGCCTAGTGACCTATTTTTTAACCCAACATGACCTATATATCACTAAGACAAACATTCTGACAAAGTTTCAACATGTTCAAGCCAAAAATGTGGTTTCCAGAGTGTTAACAAGATTATCCTTAAATTTTACTTAGTGACCTAGTTTTTGACCGGACATGACCCATATTCTAACTTAGCCTAGAATATCATCAAGACAAATTTTCTGACAAAGTTTCAACATGCTCAAATTTATAACGTGGCTTCCAGAGTGTTAACAGGATATGCCTTCAATTTGGCCAGTGACCTAGTTTTTGACCTGACATGACCTATATATCACTAAAACAGACATTTTGACAAAGTTTAACTTTCTGACAAAGTTTCAACATGCTTAAGTTTAAAATGCGACTTCAAGAGTGTTAACAAGATTGTTCATCAATTTGGCCTAGTGACCTATTTTTTAACCCAACATGACCTATATATCACTAAGACAAACATTCTGACGTTTCAACATGTTCAAGCCAAAAATGTGGTTTCCAGAGTGTTAACAAGATTATCCTTAAATTTTACTTAGTGACCTAGTTTTTGACCGGACATGACCCATATTCGAACTTAGCCTAGAATATCATCAAGACAAATTTTCTGACAAAGTTTCAACATGCTCAAATTTATAACGTGGCTTCCAGAGTGTTAACAGGATATGCCTTCAATTTGGCCAGTGACCTAGTTTTTGACCTGACATGACCTATATATCACTAAAACAGACATTTTGACAAAGTTTAACTTTCTGACAAAGTTTCAACATGCTTAAGTTTAAAATGCGACTTCAAGAGTGTTAACAAGATTGTTCATCAATTTGGCCTAGTGACCTATTTTTTAACCCAACATGACCTATATATCACTAAGACAAACATTCTGACGTTTCAACATGTTCAAGCCAAAAATGTGGTTTCCAGAGTGTTAACAAGATTATCCTTAAATTTTACTTAGTGACCTAGTTTTTGACCGGACATGACCCATATTCGAACTTAGCCTAGAATATCATCAAGACAAATTTTCTGACAAAGTTTCAACATGCTCAAATTTATAACGTGGCTTCCAGAGTGTTAACAGGATATGCCTTCAATTTGGCCAGTGACCTAGTTTTTGACCTGACATGACCTATATATCACTAAAACAGACATTTTGACAAAGTTTAACTTTCTGACAAAGTTTCAACATGCTTAAGTTTAAAATGCGACTTCAAGAGTGTTAACAAGATTGTTCATCAATTTGGCCTAGTGACCTATTTTTAAACCCAACATGACCTATATATCACTAAGACAAACATTCTGACAAAGTTTCAACATGTTCAAGCCAAAAATGTGGTTTCCAGAGTGTTAACAAGATTATCCTTAAATTTTACTTAGTGACCTAGTTTTTGACCGGACATGACCCATATTCGAACTTAGCCTAGAATATCATCAAGACAAATTTTCTGACAAAGTTTCAACATGCTCAAATTTAAAACGTGGCTTCCAGAGTGTTAACAGGATATGCCTTCAATTTGGCCAGTGACCTAGTTTTTGACCTGACATGGCCTATATATCACTAAAACAGACATTTTGACAAAGTTTCAACATGCTCAAATTTAAAACGCGGCTTCCAGAGCGTTAACAAGATTTTCCTTCAATTTGGCCTAGTGACCTAGTTTTTGACCCGACATGACCTATATTTGAACTTGGCCTAGCTATCACTAAGACAAACATTCTGACAAAGTGTCAACATGCTCAAGCCAAAAATGCGGCTTCAAGAGTGTTAACAAGATTTTCCTTAAATTTGGCCTAGTGACCTAGTTTTTGACCCAACATGACCCAGTTTCAACCTTGGCCTAGATTTGATGGAGATATATGTTCTGATAAACTTTCATGAAGATTAGATACAAAATGTTGCCACTAGAGTGTTAACAAGCAAATGTTGACGACGGACTACGAACGACGGACAAAAGGCGATCACAAAAACTCACCTTGAGCACTTTGTGCTCTGGTGAGCTAAAAAGGGCCATAACTTGGATTAAATGCAGGATAGAATTATCTAACCTGATAGTCTACATAGGTGTGATAGATGGGAAGGGTTATATAAAGTTTCAATGCAATGCATCAGGTAAATACTGAGATATGGACTCTTAATATAGTTGCACGCACAACTTTAACCAGAATGTCTAAGTTAAAACAAGACCTCGGCCTGAGGGTGTCATGCATGTCTAGGAAATTTGATCTAGTGACCTAGTGTTTGACCTATCCCATTACCCACTTTTGAACTTGAACAAGATGTGATCTAATAACTTTTCATGAAGATTAAATATAAAATGTGATTTCTAGAGTGTTTCTAACATTTGACTTAGTGACCTCGTTCTTGACCCCTCATGACCTATTTGTGCTAGATTTGATAAAGGATAATCTGGTGGTTAAATTTTGTGAAGATTGAATGAAGAAAGAGACTTCTAGAAGATTATTCCAACATTTGTCCTAGTGACCTAGTCCTTGAAACCCCATGACCAAGTTAAAAACTTGACCGAGATTTGATGGAGACAATTGTTGTGTTTAAATTTCATGAAGATTGAATATCAAAAGTGAGTTCTAGAGTGTTCACAAGGTTATTCTTACAATTGACCTTGTGACCTAGTTTTGAACTTGACCAAGATTGGATGGAGATAAATATTCTGATAAACTTTCATGAACAATGAATGAAAAAAGTGGCTTCTACAGTCAAAGTTAACTAAGGCTTAATTTGGCAAACTCTGACCTTGACCTTGATAATTTTGATGTTGAATGATGGAAACAAATTTTTTGATAAACTTTCATAAAGATTAAATGAAAAATGTGGGCTCTACAGTCAAAGTTAACAAAGGTTAATTTTTGAGGTTTATATACCTAACCAAGTTCAAGTTCTGCCAAAATATGACCTTGACCTTTAAAATGTTGACGTTGAATGATGTAACATGACCAAACAATACATCTGACAAAATTTTCGAAAAATTCCAGGAGGGGTTGCTGAGATATAACCAACGTTAAATTACCTAACCAAGGTCAAGTTCTGCCAAATTATGACCTTGACCTTGAATGATGTTCCATGACCCAACAATACATCAGATAAAAGTTTCAGAAGAATTCCAGCAGGGGTTGCCGAGATATAACCAAGGTCAAGTTCTGGCACATTATGACCTTGACCATGATAATTTGACGTTGAATGATGTTGCTTGACCCAAAAATACTGTTACATCTTACATAGTTTCAGAAAAAATACCAGCAGGGGTTGCTCAGAGATATAACCAAGGTTAAGTTACCTAACCAAGTTCAAGTTCTGCAAAATTATGACCTTGACCTTGACAATTTTGACATTGAATGGTGTCCCATGACCCAAAAATACATCAGATAAAAGTTTCAGAAAAATTCCAGCAGGGGTTGCTGAGATATAACCAAGGTTAAGTTTTGAGCTTTAGTTACCTTACCAAGGTCAAGTTCTGGCAAATTATGACCTTGACATTGATGATTTTGACGTTGAATGATATTCCACGATCCAACAATACATCTCACTAAGTTTCAAAAAAATACCAGCAGGGTTGCCGAGATATAACCAAGGTTAAGTTTTGAGGTTAAGTTACCTAACCAAAGTCAAGATCCGCAAAATTATGACCTTGACCTTGACAATTTTAATGTTGAATGATGTTCCATGACCAAACAATACATCTGACAAAGTTTCAGAAAAATTCCAGCAGGGGTTGCTGAGATATAACCAAGGACAAGTTCTTGCAAATGATGACCTTGACCTTGATAATTATGACGTTGAATGATGTTCCATGACCCAACAATACATCTGACAGTTTCAGAAAAAAATTCCAGCAGGGGTTGCTGAGATATAACCAAGGTTACGTTTTGAGGTTAAGTTACCTAACCAAGTTCAAGTTCTGGCAAATTATGACCTTGACCTTGACAATTTTGACGTTGAATGATGTCCCATGACCAAATAATACATCTGACAAAGTTTCAGAAAAATTCCAGCAAGGGTTGCTGAGATATAACCAAGGTTAAGTTACCTAATCAAGGTTAAGTTACCTAACCAAGGTTAAGATCTGGCACATTATGACCTTGACCATGATAATTTTGACGTTGAGTCATGTTCCATGACCCAAAAATACATCTGACATAGTTTCAGAAAATTTCCAGCAGGGGTTGCTCAGAGATATAACCAAGGTAAAGTTACCTTACCAAGTTCAAGTTCTGCAAAATAATGACCTTGACCTTGACAATTTTGACGTTGATTGATGTCCTATGACTCTACAGTACAATACATCTGACAAAGTTTCAGAAAAATTCCAGCAGGGGTTGCTGAGATATAGTTATTAGTAAAAGGGGTAGCCGCCGGAAAAGTGACAGCTATGTCTCACTCCACTATCGCGGGCAAGACAAAAAAGACCATAATTTGCATTATATTCTGGATAGAGTTATCATACTTTACATAGGTGTGATTGTTGGGAAAGGTTGTATACAGTTTCAATACAATGCATCACATAGTTACTAAGATATGGACTCTTAATGAAGTTGCATGCAAAACTTTAACCAGAATCAAAAAAGGGGCATAATTGTGTTAATTGTGTTAAAATCTGATATAGAGTTTTGGGACTTGTCCTGCAAGTTCATTTGATGATGTCCAATGAGTGTGTGAAGTTTCAAAGCAATAGCATCTGTGGTTTGTAAGAAAAAGCCTTGCATGCAAAACTTAAACCAAAGTTGCAACGCCGACGCACATGTCAAGTGACTGTAATAGCTCTCCATATTCTTCGAATAGTCAAGCTAAAAATGTCTATAGATAAAAATATAATTATTTAACATTGTTGTTTAAAAACTTTGTGGCAAAAGGAGAAATTGCATCAATCTCATTCTGTATTCACTTTTAGACAACAGCCCAAATATTTTAGGATAAACAAACCAAGGCATTTGTTAAAGTCTGAAGCCACAACATGCATATTAATCCAAATGCTACTATTTGCTAAGACTTCTCCAATGTTTTTGTAAATCATTTGCAAACAGTGCAGATTCTGATCAGATTGGCTATGAGTCACTGTCTACACTGAGCCATAATTGTGTTAAGGTTCAATGGTTTAACTCTAAAGAGTAGTCTCAAAAGTTGAGTTTGATATGTTACTGTACATTTATATTACATGGAAAGTGACCAGTCAAAGTATAACCCTTTCCCATTTACAGATACATTTGTAGCATCTACAACAGACCAGGTGACAGATTTTGAAACATTTCACCTTTTGTCATAATGTTTTGAACTCTTTCAATAATTATACTTTTATTACTTTTAATTTTCCATACATCTTTTGTCCAAATATATTTATATATAGTTGTCTGCTGCAGACTTTTTATATGTGGGAAAGAGTTAAAATAGCAATCAAGAACAGAAATCTGTTCTAGAGGGTCTCTATTATTATGAAGAAATAGTAGTTTCTTTTTGTTTTATTTCTAAATGCAAGGATTTTGAGGTTCTGTTCATTAAATTATGTACCAATACCAATACAAAAATATATATCCACTCAATACTACTTCATTCTAAAATGTTAAGCTCAAATATATTAGAGGTACGTGATCCAGAGTCCCCCTAAAACTTAGTCTTCAAGCCAAGCTACATGCAACATGATAAATTTTGCATCGGACACTTTTTAAAACATTATGAAAAAAAGAAATGTTTTGAAAAGAAGTACAGCTCTGTATCAACATAATAGTACTGTATATTCACAATAATGTTAAACATTTTTCTCTTAAAATGATTTCAAATGAAAAAAAATCAGTAAAAATCATTAAGTTCCATACCATAAACAACATTAATCCTTTCCCACATACAGATGCTTTCGGAAGCCTCTACATCAGACGACTTTTGAGCAATTTCTCCTTTTGCCACAATATTTCTATCTTTTTTTAATATAGATTTTTTACCAAAACATTGTCAAGGTGATTTGCTGTTGATTTATTGTAAGTGGGGAAGGTTTTCATATGATTAAACATATTTAATTGTATTCATTAAGTTACATACCAAGAGCTCATGAATCATGTGCACGGTTGCATGTCAGATCTCGAAAAACGTCTGGTACGAATGCACATCACTTATCAGTACACTAATGACAAACTAGTGTTATAACGAATCCACGAGCGTGTCACTCATTCTCCGTCATCAAACCATCTCTCAACGATAGTGTACGTTATATACTGTCTGTTATATTTCTATAATACGACTTAATAGCCATAAACCATGTTTTCCAAGTTCACCGGTGACTTCGGAAATCTATTGATAGTTCCCGTATTTCTACGGAAAGAACCGAACACATTTCCGATGAGCAAATTACCTGGTAGTAAGGCACAGTTTTTTGCCAATTATTTTTTCAGACTTTAGAGAAAAAAAACCTACACTTTTCAATCAACATAGTAAATTGCATATTTTGCTTCTTTCATTTGAATGAGCGAATAATTTAGAAACCTGTTTATTAAATTACGTCTATAAAGAACAATTGATGATTTATTCCTCAATGCAAGGTATGAAGTTTTACGCGGAAATGGTATCCGATTACAAAAGATGAAAAATCAAAAGCGGGAACCAGTAAATTCACACACATCAAAAGTAGTACGATCAGGACATCTCTGGCCCTGATAGATACATTTATCGTTCAAAACGTAAAGGAAAGACAATTCATTGAATTTTTTATTATTTTAGTAATAACAAACAGCCAGTTTTCTTTTCTTTTCGTAATTTTTGGTAATTCTGGATAAAAAGTAGTTCCCGGAAGTGACTGACGTGTGTTCAGGAAAATCTCTGACTCAGAAATGAAGTAAAAACAAATTAGGCCGACTAAAGACTAGATTGCAATGGCGGAAGGAAAGCAGCAGCAGTCAACATACAAAGGTTGGCTGTATAAATGGACGAACTATTTGAAAGGGTACCAAAAGCGATGGTTTGTCCTGCAGAACGGGTTACTGTCATACTACCGGTAAGAAACTAATGCAAAATATGTGGGTGGAGTAATATGTCCATTAACTCGAACCGTGCACATCATTGACATCACTTTTAACAAACACCTAATTGTCGCCTGTTTGTCATAAGATACAGGTTTCACTGCTTTCCTCTAATAATACTGTCCAACCAGAGTTGTAGATACTAAAGATATGTATTCAATGCTCGAAAATGTTGTTGACTTATATTGGGAGCAACCACAACATAGCCTAGGGTTTTGTTAAGTTAATGTTAATTGTTATAAGGAAGTTTACTCCTCCTTAACTCCGGTGTCACTAAACAGAGTCTGGTGGTCAAATATCCCATTATATCAATATTTTGTTGTGTTTTTGTATTGAAATGAATAAAACAAAGTGTTATTGTATCTTATAAATAATAATGTATTTGCCTATTTTAGTTCATTTTCGTATGAATATAGAAATATGTTACAAGTGGTATCCCTCAAGGCAGTGTCTTAGGACCAATCCTTTTCACCATCTACATCAATGATCTACCGCATATGGTTAAAAATATAACCAAATTATTTGCAGACGATACAAAAATATACTCAATAGTAAACAACATCACAGATAAGGAAAACCTCCAGAAAGATCTGATCTCATTAACCAACTGGTCAGAAAAGTGGCTCTTACGGTTCAATAAAAAAAAATGCAAACATCTTCATCTTGGCAATGACCCGGAATACAATTATTATATGGAAGGGAAAGAAATAACGAAAATAGATGAGGAAAAAGATCTAGGCATCACAGTCGACTCAAAACTAAAATTCGTACAACATATCAATACAAAAGTTAAAAAGGCCAACCAGATGCTTGGAATAATTAAAAGATCTTTCAGTTTCATGGACAAGGAAATGCTTTCTATCCTATTTAAAAGTTTAATAAGGCCACACCTAGAATATGGAAGCTCCATATGGTCAGTAATCTACAAAAAGGAGGAAATACTCTTGGAAAACGTACAAAGAAGAGCTACTAAACTAATACCAGAACTAAAAAACAAAGAATATTCAGTAAGACTAAAAGAACTGGGACTACCGACTCTAAAATATAGACATCTAAGAGCTGATATGGTGCAAACATACAAAATAATTAACAACATAGATAAAGTGGAAGTAAGTGAGCTTTTCCACTTCCATCAAACAAAAACAAGAGGACACAAGTACAAATTATTCAAATGTCGCTGCAAATCAAATGTAAGAAAAAATTTCTTCTCTCAAAGAATAATAAACCCTTGGAACAATCTGCCTGAAAAAAATGTGAACGCGAAAAATGTAAATTGCTTCAAAGCTGAACTTAACAAGTGCTGGAGAAATGCCTCTTTTAAATTTTAAAATTGTAAATTTGTGTACATAAAATGGACCGGAAACCCAAAGACAAAATGGACCTTAGAGGCGGAAGCCTAACTTGGTCTCAAAACCAAGGTAAACCAAGGTAAATGATATGTTCATACGAAAATGAACTAAAATAGGCAAATACATTATTATATTTTATTTATATGATACAATAACACTTTATTTTATTCATTTCAATACAAAAACACAACAAAGCATTGATATAATACTGGAATATATGATATGACCTCCATTCTCTGTAAATTTAGTGATACCCCCTTAACTCTGATATATTTTACAGATGCAGCAGAAGACTTGAAAACAGTGTTTTCAACTGTTTGTCTGTAATATATTATGTACCTAGAAAGATTGATTGTATATATGCAAACAAACAAGTCATAATATGGAGTCCTGGATTTTGTGTTACATCACATTAACCTTTATCGTGGAGGTCCCTGTCCTCGAACCTTTAGTTCAAGGACTGTTTACATATTTCCAAAAACACATAATACGTAATAAATTTTATAGTGAACCAACGCTTTGTTTACTTACAAATAAATTGTTGGAATTTATTTGTCAGTATTGCTGGTTTTTGACGTGAATTCATAAGTATTCCCATGAGCCCTGATAAATGTTAAGAGGTTTGAGAACTGGTTTTTCCATGATAACTCTTTCCATCATACAAGAATTCTGCAGCAGACGACTGAACATATTTTGTCAGCAAATAAAAAATCACTATAATTGAATAGATAACCTATGAATAAAAGTGGCAAAAGGAGAAATTGCTAGTTTTGAGCAATTTCTTCTTTTGTCAATATGTTTTCACAAAATCGTCTGCTGCAGAGGCGTCTATATGAGGGAACGGGTTAACAAAACCCTGTAAATTCCTTTAGATGTCTAAAAAGCATTTACACTTGAAACCTTGATCCCTAGCTCATTCCTGATGTATTATATCACATGTTTGCTAAAAATTCTACGTTAATGTCATAAACGTGTTGTTCTCGAACACATAGTTTTTATTCTGACACTGAGTCAACATATTGAGTATCAAAATTGTGTCTTTTGTAAAGTCACACTTTTTTTATAATTAACAAATATTTCATCTATCGTCTAAGGAGAAACATAATATTGTCTGTTTTATTTACAGCATTAACTATCAAACTACTTTTTTGAAGTTCGAACTGTTTTACAACAGAGTATGTCAACTTTGCGTGTCGATAACGATTGCTGTGAGACTTTGAAAAAATTGTTACGTGAAACATTATTACGTCGACAACACCGATTGAATTAATCAGTGGTTGCTCAGAATGTTTCGCATTGAATGTTTGCTTTTTATTTCTTGATTTGAATTGTCCAAAGATGTTTGCAAACCTATTTAATTCATTACAAATATTTTTAGATTTTAGATTTGCTTCTTTGAATTTTGTTATCACATTTCTGAAATCATATTTGGGTTGCGATTTTGTTCACCATCTTGTAAAAACCCCATTAAATTGGGAGTTACAGAACGATCTCACATTGTAAGGATACTAGGACATGATATTGTATCTTATCTTTTACTTTCATTGTCTGGACTTTTATATTTCCCATTTCACAAATTAACCCTTTCCCTCATACGACAATTCTGCAGCAGACGACTTTGAACATATTTTGTCAAAAAATAGAAAATCTCCATAATTGAATTGATAATATGACTAAAATGGGAAAACATTGTGGCAAAAGGAGAAATTGCTTGTCTTGAGCATATTCTTCTTTTGTCACTGTTTTCAAAAAGCCATCTGCTGCAGAGGCATCAGAAAGCGTCTATGAGGGAAAGGGTTAATTTTTTTAATACATTTTAGATTTCTAACGTAAACATGTAATGTATTAACATGTAACTGTTTTCTTTTGAAAGCAATCAAGCAGAGATGACCCATACCTGTAGGGGTACAATCAACCTTGCTACAGCATTTATCCACATAGCCGACTCATGCACTATAGTGATTTCCAGTGGAGGAAACCACACCTTTCATCTTAAAGCCACATCGGAAGTGGATAGACAGAAATGGGTCACAGCTTTGGAGCTTGCAAAAGCTGATGCAGTGAGAATGTTAGAGCCAGGTAAATATTCAGTCCTCTTTAATCTTTCCACCACACAGATATATTTTGATGCTTTTGGAGCAGACAACTGAAAGCATCTATGCCAAAAAATGTGCACTGAATTTTCTTAACACTTTCCCTCATATAGACGCTCTCTGACGCCTCTGCAGCAGACTGCTTTTTGAAAACATAGTGACAACAGAAGAAATTGCACAAAACGTGCAATTTCTCCTTTTGCCACAATATTTTCCACTTTTTGTCATAGGTTATCCATTTAATTATGGAGATTTTCTATGTTTTGACAAAATAAGTTCAAAGTCGTCTGCTGCAGAATTGTCGTATGAGGGAAAGGGTAAATGATTTATGAAGCAGTGTCAGAATGATGCTTGTTACCTAGTGATTTGACCTTCCCTAATACAGAAAGCTTTAGAAGCTTTTGCATTATTAGACTCATTGATGAGAAATAGAAATTGTTCAAAACAAACAGTCTGTCCCTAGGGTTTCTGCTGGGCTTGGTAATGAATGGCATAGGAAATTTGGAAACCGCAAAAATGATTGGCGGGACATGTAATATTTTTCGTGAATACTGCAGGGCTTGCTCTGGATTTTTATTTTAGCTCACCTGAGCATGAAGTGCAGGGTGAGCTTTTGTGATCACTCAACTTTGTCGTCTGTCCATTCACAATTTCCTACAAAAAAACACCTAAACCAATGAACCAAATTCATATATCGACCTAGATAAGCCTGCTGGAACTTAGTTAAGGTATTATCTTATTTTATCATAACATCTAGAGATACTTTTTGTTTCGATATATTCGTAATTTCTGCAATGTCATACAAATTTACATCGGCATAAATAGTATTTATGACATTGTAGAATTTACGACGTACACCTCAACGATACGGTCCGATGGCAATTGTCATTATCAGTAATATTGCACTTGTTTTAAAAATAGGAAAGGGGTGTAATTACACTCAAATGATCACATATTGATTCCTTATTTTTAATCCTTTAGTGTATTAAATAGTTTTATAATTTGCTTTAGAAATAATTTTTATTTTGAACTTTTTCTTTTCATTCAAAAATCCAATCAAAATGTATCAATGATTGTGCTTTTAACCTTTTTTGGACACAATTATAACACACATAGTATAGGAAATTTCATATACATTGCCCATGGACTAAAAAAATCAACTGTGGCTGAGTGGTAAGTGTCAGGGACTTTGAACCAGGCATCCCAGGTTTTTTTTTACCATGGTAGCAACAGTCATGATGGATGGCCCTTGGGCAGGGCATATTTCCTAGTACTGGTTTGGTTACCCATGTATATTGAATAATTAAACCTTTAGACGATATAACTGATATAACGTTGAAAATGGTTTAAAACCCAAAAATATAATAAAAAATGTACAATTAATCATGTGTTACTGAAAAAACTATAGAGAATCAAGTTTGATATGATATGAAACATTGATTTTCCCTTCACACCAGATGAAGTTCAAGTCACTCAATTTTGCAAAAAAAAAGCCTTTCGCAATTTTCATTTTTTTCTTTCGAAAATAGTTACCGAAGGCACGGGTCCTGAATAGCGCATCATAATAAACTGGTACTTGCTTGATCCTTCATCGGAATCAAAAATTATTAAACATGCTTTTCATTCAATCTGAATAAGTGTTGTTTGTAGCAGCAGGTGTCAATTTTCCTTTTTTCTCCCTATATATATGGTTAGCAATTCTTTATGGAAATTATACTTCCAAATTGCCAGATGTTTCATGAATTTTATGAAATTATCAAAAACAGATCATTCTGAAGTGTAATGTCTGGTTCATTAACCAACTCATGGAGACTCATTTTGACGCATCTGTAGCAGACAACTTTGAATTGTAACGTTAGTGGCAAAAGGAGAAACTGCTTGTAATGAGCAACTTCTCCATTTGCCAGGATGTTTTCAATAATAATTTGTCACATTTTCAGCTTATATGTTTTAAAAGTCGTCTGCTGCAGATTCGTTATATGTGGGGAAAAGGTTCACCAATACATCTGAATGTCGGCTTGACATGGAATACATCTTTGTGTTTACCTGCTATGCCATTTCTGCTTGCTGTCAACCCTTTCTCACATGCCGACACTTTTTGACGTCTGCTGCATACCTCTTATTAAAACATTGTGACAAAAGGGGAAATTGCTCATAATTAATGAGCAATTTCTCCTTTTGCCACAAATGTTTTCAACTTTATTCGGTAATTGTTCTTTCATTTTAAGAGAGTTTCTATAATTTTGACTGTATGTATTCAATGTTGTCTGCAGCAGATTTAGGGTATGTGGAATATGGTTAAAATATCGGAATGAATAATGTGAGCTAGCTTTAACAGTGTAGTTGCAGAAGAAAAGAAAATAAACCTGCCTTTTATCCAAATGTTTTCAAGGGACAAAGCAGAGCTGCCAAATTGATCTGTATCTAGGGATGCATTTGCTATCACAATATAATCTTGTTCGGATTTCCTAATTGAATGCACCTTAATAAATAAACTGAAGTTCTTTATTAGCCTAGGAAATGTTTTAGACCTTATATGGAAACCAGTCTTGAGCAGGCAGACAGATGTTTATGTAAACATACCTATTATAGAAGGGAAAATCACAGATTGTAATTTTGGAAACAAATCCTTGAATAATTGCTCCTTGTACATATCATATAAACCTAGTTTAATTAACCCTTTACATCATACAGACGCTTTTTGACGCCTCTGCAGCAGACGTCTTTTGATAACCTTGTGGCAAAAGCAGATGATGATCAATTTCTTTATTTGCCACAATGTTTTCAACTCAATCCGATAATTAAACTTTCATTTATAGAAGTTTTTTTCTAGATGTTTTTCAAAGTCGTATGCTGCAGATTTCCTGTATGTGGGAAAGGTCCCTCAGAAAATCTCAACACGCAGTGTTGTACAAAACAAGGGAGAATGTACATGAAAAGGTAAAAGCTGTCACAAATCTATAATTTTCCTTACACATCATTTTATGTATCAAGTTATGCACCAGTTACCAGATTAGAAAAACTCAGTAAAAAGATAAAAAAAGATATATACCAAAATATAGGTTTTATCTTTTACTCTTACTTACCTGGCTTTATTTAACAGACTTTCCCATCAGAGAAATCTGACTTAATCCTCCGCCAAAAGACAGACAATCAAAAAACCTGAAGGCAAAGTTATTGACTTCTTAATGAATAAGGTGTAATTATTAAATGAAGTTGAAAACATTATAGTGTCAAAGGGAGAAATTGCTAATCATGAGCAACTTTAATTCTTTTGCAACAATGATTTCATAAGTCCTCTGCTGCAGTTGTGTCACAAGGCGTCTATAAATGGGGAAAGGTTTAAAGCAGTGCATGTTTTAAGTATGTTTTTAGCTCACCTATAAGGTGAGCTAGTGTGATCACATTTTGTCCGGCGTCCGTGTGTCATCAACATTTGAGCTTGTTAACACTCTACGGGCTACATTTTGCATCCAATCTTCATGAAAGTCTATCAGAACATTAAATCTCCATAAAATCTTGGACAAGTTCGAAACTGGGACATATGAGGTCAAAAACTAGGTCACTAGGTTGAATTGAAGGAAAATCTTGTTAACACTCTGGAGACCACATTTTCAACTTGAGCATGTTGAAACTTTATCGGAATTTTTGTCTTGATGATTTGTAGGTCAAGTTCGAACATGGGTCACGTCGGGTCAAAAAGTAGGTCACTAGGTCAAATTGAAGGAAAATCTTGTTAACACTCCAGAGGCCACAATGTTTGCTTCAGCAGTTTGAAATTTTGTCTGAATGTTTGTCTTAAAAATATCTAGGTCAAGTTCGAATATGGGTCAGAAACTAGGTCAATAGGCTAAATTGAAGGGAAATCTTGTTAACACTGTAGAAGCTGCATTTTTTGCTTTAACAGCTTGAAATTTGGTCAGAATGTTGAGCTGAATGATATCTAGGCCAAGTTCAAATAGGGGTTATGCCGGGTCAAAAACTAGGTCACTAGGTAAAATTGAAGGAAAATCTTGTTAACACTTTGGATGCCACATTTTTTGCTTCAGCAGCTTGGTCAGAATGTTTGTCTTAAAGATATCTAGGTCAAGTTAAAATATGGGTCATATTGGGTCAGAAAGTAGGTCACTAGGCCAAATTGAGGGAAAATCTTGTTAACTCTGTAGAAGTCTCATGTTTTGCTTCAGCGGCTTCAGTTTGTCTAAATGATATCTAGGCCAAGTTCGTATATGGGTCATGCCGTGTTAAAAACAAGGTCACTAGGCCAAATTGAAGGGTAATCTGGATACTGCATTTTTAGCTCACCTGAGCTTTGCTCAAGGTGAGTTATTGTGATCGCATTTTGTCCGTCGTCCGTCGTGCGTCGTGCGTCAACTTCTTCTCCTCAGTAACCAGTGGGTCAATTTGGATGAAACTTCACAGAAAGCATCCTCTCAATGACCTCACCAGAATTCCTCCAAATTTTTGGGATCCATGCAAAATTCTGGTTTCCATGGCATCGAAACCGAAAAAACTTCAAAATTCTTCTTCTCCCAAATTGGTTGGCAGATTTTCAAATAATTTTGTAGAAATGTTTCTTGGATGACCCACTTTCAGAATCCTTCAAGCCATGTTGATTGGTCAAAAAACATGGCCGCCAGTAGGCAGGGCTATTTTGCATTATATGGCTATAGTGAAAACTTAAAAAATCTTCTCCTCCAAAAGTATTTGGCCGATTTTCAAATAATTTTGTAGAAATGTTCCTAGGGTGACCCTCTATCAGATTCCTTCAAGCCAAGTTGATTGGTCGGAAACTATGGCTGCCAGGGGGCGAGGCTTATATAGCTAAAGTGAAAAATAAAATAAAAATCAGGTGAGCGATTCAAGGGCCATCATGGCCCTCTTGTTAATTTCAGCATGATGAAACTTTATCAGAATGTTTTTCTTGATGATAATTATGTAAGCCAAGTTTGAATATGGGTCATGCTGGGTCAAACACTATGTCACTAGGTCAAATTGAAGGAAAGTCTTGTTAACACTTTGGATGCCACATTTTTTGCTTCAGCAGCTTGAAATTAGTCAGAATGTTTGTCTGAATTATATCTAGGTCAAGTTCGAATATTGGTCATATTGGATCAGAAACTAGGTCAATAAAGGAAAATATTGTTCAAACTCCGGAGGCCACATTTTTACTTTGAGCAAGTTGAAACTTTGTCAGAATGTTGTCTTGATGATATCTAGTCCATGTTGGAATATGGGTCATATCAGGTAAAAAAAATATAGATTACTAGGCCAAATGAAGGAAAATATTGTTAACACTGTGGAGGTTGCATTCAGAATAATTGTCTTGATGTGTTTTGCATTGCAGTACATTGTATAATTAAGGTGAGCATTCCGGGGCCATCAGAGCCCTCTTGATTTAGTAACTGGTACTAACATGGTGGTCCAATCATGTGTTCACAAAACCCCTTTTTGATTGGGATCTATATGCTAGCAAATCTACTTACAGAGGACTAGATAAGGAAGAGTAGAGAGGTCTTCCTTCAACGATATCTCTGAGCACTCATTAAAACCTATGATATCAGATCTCAAAAGAATCGACTCACTGAGATGGGACCTTGAAGGAATTGACTCACTGAGACGATTCTTTTGAGTATCCACAACATAGGTTTTGGAGGTCATATAAGGATTTTAGAACATGCAAAATGCCCCTTATCTAGAGCTCTGATTTTATAATACTAATTGTTTTGTTAACACTTTCTCCATTGGAGAAGACTTTTGATGCCTCTACAGCAAACAACCTTTGAAAACATGGTGAAATAGAAATGATTAGTATAACTTGGAAGACATAGCAGTAAAGTGACCAAGAATTTGTTTGGATCTCTGACCTATATTTTGATACCCCATTAATAAGGGACATATTGGCTGGCAAAGCATGTGATCCTTCAAACTCTCTAGTCTTATTTTGTTTTATTCATTTATTCAGACAGTGATGAAGAAGAAGGAGAAAACGATATACAGACCACTATAAAAGCGCTCTCCTCTAAGTTGGAGGACTTGAACACTTGTAATGATCTTATAGCAAAGCATGGAAATGCTCTGCAGAGGGCGCTTAGTGAAGTGGAACAGTTAGAGGGGTCATCCGATGTATCTAGCAAGGTCAAGGTCATCAATGAGAGGGCCACCATGTTTCGTATTACTTCAAATGCAATGATAAATGTGAGTGTATATCAATCCCTTCACTCCATCAAAATACATCTACATGTGGGAATGGTTTAACCCTTTCCCACATACAACAACGTTGCAGCAGACGACTTTGAAAAGATATCTAAAGAAATTTGGAAAATACCTTTAAATGAAAGTACAAAAATTGAATAAAGTTGAAAACATGGTGACAAAAGGAGAAATTGATTGTTTTGAGCAATTTCTTCTTTTGTCGCCATGTTTTCAAAAAGCCATCTGCTGCAGAGGCGTCAGAAAGTTTCTATATGAGGGAAAGGGTTAATCCTTTCTAACATGCACACAATCTGCAGCAGATTACTTTGATTTTGTTTGGGCAAATCTCTATAAATGAAAGTATAGTTTATAAATAGAGTTAAAAACATTAAGGACAATAGAAAATTTCACCTCTTGCTAGTATGTCCAAAAAGTCTGAAAACGCATTTGCATGTGGGAAAGGGTTAAGATTATTTGAGGCACAAATTGTAGAATTGGAAGAATTTTTTTTATACCAAGTGTGACACAAGTAAAAATGTTCATTTTCAGCAATTTCACCTCTATCCACAATATTATCAAAAGTCATCTGTTGCACAAGGTGTAAGAAGTAATTCATATCTGGACAGGAGGAAGATTTAGTTTAAATGTCCTATCATTTTAGAAACAGGCTATGAAAACTTAACCCTTTCCCACATAAAGACGCATCTGCAATAGACGACTTTTGAAAACATCTTGACAAAAGGCGAAATTGCTCAAAACAAGCAGTTTCATCTTTTGACACAATGTTTTTAACTTTTTTCAGTAATTATACCTTCAATTATAGAGATTTTCCATATTTGTGAGAAGACATTTTCAAAGTTGTCTGCTGCAGATTTGCTGTATGTGGGAAAGGGGGGTTAATGAAGGGTCTGAATTTTAAAAGGATGGGTTGATATGATAATTGGTCATTCGTTACTGATAACAGTCCAAACTTAGTTTTGAAGTACTCAGTAGCTACTGATTCTTGCTGTTACTGTGTTTTTATTGTCAGAAATTGTACTTGGATATGTTTTGATTTAATTAAGGTAATGAGTTAATTAACCCTTTCCCTCATACGACAATTCTGCAGCAGACGACTTTGAACGCATTTTGTCAAAAAATAGAAAATCTCCATAATTGAATGGATAACCTATGACAAAAAGTGGAACATTGTGACAAAAGGAGAAATTGCACGTTTTGTGCAATTTCTTCTTTTGTTACTATGTTTTCAAAAAGCCGTCTGCTGCAGAGGCGTCAGAAAGCGTCTATATGAGGGAAAGGGTTAACAGCCCCGACCAAGACGATGTAGTGGTAGAGTGTCCACTTCGGGTGTTGAGGTTGTTGGTGTGAACATCAGCAGAGCCATACCGATGTGTAAAGTAATGGAAGTAATGGCTTTCCCTCCTTTGCACTCAGTATTTTGGTCCTAGCATCATGAGTAATAGCTGGTGTCAGGATAAAGTGCCCAGTAGTACTTGTAACTTTACCCAGGAAATGTCAAGATATAACCGAAAAACATAATATAATTTAATCTTTTCCCACATACAGTCGTATGTCAATGCATCAGCTGCAAACGACTTGAAAACATTGTGACAAAAGGCAAAACTGCTCATGATCAAAGTTGTCTTCTGCATGTTTGTTTGAGAATGGGTTAACCCTTTCCCTCATACGACAATTCTGAAGCAGACGAATTTGAACATATTTTGTCAACAAATAGAAAATCTCTATAATTGAATGGATAACCTATGACTAAAAGTGGAAAACATTGTGGCAAAAGGAGAAATTGCTTGTTTTGAGCAATTTCTTCTTTTGTCACTATGTATACAAAAAAGCCATCTGCTGCACATGCACATGTATATGAGGAAAAGCGTTAACACCATCTATAGGTTAGAGAAGTTGCATAATATAGTTATTATAGTTTTATTTTTTTTTGGCTAAGCTGAACACAAAGTGCTCACTTTGATTGGGAAGTCGGTGATTTGAAGAATTAATCCTTTCCAAACTTCAACAAACCTGCAGCAGGTGATTTTGATAACATCTCAGCAAAAATATAGAAAATCTTTATTAATGGAAGTAGGAAAGAAATTGAACTTCATGAGCAACTTCTCCTTTTGCTTCAATGTTTTCAAAACGTGTCTGCAATTGGGAAATGGTTAAATTTAAAACTATTTTTTCCGTATAAGTGCTTATCTGGTTTTATGATAATTTGGTAACACATGTTCCTAAGATACCCTCTAAAAATTGTTGAGTGACAAAACTGTAAAAACCGTAAAATTCTTCTTTTCATAAATGCTTGTTTGACTTCAAGATACTGTGGCAGAAAGTAAATTAGGTGACCTTCACAAAAATGTTTAAGCCATATTGATTTGTTGAAAAACCTGGCTGCCAGGTTGCATCAGAAAAAGAGTGGGTTAGATTACTACACAAATGTCTCCGGTCAGGTGAGCATCACAGTGACATTTGACAGTCTTGTTTGTATACATCAAACTTGAAAGATTTTAAAGGAGGGCTACTTAGGAATATTTAAGCCAAATATTTATTAAGAATTTTACTCCCTTTCTGATTCTGAAATGACCATAGTACAGATATCAGGTTTTTAGGGTAAAAAACATCAATAAGAAATGCCAGTTTGAACACGTGACTTCATCAATCAAAACCTAAAACAAAAAATATTAAGTTTTTCTTACCGAGTTATCTGACTTTTTATCTCACCTGAGCTTTGCTCAAGGTGAGTTATTGTGATCGCCTTTTGTCCACTCGTCCGGCAACTTCTTCTCCTCAGTAACCAGTCAGTAAAAATCAGGTGAGCGATTCCAGGGCCATCATGGCCCTCTTGTTCTGGATTTAAAGGGATATAACTCAGTTGACAGTTTTCATCTTAAGAATTCCTCATAATTCACTTAGTAACCAGCGATTACCACTTCCATCTCATATGATATAGGACACATCCAATACTGTGATATATTTCTCAAGAACTAATTTTAAATTTGTATGATGTATATTTTTTCAGGCTTGTGTAGAATTTTCAGATCTTTGCAAAACAGATGGAAAAAGGTGGCACAAGATGTTAGAAAATGAATATGCACAAAAGTTAAAGCTTCAAGAACTGTTAGAGCAGCTTGCAAAAGACCAGAACACTCTGGAAATTAAAGCAAAGAAGTCAATGCATGTAGGCTCAGGAACCCCCACTGCAGGTAGGTTTGAAGTTGTGAAAGGCGTAATACTTGTTGCCTGTACCGGCTACATTGAGAATTATTTAACCCTTTCCCAGATATAGTCGATTTCTGATGCCTCTGCAGCAGACGACTTTAGAAAACTTTCTTACAAAAGGAGAAACGGCTGAAAAAGAGAAATTACTCCTTAAGCCACAATGTTTATGACTTCATTCAATAAATGTTCTGTCATTTATAGAGATTTTCAATATTTTGCCTAGATGTGATAAAAGTTGTCAGATTTGTTGTATGTGGGAAAGGGTTAACAATACAATAAAACTTCAGCCAAATCTCTAGATAAATGGCTTATTGCACTTGCTTAAGTCTAAATTATTTGATCTTCAAACCCTTTGTTGTGTGTGGGTACTCAAAAGAATTGTGTTGAAGAGATCTTTTTGGTACCCATAACATATGGTTTTAGTTAACCCTGTCCCACATACAATTCTGCAGCAAACAACTTTGAACATATTTTGTCAAAAAGTAGAAAATCTCTATAATTGAATGGATAACCTATGACTAAAAGTAGAAAACATTGTGGCAAAAAGGAAAATGCTTGTTTTGAGCAATTTTTAGCTCACCTATGCCCAAGTGCAAGGTGAGCTTTTGTGATCACTCAACGTCCGTCGGCGTCGTCCATCCGTTCACATTTTCCTACAAACAACTTCTCCTAAACCAATTAACCAAATTCAAAATAATTTTACAGGAATGTTCCTTGGTGGATCTCTTTCAAACCTGTTCAAAGAATTCTATTTTATGCAGAACTTTGGTTGCCACAGCAACAAAAAAGGGGAAATTAACCAAGACTTAAAAAAAATTTCTTGTCTGAAAGTAGAAGGCCCACTTGTTTTACATAAGACTCATATAGGGGAAAAACTTCTTGTCTAAAAGAAGAGGGCCTAGACCTTTGATATTGGGTATGTAGCATCATCTAGTGGACCTCTACCAAGATTGTTCAAATTATAGCCCTGGGGTCAAAATGACCCCTCCCCTGGGGTCTATTGTTTTACATAGACTCATATAGAGACAAAACTTAAAGAATCTTCTGGTCTCAAAGTAGAAGGCACAGGCCTTTGATATTTGGTATGTAGCATCATCTAGTGGACCTCCACCAAGCTTGTTCACATACTCAATTAGGGGTAAAACTTTAAAAATCTTCTTGTCTAAAAGTAGAGGGCCCTGGCCTTTGATATTTGATATGTAGCATCATCTAGTGGACCTCTACCAAGATTGTTCAAATAAGATAGTTAGGGAAAAAACTTTAAAAACCTTCTTGTCTAAAAGATATTTGGTATGTAGCATCCTCTAGTGGACCTCTACCAAGGTTGTTCAAATCATAGCCCTGGGTTCAAAAATGACCCCCCCTGGGGGTCACTTGTTAGTCCCCTACCGGCGTGCCGAAGGGGACTCTTAGGTTTGCACTCCGTCCGTCCGTCCGTCAGTCCGTCAGTCAGTCAGTCCGGCAAATCAGTTTTCCGCACTTTTTTTCTACATGCTTTGAGGTATTGAGCTGAAATTTTGTATATGCCTTTGTAATCATGTGTCACAGGTCAAGTTCGCGTTTCCTGGGATTTCGTCAATTTTTTAATGAGTTATGCCCCTTTTTGGACTTAGAATATTCGTTTTCCGCACTTTTTTTCTACATGCTTTCAGGTATTGAGCTGAAATTTTGTATATGCCTTTGTAATCATGTGTCACAGATCAAGTTCGCGTTTCCTGGGATTTCGTCAATTTTTTAATGAGTTATGCCCCTTTTTGGACTTAGTGCAAACCGGTAGGGGACTATGGTATTGCTTGCAATCCAGTTACTTGTTTTTCATAGAATCATATAGGGGAAAGAACACTAAAAACTTTTTAAGTTTGATTAAATCAGGTGAGCGATATAGGACCATCATGGTCCTCTTGTTTCTTTTTGTCACTAAGTTTTGAAAAACCTGTCTGCTGCAGAGGCGACAGAAAGCGTCTTTATGAGGGAAAGGCTTAATACTCCTTATCCTGTTCAGCTGAAGAATAACATGTAGGCAAAAATGGGGAAAACCTAGTGACAAACGGGGTATTGCTCATTATGTTTTCAAAAGTCTTCTGCTGCTAATGCGTCTGCATGTGAGAATAGGGTTCATTTTTTACCTGATACAGACACAAATTAATATCATAGCTGCAGATTACTTTCGAAAAGATTATAGGCTGAGGAGGAATTTATTGACTTTTTCAATATTATGCAAACAACTTGTGAAAATGTGGAACATTAGACAATATTTTCAACAAATGTCTAAAACGTCAACAAATGTCTAAAACATACCTCATTACCTTCATTCATTACAATATAACCCTTTCCCTCATACGAAATTCTGCAGCAGACGACTTATTTGTCATAAAATGGATAACCTATGACTAAAAGTGGAAAACATTGTGGCAAAAGGAGAAATTGCTCAATTAGAGCAATTTCTTCTTTTGTCGCTATGTTTTCAAAAAGCCTTCTGCTGCGTCAGAAAGCGTCTATATGAGGGAAAGTGCTTATAGCCTGTGTAGCAGTGATAGCTCAGTCAGTCATGGTGGAGTGCCCTAGGACAAGGCACTAGTCAATTCTAGTCATATACTGGTACGTCAATCTCATTGATATCAGACCAAAATACTTCCCTGTACGTTGATTGGATCCGACGACACTTCACTAAGGGTATTCTTGAATTGACCAATCGGAACACTCGGCAATCATTGTTTCTCTAAACTAACTTATTTAACTTATTTATTGATATGAGTTATCTCTCCTGATGATACCTAACCATTTTGTAGAAGACAATTTGATTGGCTGACGCAAAGGTCAATCTAAGACAACCCGTAATAGGCATTCATCTGATCTATATGAGCATTTGCTGCTGCAGAGAAGTTAAGATCTGGTTTGTCACCCAGCGTTTTGTAGCTGTTATATAACTGTCATAGTACAAAACACTAAAAAACGCATACACTATTGAGTCGGTTGTGTAAGATTATTAGAAAATAATTCAAAATAAAATAATTTTCCAGGAGGGGGAGGTTCTGGTTCAGAGGACGATGATTTTGAAGATGCACTTGATTATCAGGAAATTGTCACATTGCCCAGTAATCCAGCCTCCCATAGGTAGGTACAAAACTCACCATTCTTACTACACTGGAACGCGGATAATTTGCGAAAGGATACAACGCGATATCCAGTAGAACGTGATGAAGACTTGGCTCCCAATGCAATCTTGCTGCAGATCTGTCAGAATGCATCTGCAGGTCAGAACGAGTTAAATGACATCTCCTCCTAAACTGCTGTTTGAATTTAACTAAATTTAGTAGGAATGATCCTTTGGTAATCTCCTTTCAAATTTATTGAAAGTAATTATTTCCATGCTGCACTCTGATCACCATGGCAACTGAAATGAAAAACTTTAAAATAAAATTCAAAAAGCTTTAAAATCTCTAAAAAACTTAGATAAAGCTTATATATTTGGAGTGTAGCATTGACTAGTAATCCTCTACGAAGATGGTTCAAACTATGGCCCTGGAGTCACCTGTTTACATAGAGATATATAGAGAGTGTAGCATTGTCTAGTAATCCTCTACCAAGATTGTTCAAACTATGGCCCTTGAGTCGCCTGTTTTACATAGAGATATATTTGGAGTGTAGCATTGTCTAGTAATCCTCTACCAAGATGGTTCAAACTATGGCCCTGGAGTCACCTGTTTTACATAGAGATATATTTGGAGTGTAGCATAGTCTAGTAATCCTCTACTAAAATTGTTCAAACTATGGCCCTGGAGTCGCCTGTTTTACATAGAGATATATTTGGAGTGTAGCATAGTCTAGTAATCCTCTACTAAAATTGTTCAAACTATGGCCCTGGAGTCACCTGTTTTACATAGAGATATATTTGGAGTGTAGCATAGTCTAGTAATCCTCTTCCAAGATTGTTTAAACTATGGCCCTGGAGTCGCCTGTTTTACATAGAGATATATTTGGAGTGTAGCATTGTCTAGTAATCCTCTTCCAAGATTGTTTAAACTATGGCCCTGGAGTCGCCTGTTTTACATAGAGATATATAGGGAAACACTTTGAAAATCGTTTTGCCTAAAACAGAAAGGCCAAGAGCCAACAATCTGCAGCATATTGAAAATCTGTTTACATGATTACTCTTAAATGAGTTGGAAACATTGTTGCAAAAAGGAGAAATTTCACATACAAATTACAGAGAAATGAAAGACTTAATGTTTTCATTGTAAATTATCTCAATTCATTGCAGGAGGACAGGTAGTGATCTGAGTTTTGAAGCCCAGTTATTTGAGGGCGAGGTATACAGTACAGAGTCGGAGCTCGATGAAAATGATGGCCCACATTCAGAGGCTGTTGTATATCAGGCAAAGGCTGTAAGTTAGAGCATTATATTGTACACGAGGACCCGCCCTGTCCTTCCCCATACACCCCAAATGCAAAAATTAAAACAGAATTGCGAATGTTTTTTAGCTCACCAGCTCAAGATGAGTTATTGTGATCGCCTTTTGTCCGCCGTCCATCGTCCGTCGTCAACATTTGCTTGTTAATACTCTAGAGGCAACATTTTGCATCCAATCTTTATGGAAGTTTATCAGAACATATATCTCCATCAACTCTAGGCCAATTTCGAAACTGGGTCATGTGGGGTAAAAAACTAGGTCACTAGGTCAAATTGAAAGAAAATCTTGTTTACATTCTGGAAGCCACATTTTTGGCTTGAGCATGTTGAAACTTTGTCAGACTGTTTGTCTCTGTGATTTCTAGGCCAAGTTCGTCCGGTCAAAAACTAGGTCACTAGGTCAAATTTATGAAAACTCTTGTTAACACTCTGGAAGCCACATTTTTGGCTTGAGCATGTTGAAACTTTGTCAGACTGTTTGTCTCTGTGATTTCTAGGCCAAGTTCGAAACTGGATAATGTCCGGTCAAAAACTAGGTCACTAGGTCAAATTTATGAAAACTCTTTGTTAACACTCTGGAAGCCACATTTTTGGCTTGAGCATGTTGAAACTTTGTCAGAATGTTTGTCTCTGTGATTTCTAGGCCAAGTTCGAAACTGGATAATGTCAGGTCAAAAACTAGGTCACTAGGTCAAATTTATGAAAAATCTTGTTAACACTCTGGAAGCCACATTTTTGGCTTGAGCATGTTGAAACTTTGTCAGAATGTTTGTCTAAGTGATTTCTAGGCCAAGTTTTAAACTGGGTCATGTCCAGTCAAAAACTAGGTCACTTGGTCAAATTTATGAAAACTCTTGTTAACACTCTGGAAGCCACATATTTGGCTTGAGCATGTTGAAACTTTGTCAGAATGTTTGTCTAAGTGATTTCTAGGCCAAGTTCGAAACTGGGTCATGTCCGGTCAAAAACTAGGTCACTTGGTCAAATTTATGAAAACTCTTGTTAACACTCTGGAAGCCACATTTTTGGCTTGAGCATGTTGAAACTTTGTCAGAATGTTTGTCTTAGTGATATCTAGGTCAAGTTCAAATATGGGTCAGGTAAGGTCAACAACTAGGTCACTATGCCAAATTGTAGAACAATCTAGTTAACACTATAGAGATTGCATTTTTTACTTGAGCAGCTTAAAATTTGTCAGAAAGTTTGTCTTGATGATATTGCCATTGGCGCTGAAAGCGTTAAGTCTTAAATAGCCCATTCTCAGGTGAGCGATTCCAGGGCCTCATAGCCCTCTTGTTTTAATTTAGGTTTAGGTGTTATGGGGAAATATAGGATCCATCATGAGTTTTCTTTGGAGATCAAGATTTCTTAAATGAGTAGAAAAAGACGGTTATTAACCGAGCCTCTTGGCGAGGTTAATAACTCTCTTTTTCGAGACGAATTTAAGAAATCTTCTCCAAAGAAAAACGAGTGATGGATTCTTTTTATCACCTAAACAGTGTGTTTTAATGAAAAATATTGACAACATCAAAACAAAGACCGCATAACATATTCTTCATAAGAACTTGTGATTCACTGCATAAAAAAGTAGTCCTCATCATTTTTTCAATAAGAAGAAGAAAAAAAACCAATGTTTTAAACAATTAAGACTCGTTATTTATTCAAAATAACGTATTATTGCATTTTTCAATGTGTAAAATTTAACAACTTAACAATAAACATAATAAAGATAAATGTCAAAATGACGTCATCAGTAGTCGCGTGTATGACGTGTTTTTGTTATCACACATGTATGATAACGTTGTTCCGTGATTTGTTCTCAAATTGAAAATAAGGGTATTTATGTGATAAACATTGTTTCACAATTTTACTAGCCGGTTTCTCTTTGGTTTTTGCTACTTTGTAAATCTTTAGCAAATTAATGTGCCCTTTTCCTTTAATTTGGGTACCTGTCCGGCTTGCAGTTTATGACACTTCAATGCAAATTCACAAGCTGTCATTTCGTTTTGTTGTTGTTTAATCAGATAATTGAAGCATGGCATATCGATAAACATTAATTCAGACCCCCAGTTAAACCATTTAATCTAAATTAGCAAATAAAAAATATTAGATTGACTGCCTTGTTCTTAACCCTTTCCTTCATTACGACAATCCTGCAGCAGAACATATTTTGTCAAAATATAGAATATGTTTTTAATTGAATGGATAACCTAATATGACTAAAAGTGGAAAACATTGTGACAAAAGAAGAAATTGCTCGTTTTGAGCAATTTCTTCTTTTGTCGCTGCTTGAAAAAGCCGTCTTCTGCAGAGGCGTCAGAAAGCGTCTATATGAGGGAAAGGGTTAACACCGATATGCGAGTGCTATAACACATACTCTGATACACAAGTATGGTTAAAATATCCTAACTACTGTACTGTATTAATTTTTCTGATTGATAACAAAAACCTCTTTCCTATTTTTTTTTTCAGAAAAAATTACGGAAGAAACAATCGTCGAAGTCTGTAACAAGTGTAAATAGTGAGGACAGTTTACATAAACTCAAAGGCTTCTCAAATAGCTTGACAAAAAAACAAAGGCGTGCAATAATAAACATGAGACCAAATTACAGCCTGAATCTATGGAGCATCATGAAGAATTGTATAGGAAAGGAATTGAGTAAAATTCCAATGCCAGTAAGTATTTAACTCTTTCCACCTAGCAGATGCATTTTGACGCATCTGCAGCAGACAACTTTTGAAAACATTGTGGCAAAAGAAGAAATGGTTTAAAATGTGCAATTTCTCCTTTTGCCACAATGTTTTCAAGTCTTTACAATAATTTAACTTTCAGTTATAGAGGTTTTCCATATTTTCATCGTTGTTTTCAAAGTCGTCTGCTTCAGATGTTTTGTTTGGGGAAGGGTTGAACTTGTTTTCAAAGTCGTCTGCTTCAGATGTTTTGTTTGGGGAAGGGTTGAACTTGTTTTCAAAGTCGTCTGCTTCAGATGTTTTGTTTGGGGAAGGGTTGAACTTGTTTTCAAAGTCGTCTGCTTCAGATGTTTTGTTTGGGGAAGGGTTGAACTTGTTTAAAAAATGTTGTATTTTGTCGCATCTGCAGCAGATAGCTTATAAAAACGTAATGGTAAATGGAGAAATTTATAAATAATGACCACTACCTCAATTTGCTTCAATGTCTAGCTGTATTCTACAATAATAAGTACTTTCCGTCTTAGATGCTTTCCATATTTTCCCCCATGTGATTCCAGTGTCATCTGCTGCAGGTTTGTTCAATGTGGGAAAGTTAAACTGTTTAACCCTTTCCCATCATACGACAATTTTGCAGCAGATGACTTTGAACATATTTTGACAAAAAATAGAATATCTCTGTCATTGAATGGATAACCCATGACTAAAAGTGGAAAACATTGTTGCAAAAGGAGAAATTGCTCGTTTTGAGCAATTTCTTCTTTTGTAATTATGTTTTCAAAAAGCTGTCTGCTGCAGAGGCGTCAGAAAATGTCTATATGAGGGAAAGGGTTAATGATACAATATTTTTACAGTTGTCTGCTTTGAAAACGCCTCTGAAAATACATAAATTATCTTATGTCTGAAATAATTTTGATAACAGACTGAGCAAAGAAAACATTGTGTCATTAAAAAACATCCCATTTATGAAATTATACATTATTGATAGGTCACTTAATATTTTATGATAACTCATAGCTTATCATTAAATAAAAACAATATTTTCCTTTCAGGTCAATTTTAGTGAACCATTATCAATGTTACAAAGAATCACGGAGGATGTGGAGTACTCGGCCATTCTGGACGAGGCTGCAGCATGCGAAGATTCCACAGAACAGATGGCTTATGTTACAGCATTTACTGTCTCGTCATATTCCACGACAATTAACAGAACTACGAAACCATTTAATCCATTATTAGGAGAAACGTATGAATGTGATAGAACGGATGATATGGGATGGAGGTCGCTTGCAGAGCAGGTAGTTTATTCTTTAACATATCAACAAATCTGCAGCAGACAAGGAATTTGAAACTCTTATCAAAACTATGGAAGCTCTTATCCCTTTCCCTCATACAACAATTCTGCAGCAGACAACTTTGAACTTATTTTGTTAAAACATAGAAAATCTCCATAGTTGAATGGATAACCTATGACAAAAAGTGGAAAACATTGTGGCAAAAGGATAAATTGCACTGTGTGCAATTTCTTCTTTTGTCACTATTTTTTCAAAAAGCCGTCTGCTGCAGAGAAGTCAGAAAGCGTCTATATGAGGGAAAGGGTTAATAATAAAAAAAAAAAATTGATTAAAGTCGGAATATTGTGGTATATGGAGAAATTGTTCATTATGAGCAATTTATCCTTTTACCACAATGTTTTAAAAAGTGTCTGTTTGAGGGTAATTGTTAACCCACATAATTATGCTAAATCTGCAGCAGACCACTTTAAAAAATCTCTATTATAAGTTTTTGGCCGGATTGCTCTAGCAATTCCGGTCTATAGATTGGCGATGTCCGTCCGTCTGTCCGTCTGTCTGTCTGTCTGTCCGTCCGTCAACATTTCGGTAAAAGTTTCAGGTTGAGGCAAAATCTCAGCACTGGAAAGGGTTACAAACTTGAAACTTTGCCTGTAGGTAACCAGTAACAAGTTCTATTGATTTCTATGGTTATTTTGACCTTGACCTTGGTTTGTCGATTTTCAAGGTCAAATTGCCGACAATCCGGCCTTACCGTCTTCAGAGGTTTCTTGTTTTAAATTAAATTGAAAATATTGCATCAAAAGTAGGACTTACTCCTATTATAAATTAGTAAGACGTCCTTTTGAACATTTTTTCTCGACGTGAAAGCATGACTAAAGTGTTGCTTTTTAGCGACAGCCAGTGTGTCAAACATATCTTTAGCTCAACGTTAAAGTTTAGGTTTCTAAATGCGTCATTTGTTTTTCACCAATGGGCTAACAGTCTGTGAAAAAGCAGCCAGTTGCTTGAAAAGTATGTTGTGTTGAGTATTGGTGTGAGTTTGCCAGCAAACGCATGAGTTGTTGAACTGTTCACAGTGTTATGGCTGAAAAAGCGTTGAACCATAATCAAGAAATAAATTAGGTTTCTAAAGTTTTCTCAATAATAGCTAGTGCTAGGGCTTTCAAACTTGAACTATAGTTGCATCTAATATCCCCCTTCATATTGAAAAATGAGAATGCTGAGTGTGACCTTATTGTTGAGGTTAAAAAAATGATTTTGAGAATCTTGTTAGATTGACTTAAATTGTTCACATACATTTTGTCTTTATTTTAATATGACCGCCTCTTCGTATATTGGCGTCATCTTCTCCGTCTGTCCGTCCGTCCATTTCTTGTGAACGCAACTCCTCCTACGTTTCTGACCGTATCTTTTCAAAACTTGGTCAATGTCTTAACTATAATGTGTAGATGTGCATGAAGCGGCGATTTTCCGGTTCATTGATATTTGCAAGATTTATGTCCCTTGTAACTTTAATAGTCTCTGTAGCTGATTGATATTGCAGCCTTGTGAACGCAACTCCTCCTATGTGTCTGACCGAATCTTTTCAAAACTTGGTCAATGTCATTACTATAATGGGTAGATGTGCATGAAGCGGCGATTTTCCGGTTCATTGATTTTTGCAAGATTTTTGTCCCTTGGAACTTAGTCTCTGTAGCTGATTGATATTGCAGCCTTGTGAACGCAACTCTTCCTATGTTTCTGACCGAATCTTTTCAAAACTTGGTCAATGTCATGACTATAATGGGTAGATGTGCATGAAGCGTCGATTTTCTGGTTCATTGATTTTTGCAAGGTTTATGTCCCTTGTAACTTAGTCTCTGTAGCTGATTGATATTGCGGCTTGTGAACATAATTCTTCCTACGTTTCTGACTGAATCTTTTCAAAACTTGGTCAATATCATTACTACGGTAGATGTGCATGAAGCAGGGATTTTCCGGTTCAGCAATTTTTAGCTCGACTATTCGAAGAATATGAGAGCTATACTACTCACCCTGGCGTCGGCGTCGGCGTCGGCGTCGCCGTCGGCGTCCACGTCACACTTTGGTTAAGGTTTTGCATGCAAGTTCTTAAATACTACATGTATTGCATTGAAACTTTCTACAACCCTACCAAACTATCACACCAATGTAGATTATCAAGTTAGATAACTCTATCCTGCATTTTATGCAAGTTATGGCCCTTTTTTACTTAGAAATTCTGGTTAAAGTTTTGCGTGCAACTAAAGTAAGAGTCCATATCTCAGTATTTAATTGATGCATTGCATTGAAACTGTATACAGCACTACCCAACTATCACACCTATGTAGATTATCAAGTTAGATAACTCTATCCTGCATTTTATGCAAGTTATGGCCCTTTTTTTACTTAGAAATTTTGGTTAAAGTTTTGCGTGCAACTAAATTAAGAGTCCATATCTCAGTATTTACTTGATGCATTGCATTGAAACTTTCTACAACCCTACCCAACTATCACACCTGTGTAGATTATCATCTAAGATAACTCTATCCTGCATTTTATGCAAGTTATGGCCCTTTTTTTACTTAGAAATTCTGGTTAAAGTTTTGCATGCAACTAAATTAAGAGTCCATATCTCAGTATATACTTGATGCATTGCATTGAACCTTTATACAACCCTACCCAACTATTACACCTATGTAGATTAACAAGTTAGATAACTCTATCCTGCATTTTAGGCAAGTTATGGCACTTTTTTTTACTTAGAAATTCTGGTTAAAGTTTTGCGTGCTACTAAATTAAGAGTCCATATCTCAGTATTTACTTGCTGCATTGCATTGAAACTTTCTACAACCCTACCCAACTATTACACCTGTGTAGATTATCAAGTATGATAGCTCTATTCTGCATTTTATGCAAGTTATGGCCCTTTTTTTACATAGAAATACTGGTTAAAGTTTTGCGTGCAACTAAATTAAGAGTCCACGTCTCAGTATATACTTGATGCATTGCATTGAACCTTTATACAACCCTACCCAACTATCACACCTATGTAGATTATCAAGTATGATAACTCTATCCTGCATTTTATGCAAGTTATGGCCTTTTTGGACTTATAAATTCTGGTTAAAGTTTTGCATGCAACTACATAAAGAGACCATCTCTTAGTAACTACTTGATGCATTGCATTGAAACGTTATACAGCCCTTACCAACCAGCATTTTATGCAAGTTATGGACCTTTTTGGACTTAGAAATTCTGGTTAAAGTTTTGCAACTACATTTAGAGTGTAATCTCAGTAACAACTTGAACAATTGTATTGAAACTTTATACAACCTTTCCCAATTGTACAACTATAAACACAACCAATTAAGATAACTCTATCCTGTATATGGTGCAAATTGTTGCCCTTTTTTTACTTAGAAATTATGGTTAAAGGTTTGCGTGCAAATACATTAAGAGTCCATATCTTAGTAACTACTTGATGCATTCCATTGAAAGGTTATACAACCCTATCTAACTATCAAACCTATGAAAATAATCATGTTAAATAACACTATCCTGCATATAATGCAAATTATCACCCACTAAGAAATTGTGGTTAATGTTTTGCATGCAACTACATTAGAGTCCATTATCTCGGTAACTTAAATAAGCGGTGTAATAGTCGAGCGCGCTGTCCTCCGACAGCTCTTGTTACAATAGTTATGCCTTTCGAAACTTGGTCTCTATAGCATATTCCCTTGAGAACGCAACTCAAGTTTCCAAACAGGTAGAAGTGCATAAAGCAGGGATTATCCGGTAGAGTGATTTTTGCAATCAGAAGGAAAAAAGGATACATATCGACACTGCCATTTGACCTACTTTCATATCGGAAGCCCCTATAGCGTTCTATCTCTGTTTATATGTATCCTATTTTCTTTAGTTAATACCAAAGTCAGCTAGGCTGGTAAGCAGAGTAAGACTTTCAACTCTGAACAAGTGTGGATAAACTGTTTTGTTCAAGGAAACACCCGGCTGCCCCTGCAGGGATCGAACCTACTACCCAGGCAACCATGATCTCTGGTCCCTGTCTCTTCCAGCTAAGCTAACTGGTCTCACAGACTTCATTTTGAGCTTATGTATACAGACATGTTAAAAGCAATAATTAGAAGGACCAATCTTGATCTTTATATTTTGTGGCGGCACTGGCACTCTTGTTTACAGTTGTATTAAAAGTCAAAGTGGGGGACAGTGAGACAGCGAGACACATATTTACATGTAATTCTTGTTTTTAAAAGGCGTTTCCTGTGGATACAGGGTAGAAGAGCTGCTTTAAAAAAATATGAAAGGGAGAAACCAAAAACGTTTGGTCAATGGTGTGAGTAAAACAGTGACAGACAGTCTTAATATTTGTGGAAAAGGAGAAATATGTTATCATGAACAATTTCTCCTTTTGCTAAAAGTTATTGCTTTCAAATGTTTTCTGCTATGAAAAACTTCTTTTAAAAACATTAAAAACATTCTATCAAAAGGAGAAATTGCTCATCATGACCAATATCTCCTTTCGTCACAATGATTTTAACTCAATTCAATAAAAAATTCTTATTTTATAGAGATTTCCATATTTTTGCGTAGATGTGTTCAAAGTTGTTGCTACAAATACATGTTAACTTACGGTAAAGGGTATAATTGTTTTATCAGGCAGAGGTTTGATGGGATTCAAGTAGTTTTCCCCAGATAGTGTGTTAACCCTTTTCCTTATATAGACGCTTTCTTATGCCTCTGCAGCAGAAGACTTTTCGAAAAGATGGTGACAAAAGAAGAAATTGCTCAATTCGTCCCATTAGCGCAAGAAGTTTGTAACTCACTATTTCCACAAAAGTAACTTTTTTGGAGAAAATTAACTTATAAACTTATATCCATATATATACATATCATATTAAAATTTTGGATTCATATTCTTATTCTAAATCTTCAAAATAGTTTAATGCAAAAATGTTGTAACTCAAAAGTGTCTATTTGTTTGGTGCAATAAGGTTGTAACTGGGAGATACAACCTTCTTGCGGCGATTTTTTTGGTTACACAATTTTTTGTGCAAGAAGGATGTATCTCAGTGTAATTACATAGGATTGTGTCTAAAACAGTAAAGTAAAAAGGCATTTCTGTACTCTGTAGATTCTGTACATCTAATTTGACATCTCGATAACTCGAACTTTTCAATAATTCGACCTCTCGATAACTCATTTTTTTTTTTTTACTCGAGTTTTTTGATAATTCGACCTCTCGATAACTTTTTTTTTAACTCGAACTTTTCGATTAATTCGACCTCTCGATAACTTTTTTTAACTTGAACATTTCGATAATTCAACCTCTCGATAACTCAATTTTTCCGATAACTTTTTGTCAACTCGAAATTTTCAATAATTTGACCTATTGATAATTCGACCTCGATAATTCAAATTTTTCGATAAAACAATTTTTTTGATACCTCGACCTCTCGATAACTCGAACTTTTCGATAATTCGACCTCTCGATAACTCTTTTTTTTTTTTTTCTCGAACTTTTCGATAATTCGACCTCTCGATAACTTTTTTTTTAACTCAAACTTTTTGATAATTTAACGTCTCGATAACTCAAACTTTTTATAACTCAATTTTTTTTTGAACTCGAACATTTCGAAAACGATTTTTTTGATAAATCGACCTCTCGATAACTCGAACTTTTCAATAATTCGACCTTTCGATAACTTTTTTTTTAACTCGAACTTTTCGATAATTCGACCTCTCGATAACTCGAACTTTTTATAACTTGAATTTTTCGATAATTCAACCTCTCGATAACTCGAACCTTTTTATGACTCGAACTTTTCGATAATCGACCTCTCGATAACTCGAAATGTTCGACCTCTCGATAACTCGAAATGTTCGACCTCTCAATAACTCGAACTTTTCGATAATTCGACCTCTCGATAACTCAAAATGTTCGATAATTCGACCTCTTGATAACTGGAACTTTTCGATAATTCGACCTCTCAATAACTCAATTTTTTCGATAACCCAAATTTTTTGATAACTCGACCTCTCGATAACTCAAAACTTTTCGATAATTCAACCTCTCGATAACTCGATTTTTTTTTTTACTCGAACTTTTCGATAATTCGACCTTTCGGTAACTTATTTTTTAACTCAAACTTTTCGATAATTCGACCTCCCCATAATTCGACCTCTCGATAACTCGTAACTATTTATAACTCGAAGTTTTTGATAACGCGAACTTTTCGATAATTCGACCTCTCGATAATTCGAAATGTTCGACAATTCGACCTCTCGATAACTCGAACTTTTCGATAATTCGACCTCTCGATAACTTTTGTTTTAACTCAAACTTTTCGATAATTCGACCTCTCGTTAACTCGAACTCGAACTTTTTATATTTTTTAGTAACTTTTTTTTTAACTCAAAATTTTCGATAATTCGCCCTCTCGATAACTCGAAATGTTCGATAATTCGACCACTCGATAACTGAAACTTTTCGATAACTCGAACCTTTCGTCGAACCTTTCGTCGAACTTTTCGATAATTCGACCTCTCGATAACTCTTATTTTTTTTCTAACTCGAACTTTTCGATAATTCGACCTCTTGATAACTCGAACTTTTTATAACTCGAATTTTTCGATAATCGACCTCTCGATAACTCAAACTTTTCGATAATTCGACCTCTCGATAACTCGAACTTTTCGATAATTCGACCTTTCGTTAACTTATTTTTTAACTCAAACTTTTCGATAATTCGACCTCTCGATAACTTGTAACTTCTTATTACTCTAAGTTTTTGATAACGCGAACTTTTCGATAATTCGACCTCTCGATAACTAGAACTTTTTATAACTAGAACCTTTTTTTTAACTAAATACGGAAAATAATAATTTTGAAACGGTAAAAAAACCATTGCTAATAAGAAAAATGGTTCATTGAGCAATCTTTCTTGAGCAGATACATCAAAAGTTGTCTGTGTCAAAGAAAGTGTTTCATTTTTAGCTCTACTGGCCAAAGGACATAAGGGCTTATGTCGTGGCGATGTGTCCGTCGTGCGTGCGTCCGTCCGTAAACAATTTCTTGTTAACACGATACAGTCTTCACTTTTGATTGTATCTCAACCAAACTTATACAGTAGTTAGATATCCATGAGAGCTCGGTTCCTTTCGAAAACCAGCCAGATCCGCCCATGCATGACTGGATTATGGCCCTTGAAATGGTCAAAATTGCTATAAAAGAGCTTGTTAACACGATACAGTCTTCACTTTTGATTGTATCTCAACCAAACTTATACAGTAGTTAGATATCCATGAGAGCTCGGTTCCTTTCGTAAACCAGCCAGATCCGCCCATGCAAGACTGGATTATGGCCCTTGAAATTGTTCAAATTGCTATAATTGAGCATGTGAACACAATAGAGGCTCTATTTACTATCTGATCTTCACCAAACTTAGATAGTAGTTAAATATTGATGAGAGCTTGGTTCCTTTTGAAAACCAGCCAGATCCGGCAAGACTGGATTATGGCCCATGAAATTGTAAAAATTGCTTTAATACAGCTTGTGAACACAAAAGAGCCTCCATTTACTATCCGATCTTCACCATACATACATGCTCTGGATTGAAAATGAGCAAAGAACCATACCAGTAGAGCATAGGCCCTCATGGGCCTCTTGTTATAATTTAAATTGATAAGTTCATACTTATGCATATTTGTTATGAATTATTTTCAATTTTGAAAAAAATAATGTGAGTTACAACCTTCTTGCACTCAAGAAATAATAAAAAGTGACGTAATTTGAGTGCAAGAAGGTTGTAACTGGACACATCTACTAAAACTCATTTGTATGAAATTATTTTTCAATGTAAGAGTTATAAAGCTTCCTGAAATGTATTTTTAAAACAAATATCCAAAGGATGTTCTTTGTTATGTTTTATCTTTAAAATAGGATAGTTTTTTGCTTCTCCTGTAAAATAATGAAAAACGGAGTTACAACCTTCTTGCACTAAAGGGACGAATTGTCACCATGTTTTTAACTCTATTCAATAATTGAACTTTCATTTGAAGGGAGTTTCAAATTGTGTATGGGTATGTTTTCAAAGTCATCTGCTGCAGATTTGTTATATGTGGGAAAGGGTTAAACCATTCTCGCATGTAGATGTATTTTAATGCATCGCCAACAGACTACTTTTGAAATCATTCTGACAAAAAGGATATATTGCTTTATAAGCAGTTTCCCCATTTGCCACTATGTTGTCAACTCTATTTAATAATCAAACTATCATTTATATAGATTTAATGTAAGTGTGAATGGGTAAATTGACAATTTGATTGTATTATAATTTCCCCTCCCCTTTATATTTCAGGTGAGCCATCATCCGCCCACGGCTGCTTTTTATACCGAGGGACAAGACTGGAAATTATGGCAAGAGTTTACAATGAATAGTAAATTTCGAGGGAGATATCTTCAAATTGTACCTACAGGTAAATCAATGTTTGTTAGACATGCAAGGCGCAATGTACATTGCTGTCAGATGCAACAGGGACAAAGATAAGAAGGATAAGTTGCTACAATGTATCCTAAATATCACCCAGTCCAACATTTTTAGCAAGAAAACTAAATAAATATTGAACATGCGTTATTAACAAAGATACGCTCTGAAAGATTAAACAGTTTCCTGCTACCGTTATTAACATATTTAACCCTTTCCCACATGCATCAAATCTGCAGCAGACGACTTTGAAAGTATCTAGTATCTAGAAAAAAATATCTATAAATGAAAGAACATTTTTAGCTCGACTTTTGAAAAAAACAAGAGCTAATGTCATGACCATGGCGGCGGCAGCGTGGTCGTCCGTTTTTGTTTGTTTTTTTTTCTCCCTATCAGTCGAGCGTCTGTGCCGTACGTGGTGCTCTTGTTTAACATTGTGGTGAAAGGGGATATTGTGTATTATGAGCAATTTCTCCTTTAAAGTTTTTTAGCTTCACTGGCTGTAGGCTTCTCCTCTGTAACCACTTGGCCAATTTGGATGAAACTTTTTAGGTAGCATTCTCTCAATGTCTTCTCTTAAATTCCTTCAAATATTTTGGATCCATGCAAAATGCTGGATTCCATGGCAACGAAAAAAAAAACTCCTGCTCCTCCCGAACTGGTTGGCAAATTATTTTGTAGAAATGTTCCTTGGATGACTCTTATCAAATTCCTTATATCTTTTTATACGCCGCCGGAGGCGGTCGTATATTGGCGTCATCTTCTCCGTCTGTCCGTCCGTACGTCCATTTCTTGTGAACGCAACTCCTCCTATGTTTCTGACCGAATCTTTTCAAAACTTGATCAATGTCATTACTATATTGGGTAGATGTGCATGAAGCGGCGATTTTCCAGTTCATTGATTTTTGCAAGGTTTATGTCCCTTGTAACTTAGTCTCTGTAGCTGATTGATATTGCGGCTTGTGAACGCAACTCTTCCTACGTTTCTGACTGAATCTTTTCAAAACTTGGTCAATATCATTACTATAATGGGTAGATGTGCATAAAGCAGGGATTTTCCGGTTCAGCAATTTTTGCAATAGTTATGCCTTTCGAAACTTGGTCTCTATAGCATATTCACTTGAGAACGCAACTCAAGTTTCCAAACAGGTAGAAGTGCATAAAGCAGGGATTAGCCGGTAGAGTGATTTTTGCAAGAGTTATGCTCAGAAGGAAAAAAGGATACATATCAACACTGCCATTTGACCTACTTTCATATCGGAAGCCTCTATAGGGTTCTATCTCTGTTTATATGTATCCTATTTTCTTTAGTTAATACCAAAGTCAGCTAGGCTGGTAAGCAGAGTAAGACTTTCAACTCTGAACAAGTGTGGATAAACTGTTTTGCTCAAGGAAACACCCGGCTGCCCCTGCAGGGATCGAACCTACTACCCAGGCAACCATGATCTCGGGTCCCTGTCTCTTTCAGCTAAGCTAACTGGTCTCACAGACTTCATTTTGAGCTTATGTATACAGACATGTTAAAAGCAATAATTAAAAGGACCAATCTTGATCTTTATATTTTGTGGCGGCACTGGCACTCTTGTTATCACAATGCTTTCAAAAGTCATCTGCTGCTGAGACGTCAGAAAGCGTCTGGCAATGGTTATATTAATTTATTAAATCTTTTATATTATTATGTGCGCATTCTGTATTGAAAATATACCCCTTCCTTTACATATAAATGCAAGCCAGGGACGTATTTGTCAAATACTTTTGCCTTAATGCTGCGTATCATTTAACCCTTTCCTACATATAAACGCTTTCTGAAGCCGCTGCAGCAGGAGACTTTTGAGAACAATGTGACAAATGAAGAAATTGCTCAAAACAGGCAATTTCTCCTTTTTGCCACAATGTTTTCAACAAAAATTATACTGTCAGTTATGGTGAATTTCCATGTTGTTGCATAGATGTTTTCAAAGTCTTCTGCTGCAGATTTGTTGTATGTGAGAAAGGGTTAATAATGATGCTCAAATGATCATTGTCAGTTTTCTTCATTCAGGTATTGCCCATTTATTGTTTAAAAAGTCTGGAAACCATTACACGTGGCGAAAGGTTACGACAACAGTTCACAATATCATTGTCGGACGTCTGTGGGTAGATCATCACGGTGAAATGGACATTGTAAATCATAAAACCAAAGACAAGTGTCACCTGAAATACTACCCCTATAGTTACTTCTCCAGGGAAAAGCCTAGAAAGGTAGGACAATTTTATTTGACTGAAAGCTCCATATCCTTGACAGTCTACTTACACTTAATAGGGATACATATTAACCCTTTCCCTCATACAACAATTCTGCAGCAGAGGACTTTGAACGTATTTTGTCAAAACATAGAAAATCTCCATAATTGAATGGATAACCTATGACAAAGATGGAAAACATTGTGGCAAAAGAAGAAATTGCACGTTTTGTGCAATTTCTTCTTTTGTCACTATGTTTTCAAAACGGAGTCTGCTGCAGAGGCGCCAGAAAGCGTCTATGAGGGAAATGGTTAAATATCAAAGATGTCACTTGTTATATCCCCGTCCTGCGCTTACCAAAGATTATAAAAAAAGGCAGTAATGGTTTTCCCTCCTTTGCCCTAAAGATTTTTGGGGGTTAGAATTAAGACTGACAGGATAAATGGACCAGTAGTACTAGCATTTAACCCAAAAATTAGAATTTAAGCCTCAATTGTTTTTAATTGTCAAATAGCCTATATGTGATGATAATTCTTGGGCTTCATGCAAGATTGTTTTAACAACATTGTTTCAAGGTGTAGTTAAAACTCTTTTGTGTTAACCCAGGTAGACTATCCATGGTATGTTATATGCTATTGTGGTCGCAATTTTGTTTGAAATTCGTTTTACTGAGGTCATTCTCAGGAGTTCACACAACATAAAATTTGAGTAATAAGGGGAATAATTTGCTGGCAAAAAAGACCTGTCAACTCCGCCTTATACAGGCTTCTACGCTACAATGATAGACTGAAAAAACTATTTAAAATGGTTTTAAACTCCAATCATTACACTATTTGTACAGGTAACTGGTGTTATAACAGACCATACAGACACAGCCAAATGGGTGATAACAGGTACTTGGGATACCACTATAGAGACAGCCCAGGTATTACATGTCGATGAATCTGCCAAACGACCCGTCTTCGCTACCGGGCCAAAAAGACTTATCTGGAAAAGGCAGCTTCCTCCGTAAGTACTTTTCTTCATGATCTCTTACCCAACCCTATAACCCTATAACCCTTCCCATAATACAGATTAATTGGTGTCGTTTCAGTGTCTTGTTGAAACTGTTAGACCATAGTTCTAGATTAGAAGAGTATTTCACATCCCCAAATCCTTATTTGACCATCAAACCCTATGTTGTGGGTACTTAAAAGAATCGTCTCATTGAGATGATTCTTTTGAGTACCCACAACATAGGGTTCAATTTTGTCATAAGAGAGTTAATGTTGGGAAAGACAAGTTTACTCGACCGTATCTAGTCCTCTGGTTAGAGTATTAAAGTTTGATCTCTACATGACTTTAAAAAATAACCAATATTTGACACTTTACTGATTAAACTGTTCACAGGTCTCTGCAAACTAAGAGTAAGACTAAGTGGTGTACTTGATAGTGTTCTATCCCCTGTAAGGTCTTAGCAAAGGCTTCAGTAAAAGAAGTGGCACTCAGAGTTGATGCGATAGCATGATAAATGATGTATCGGTGCCAGGATAAATTAAATGGCAGATTACCCAGGAAATTCTGCAATATAACTGAAATACTGTTGTAAGTGTTTTTAGATCACCTAGAGCCGAAGGCTCAAGGTGAGCTATTCTGATCACTTTTTGTCCGTCGTCCGTCGTCCGTCAGTCCGTCCGGCGTTAACTTTTAGCTTTAAACATCATCTCCTCCTGAACCGCAAGAACAATTTCCACCAAACATCACAGGAATGTTCCTTTGGTGGTCCTCTTTCAAAATTGTTCAAAGATTTAAATTCCATCGAGAACTTTGGTTGCTGCGGCATCAGAAAGGGGACAAAATGTCCAAACTTTAAAAATCTTCTCCTCCGAATCTGCCTGTCAGATTCAAATATAATTTGGTAGAAATGTTCCTTGGGTGATCCTCCATAAAAATTGTTCAAGCCATACTGATTGGTCGAAAAACATGGCAGTCAGGCGGCATCAGAAAAGGGGCAAAATGACAAAGTTTGAAAACTCCATTTTTATGAAAGTGTTTGTCTGATTTTAAGAAAATATAATACGAATCTTACTTTAATGATCCTCTATTTAATTTGTTAAAGCCGTTTTGATTGGTTACACAGTCATAGCAACCAGGCGTCATCACAAAAGGGGTAAATTGAACTTTTAGCTACAAATAACACACAACTTCTACCATTCCAATAGACCAATTTCCACAAAACATCACAGGAATGTTCCTTTGGTGGTCCTCTTTCAAATTTGTTCAAAGATTTAAATTCCATTGAGAACTTTGGTTGCTGCGGCATCAGAAAGGGGACAAAATGTCCAAACTTTAAAAATCTTCTCCTCCGAATCTGCCTGTCAGATTCAAATATAATTTGGTAGAAATGTTTCTTGGGTGACCCTCTATAAAATTTGTTCAAGCCATACTGATTGGTCAAAAAACATGGCAGTCAGGCGGCATCAGAAAAGGGGCAAAATGACAAAATTTGAAAATTACATTTTTATGAAAGTGTTTGTCTGATTTTAAGAAAATATAATACGAATCTTACTGTAATGATCCTCTATTTAATTTGTTTAAGCCGTTTTGATTGGTTACACAATCATATCAACCAGGCGTCATCACGAAAGGGGTAAATTGAACTTTTAGCTACAAATGACAACCAACTCCTACCATTCCAATAGACCAATTTCCACAAAACATCACAGGAATGTTCCTTTGGTGGTCCTCTTTCAAAATTGTTCAAAGATTTAAATTCTATTGAGAACTTTGGTTGCTGCGGCATCAGAAAGTGAGAAAAATACCCACATTTTAAAATCCTTTTCCTCCATAATCTGCTTGTGCGATTGCAAGATAATTTGGTAGAAATGTTCCTTTATATAAGTGACACTCTAAATAAACTGTTGAAGCCATATTGGTTTCGTTGAAAAACAGGGCAGCAAGGCGGCATCAGGAAAGGTGCAAAATGACAAAAACTTTATAATTCCATTCTTATTAAAGTTCTTGTTAGATTTCAAGATATAAATGGCCTTTACTGATAAGCTGTTTCTTGAGAAGTGTCCACTCCTTGCAGTTTCATTTGCAATCCTTGATCAAATTTTCCCAGATATTTGCAGTTAAATATTTGCTACTAATTTACTATCAATTAGGTGATCGATTTAGGGCCATCTTGGCCCTCTTGTTTAACTTCTTTTGAACTAAGTTTGCCTTGGAAGGTTGCTTGCTTATTCTATCAATATGATATGAATTTTGTGCAGGAAACTATTTTAATTGTATAGTTTCTTTAATGAAACTTGGTACAAATAGTTGCTTAAATTTAAACAAGCTTTCCAATGTTGCAGGTCAGATGCTGAGAAAATGTATTTCTTTACACAAATGGCAATTGAGTTGAATGAGAAGGATTCAGAAGTAGCGCCAACAGACTCGAGGAATCGCCCAGATCAGCGTGCCATGGAGGACGGTGACTGGGATGAGGCGAATCGAGTTAAAGTTGTCCTGGAAGAAAAACAAAGAACTAGGCGTAAACATATGGAAGCTGAGGCTGATGAAGCTTTAAAAAGGGGTAGGTTAATCGCAACAATAAATTAAGTTTGAAGTCAAAAACATCAGAGCTTTATCAGACGACTTATTGAATTGTTTTGGCGTAAGAAAGAGGCCGATCATATAGATAAATCCTGTCAGACCTCGCCTCTAGTTTTTAGGTCACCTGAGTACAAAGTGCTCGAGATGAGCTAATGTGATCGCCTTTGATCTGTCTGTCCTCCTCCATGTGTCTTCGACAGTGGCCTTGTTGACACCCTATATACAGGCAACATTTGGCATACAATCCTCATAAAAGTTTATTAGAACATACATCTCCGTCAAAATTTGTAGCTGCATTTTGAACATTTATCAGAATGTTTGTCTTGATGATATCTAGACTATTTTCGAATATAGGTCATGTTCGGTCAAAACCTAGGTCACTTGGCCAAGTTTGAGAAATATCTCGTTAACACTTTAAGAGACTGTAATTTTTATTTTTACTTCAGCAGCTTGAAACTTTGTCAAGATGTTTGCAGAGGACTAGATAACCAGGTGTAAAGTGGTCTTTTTGTACCTATATTTCTCTTATGACTCGAGTAAACCCTATGTTGTGGGTACTGAAAAGAATAATCTCACTTAGATCGATACTTTTGAGTACCCACAAGATAGGGTTTTAGGATCATTAAAGGATAGAGGGATGTGAAATAATTTTCTTATCTAGAGCTCCTTTGTTGATATGTAGGCCAAGTGTGAATACATGTATAGGTCATGTCTGGTCAAAAACAAGGTCACTAGACTAAATTGATCGAACATTTTGTTTGCGCTCTGGAAGCTGCATTTTTGTCCAGCCTGCTTGCGATGAGCTTGACATAGCGGTCACAATGGTGGTTTGGTAAATGTATGTGCATGTGTTCCTGTGGCCGTCTGTCCAAAACCTTGTCTAGACCTCATATTAACTATGCATCATATGATTTCCAAGAAACTTGGCACAAATGTTCACCATAATTAGGCAGCGTGTCGTGCACATAACCCAGGCCTGTACCTCAAATGTTAAGGTCACACTTAAAGGTCAAAGATCAAAATGAGTACTGTTTGATAGGACTGTACCTTGTCCAGACCGCACCATTCTTCATAGGATTTCCAAGAAACTTAGCACAAATGTTCATCATGCTGCATGTCGCTGTTCGATAGGACTGTACCTTGTCTGGCCCTCATCTCAACCATGCATCATAGGATTCCCAAGTTACTGGGCTTACATGATCACCTCGATGAGGTGAAGGGTCGTGCATAAGACCAGGCCTGTTCCTTAAAGATCAAGGTCACACTTAGAAGTCAAAGGTCAAGCTGAGAAACCATGCAACACAGGATTCTCAAGTTACTGGACAACATGATGAGATGCTGATAGCAGAAGGGAAAACAAATTTTGCAAAAAGGGAGACTGTTCTCTTTTAACCCTTTCCCTCATACGACAATTCTGCAGCAGACGACTTTGAACGTATTTTGTCAAAACATAGAATATCTCCATAATTGAATGGATAACCTATAACAAAAAGTGGAAAACATTGTGGAAAAAAGGAGAAATTGCATGTTTTGTGCAATTTCTTCTTTTGTCACTATGTTTTCAAAACGCCGTCTGCTGCAGAGGCATCAGAAAGCGTCTATATGAGGGAAAGGGTTAACCCTTTCCCACTTGTAGACACGTTTTGACGCATATGCAGCAGTATGGTTTCCTATGTTTTTGTCCACTACTGACAACACTTCTCTACATAATTAATGTCCACATTCCAAAAGTGGGATTGAAGTACCATAACGCAAAATATTCCATTATTCAAAAGATTTTCAGTTTAAGGATTTATTATTTAATGAGGATAAGTAGATGTGTCTTTCAATACATGTGTTGTGTGTAAAATTAATCCTATGTTAAATATGTCTGAACCTTTCATACACAAAACGTACTAAAAATTATGTATGTTAAACTTCAGAATAATATGGTATCTCAAAAATAAAAAATAAATGTTGGGTTATTGTACTTTTGACATTTTACAACCACTTCGGTATCGCAAAAGGCCATTAATTAACTGCTATCAGGTTAACTCTTTGTCAGTCTGTGTTGCAATTGCATAGAAGAGCACTATGTCTGTCACAAAACCTTTGGAGCGGGGTCGACATGTTGCCTGTGGGCATCTAGTTTATGATGGAAATACTTTGATTGTAGAATAAATGTGACCATTTGAAAAAAAATTCTGTTTCAGGTGAAGAACCTCCTTGCCACAAGCCTGCTTGGTTTGAACGTAAAGTGGATGATATTACTGGTGAACTAATGTACGTGTCCAATGACATGTACTGGACTTGTAAAGAGAAAAAAGAGTGGGGCAACTGCCCTAGCCTTTACCTGTGATAAAACTAGTTTTAAAATCCTTGTTATTCCCTGAAGTTTACGGACAGAGACATTTTACCCTCAGAACTTCAAATCAGAGGCTAATTTCATGTTCTTTGATCTTCACTTAATCCTTTCCCACATATAGACGCTTTCTGATGCCTCTGCATCAGACGACTTTTCTCCTTTTGTCACAATGATTTCAACTTTTTTCAGTAATTATACCATCATTTATAGATATATTGGATAGTTTTAACTAAATGTTGTTAAAGGCGTCTGCTGCAGATTTCTTATGTGTGGGAAAGGGTTCAATCTGTTATGTGGGTTCGCAATAGAATTGTCTAAGTGAGATAGTTATTTTGAGATCCCACAAATTGGGTTTATATAGGTAATTTACCCTTTCCCATATAGACACATTTTTAGGGAGCAACAGATGACTTTTATAAACATTGTTCAAAAGTAGAAATTGCTCAGAAAGAGCGTTTTCTTCTTTTGGCACAATGATTTCTAATCTAAATAAATATTTGCTTATATAGAGTTTTCATATTTTTGTCCAGATTTGTTTGAAAAATGTCTGCTGTAGATTAGTTGTAAGTGGGAAAGGGTGAAGAAAGGGTGAAGATGATGTTGCTGGACAAATACACCTGTTTATTTCCCCTTATCTTGGCCTTTGATTACTTCCTCGGTGGTGTAGTGGTAGAGCGTCAGTCTAGGATGCGGGAGGTCATGGGTCTATCCCAGGCTGGTCATACCAAAGACTTTAAAAATGGTAGTAATGGCTGCCCTCCTTGGCGCTCAGGGTTGCAGGGTCAGCGTTACAACTGACTGGCTGGTGTCAGGATAAATAATGGACCAGTAGTACTGGCAACTTACCCAGGAAACGGCATGATTTAGCTTAAAAATGTTGAAAGTGGCGTTAAACATCAAGCAATTAATCAATTGACCTTTGATCCTTCCCTTGGTACAAAGGTGTTTTTCTGCCTCTAGAGTGTTTATCTGTTGGAGATTTTGTGTGAAAAGGAAGACTTGCTCTGACATGAGATTCTCATATAATTTCAAAAGATTAGATTTGTAAGTCTAGAATAAACTGTCTCCATTTTGTACTGGTTAGAGCTATCACATTAGGTATCGGAGATCTGTGTTTGATCCCTGATCAAGTTATACCAAAGACTTGAGCAATGGTAGTGATGGCTTTCCTCCTTGGTGATCAGGGTTGCTAGGATGACTAATGTGTTGTTGTCAGGATAAATAATACCTGTAGTACTGGAAATTTACACAGGAAACACCTAAATATATCTGAATTTCTGTTGAAGGCAGTAAAAAATGCCATTCAAAAAAATTAAGAAATCAAATTAAGCCCATCAGGTAAAATAATTATTAATTGAAAGCATTGTAAGATAAATGTTACTCTTGCAAACAATATAATGTGCTTCTTGGCACATACTTTTTATGCTTCTATAATAAATAGGCACAGACCAATTTTGGATAAATTCGCTCTGTTTTCAAAGGTCATCTGCATGTGGGAAAGGGTAAAAGTCATTACTAAAGGATAGGGTATTCATAATGTAGCCAAGGTATATGTATAAGGGGACACTTATACTGCCTTGCTATAGAGCTATGTAAGACACACTCTGACTATAAGGGAGACTTGCCATATTTTCGCCTATATTTTCTGAAAGTCGTTTGCTTTAGATGTTGTTGTATGTGGCATAACAATTTCCATCATAACAACAAATCTGCAGCAGATGACTGAAAAAGTATTGAAAATATCTTTGAATAAAACATTGTGGAAAAAGGAGAAATAGCTCAGAATGTGCAATTTTTCTTTTGCTTCAATGGTTTAACCCTTTCCCACCTACAGTAAATCTGCAGCAGACAACTTTAAAAATGTCTTCTCAAAAAAATGGAAAATCTCTATAATTGTAGGTATAATTACTGAAAAAAGTTGAAAACATCGTGACAAAGGAAGATATTGCTCATAACGTCGTCTGTTGCAGATGCGTCAAAATACGTCTGCAAAAGGGACAGGGCATCAAGATAAATCATACAGACATCATTAGACACCTCAGCAATTGACAACTTTTGAAAATATTGTGGAATAGGGAAGAATTGCTCAACTAGCAATTTTTCCTTTTATCACAATGTTTTCAGCTATATATCTAAACTGTACTTCCATTTTTTCAGATGGTACAATATTTTACTCTGGTATTTTCAAACTATTGATGTGATCTTTGGTATATTGTTAACCCTTTCCCACATACAAAATATCTGCAGCAGACGACTTTGAAATTATCAGGTATAAAATATAGAAATTCTCAATTATTGATTGTATGATTATTAAATAGAGTTGAAATCATTGGCAAATGGTGAAATTGCTCATCATGAGCAATTTATCTTTTTGCCACAATAATTTCAATAGTCTTCTGCCGCAGAAAGTGTCTGTATGTGGAAAAGGTTTAATATATGTTGTCTCTTTTAATGAGCAAGTTCTTATATTCCTGTATACAAATCCAAAGTTTCCTTATGAAGAGAGTTGACAGAAGTTGTTTCTATGAGATGAGGGAAGTATTTAATTTATTTTTGTGTGTGTAGAATTTCATTTGCACTTTACCTGTGTTCAGATGCCTATCAACATGAAATCATAGATGTAAAATGGTATCAAGAATGTTGGTTTAGGATAATAATATTTAGAAAACTAATTGTTTGGTCAAGTTTAGATCATTTAGAAAAAAAGCATTTAGCCTTCACTTTGTCTAATTGTGGGTGATTGTCTGTCTGTACCGTTTTCGTGTACAATTATGTCTCAGAAACTGCTTGCTCCAATTTAAATGAATTGTATAGACATGTCCTTGGGTGGCTCTCTTCCTTATTCGTTCAAACAATGGTGATTGGTCAAAAGAAATGGCCACCTGGGGTTTGTGGGCTAAAAAATGAAATGTTTTATTTTTAAATACTAAGTGGTACATAAACATTCCTTTGGTGACCTTCTAAGTCATATTGATTTAAAAATAGACAACATGAGATGTGGGTTATTTCGCCTTTTGGCAGTTGAGCTATGCTGGTTTGACTTTGTTTGCACAGAGGGAGGCAAAATATTCTACACACTGTTTAATTGTTTAGCTGACATGATATTTCAGTGTTGTATCCTATCAAAAACCTCTGATGGAAATAGTTATATCTCACAAAGAATGTAAAACATTATAGGAAGAGGTCAAGGTTTCTTTTCCACTAATGTTTTCAATGGCCATCGGATCCAGAGACATACACAATGGTATGAGATACTGGGTCAAAGGTGTTTAATTATACATGTTTGTTTTTTGTCCTGTTTTAGAATCATAAATTCATTAAATTTTCATTTTAAATCCTAATTCTAGATTTCTTTCCACAATCAAAATATGTATCTTAACAGTATTATTGATAGTCTTTCTAAATATCAGAAAAACAGGCAGAAATAGGCTGTTGTATAAAAAAAACATTTTTATGCCATCAGAGCTTGCTTTAACCCTTTCCCTCATACGACAATTCTGCAGCAGACGACTGAACATATTTTCTAAAAATTAGAAAATCTCTATAATTGAATGAACCTATGACTAAAATTGGAAAACATTGTGGCAAAAGGAGAAATTGCTCGTTTTGAGCAATTTCTTCTTTTGTTACTATGTTTTCAAAAAGCCATCTGCTGCAGAGGCGTCAGAAAGCGTCCACTTTTAGTCATAAGTTATCCATTCAATTATAGAGATATTCCATTTTTTGACAAAATACGTTCAAAGTCGTCTGCTGCAGAAATGTCACATGAGGGAAAGGGATAAGAGGCATGTTATGGACTTCATGCAAATTGGTCTGAATTATTTCTGACTGAAAGGTTAGGAGACCAAAAGATTGACCCCAAGGGAGTTTTTAGACTGACGTAACAGATGAGTTGTTTGACAAATTCATCATTCAGATTATTGCATATACTGTTTTTATCTGCCCTGGCCTAGTGGTTAGCTTCAGGGATTTGGAACCGGGCCTCCCGTGTTCGATCCCCAGACTCTGTGCTATGGTCATGGTGGAGTGCCTGTGGGCAAGGCACATTTCTTAGCCTAGTACTGGGTTTTTTACCCATGGATCATGAATAAGTGAACTGTCACTGTGTTTCAACTGAAATAATGTTGAAAACGGCGTAAAACCTCAACAAAACTGTTTTTATCACTGGCAAATCAAACGTCAATTTTATAGTGAATGAAAAATCAGACAACTGGCATGCCATTGTACAATTTTCACGTAGAAATCTTATTTTATCCCTTTCCCTCATACGGCAATTCTGCAACAGACGACTTTAAACATATTTTGTCAAAAAATGGAAAATCTCTATAATTGAATGGATAACCTATGACAAAAAGTGGAAAACATTGTGGCAAAAGGAGAAATTGCACGTTTTGTGCAATTTCTTTTTTTGTCACTATGTTTTCAAAAAGCCGTCTGCTGCAGAGGCGTCGGAAAGCGTGTATATGAGGGAAAGGGTTAAGCAAATGTTATTAACTTATTATACAACCATGCTTGACCGTAGATATCTTATAGCTTTATTTATCGATATGTTGCAATATCTGATAGACTATTACCTGATATGCCTATATTAGGCTCTTGACACTCCCTTCTCCACATACAGCATGTCCGCTTCAAACCACATTGAAAAACATCCCACTTAAAGTTTTCAGAATCTATAAATGAAGGAATAATTATTGAAAGGAGTTGAAAACAATATGAATCATTTGCTTGGTTGAAAAGTACGTCACAACCATTCGTATTGGAACAATAGATGCACTGTAAACACAACTACTGGTAGTTTGTTAAATAGTACAGCTACAATAAATGACATCCATTTTCATTACAAATCTTGTATGTTATATTAAATTAATCATTGAAATGTTTTATCCATTGTGATATTTATGCCCTTGTTTGTTAGATGTAAGCAAAATCCTCTTTGGAAAGAGTTTAACCCTTTCCCACATACGACAAATCTGCAGCAGACGACTTTGAAAACATTGTGACAAAAACCTGAAAAATCTCCATAAAAGATTACTTAATTTTAAAATAAAGTTGAAAACATTGTGGCCAAAGGAGAAGTGCTCATCATGAGCAATTTCACCTTTGGCCACAATGTTTTCAAAAGTCGTCTGCTGCTATTGCGTCAAAATGTGTCTGCAGGTGGGAACGGGTTAATGGTAAAAACACTGTTTATATTCACCGTATTCTACTTTGTTACGGCACAATAGTTTTATCTATCATCACACCGGTTGAACCTAAACTCTTTTTTTACCTGCAGACAAGTTTTGATGCATCTGCAGCAGACTACTTTTGAAAACATCATGGCAGAAGGAGTAATTGCTCACTATGAGCAAGTTCTACTTTTGGCACAATGTTTTAAGCTCTATTCAATAATCATAAATTTATTTATACATATTTTCTCTAATCTAACCTAAATGTTTTCAAAGTTCTATGCTGCAGATTTGTTGTATGTGGGCGAATGTTAATTTATCAAGTTTTTCATTGACTAATACAAGGGGAAGTCTCTAGACTTTTATTTGTCAATGATTGTGTGTATATGCTTTTACATCCAGTTATTTGTTATGTGTTATATGAATAGTAAAATCATTGGGAAATTGCATTGTCATTAAAAACAAAATATAATGTTACTATTTGTTGAGTTTTATAGGTGTATAAAACTGTTTCTTAGTCCCTCAAATTGTTACTACATCTTGTCCATCTGTCCTTCCAGCAAACATTGTCCCCACCACATTTCCTAGACAGTAACCTTAAGGCCATCTGAGATCGGTGTCCACCAGATTTCCAACATATAGGTGCTTTCAGACGCCTCTGCAACAGACACTTTTGAAAACATTGTGCCGTAATGAGCAATTTCTCATTTTGCCACAGTGTTGTCAACTCTATTCAATAAATGTACAAATACTTTCATTTACAGAGATTTCTCCATAATTTTGCCTAGATGTTTTCAAAGTCGGACATGACCAATTTGTTTAATATTGGACAGGGTAAAACTGTTGAGTGGTCAAATTATTTGCAAAAGTTTAATGAAAAAGTGATGTCAAACAAAAACTTTTATTTACGGGTGGATTACGCAGAGTGCATTATGTTGGTTTTCTCATGGAATTGCTCATATATATTTACACCCTTTTGGACGTGAAATAATTTGTATAAGTGAAGATGAATTAATGATGCAGTCAATTGACAGATTTAGTTAATGAGCTCTACTCCAACCTTTCTCACATATAATAAATCTTCCACGGATGACATCAATCCAAAACTATCGAGGATCTCTATTAACCCATTCCCACATATAGATGCTTTCTGGCGCCTCTGCAGCAGACAGCTTTTTGAAAACATAGTGACAAAAGAAGAAGTTGCTCAAAACAAGCAATTTCTCCTTTTGCCACAATGTTTTCCACTTTTAGTCATAGGTTATCCATTCAATTATAGAGATTTTCTATTTTTTGACAAAATATGTTCAAAGTTGTCTGCTGCAGAATTGCCGTATGAGGGAAAGGGTTAATGAAGCTATCTTTATCGGATATTGTTGAAAACGATGCAAAAGAAGAAACTGCCCATGAGCACTCTCCTTTTTGCTCAAGTGTTTTCAAAAGAGTTTACAAAGTATATCTGCATGTGGGAAGGGGTTAATGTGATTAGGGGGTCTTGGTGCCTCTCGTAAATTTAACCCTTTCCCACATACGCCACATCTGCAGCAGACCCTTAAAGCATCTAGCATAAATATGGAACATCTGTCAATGAAAGAATGACTTTTATATAGTGTTGTCTAATAATTTTCAGAATATGTTAAAATGCATCTACAATAGTGAAAGGTGTACAAAACAAAACACTGTACATACAACAAATCTGCAGCAGACGCCTTTAAAATCATTTTGTCAAAATGTGGAAACTTTAAATAAAAGAACAAAAATTGAATAAAGTTGAAAACATTGTAGCAACATGACAAATTTCTCAATATAACCCATTTCTCCTTTTGCCACAACAATTTCAAAATATGTCTGCTGCAGAGTCTTCAGTTAGGTGATTTGAAAGGGTTAAAACCGTTGAGTTAATTCTCCTTTTCTCAAGTCATATGTTGCACAATACATCAGACACATATCTGGGAAAGGACTTTAGCTGGTCTCTTTGATAGATAACCTGTAGCCTTGGTGATTAACTCTTTCCAACAAGTGACTTAGATAACCTATAGTCTTGATAATTAAACCTTTCCCACATACAGCAAACCAACAGTGACTTAGATAACCTATAGTCTTGATAATTAACCCTTTCCCACATACAGCAAACCAACAGTGACTTAGATAACCTATGGTCTTGATAATTAACTGTTTCCCACATACAGCAAACAAACAGTGACTTGGATAACCTGTAGCTTTAGTAATTAACCCTTTCCCACATACAGCAAAACAACAGTGACTTAGATAACCTATAGTCTTGATAATTAAACCTTTCCCACATACAGCAAACCAACAGTGACTTAGATAACCTATAGCCTTTATAATTAACCCTTTCCCACATACAGCAAAACAACAGTGACTTGGATAACCTGTAGCTTTAGTAATTAACCCTTTCCCACATACAGCAAAACAACAGTGACTTAGATAACCTATAGTCTTGATAATTAAACCTTTCCCACATACAGAAAAACAACAGTGACTTAGATAACCTATACCCTTGGTAATTACCTATAGCCTTGGTAATTATTCCTATCACACATACAGCAAACCAACAGTGACTTAGATAACCTATAGCCTTGGTAATTAACCCTTTCCAACATACAGCAAACCAACAGTGACTTAGATAGCCTTGGTAATTAACCCTTTCCCACATACAGCAAACCAACAGTGACTTAGATAACCTATAGCCTTGGTAATTAACTCTTTCCCACATACAGCAAACCAACAGTGACTTAGATAACCTATAGCCTTGGTAATTAACCCTTTCCCACATACAGCAAACCAACAGTGACTTAGATAACCTGTAGCCTTGGTAATTAACCCTTTCCCACATACAGCAAACCAACAGTGACTTAGATAACCTGTATCCTTGATAATTAACTCTTTCCCACATACAGCAAACCAACAGTGACTTAGATAACCTATAGCCTTGGTAATTAACTCTTTCCCACATACAGCAAACCAACAGTGACTTAGATAACCTATAGCCTTGGTAATTAACCCTTTCCCACATACAGCAAACCAACCGTGACTTAGATAACCTGTAGTCTTGATAATTAACTCTTTCCCACATACAGCAAACCAACAGTGACTTAGATAACCTATAGCCTTGGTAATTAACCCTTTCCCACATACAGCAAACCAACAGTGACTTAGATAACCTATAGCCTTGGTAATTAACTCTTTCCCACATACAGCAAACCAACAGTGACTTAGATAACCTATAGCCTTGGTAATTAACTCTTTCCCACATACAGCAAACCAACAGTGACTTAGATAACCTATATCCTTGGTAATTAACCCTTTCCCACATACCGCAAACCAACAGTGACTTAGATAACCTATAGCCTTGGTAATTAACCCTTTCCCACATACAGCAAACCAACAGTGACTTAGATAACCTGTAGCCTTGATAATTAACTTTTTCCCACATACAACAAACCAACAGTGACTTAGATAACATGTAGCCTTGGTAATTAACTTTTTCCCACATACAACAAACCAACAGTGACTTAGATAACATGTAGCCTTGGTAATTAACTCTTTCCCACATACAGCAAACCAACAGTGACTTAGATAACCTATATCCTTGGTAATTAACCCTTTCCCACATACCGCAAACCAACAGTGACTTAGATAACCTATAGCCTTGGTAATTAACCCTTTCCCACATACAGCAAACCAACAGTGACTTAGATAACCTGTAGCCTTGATAATTAACTTTTTCCCACATACAACAAACCAACAGTGACTTAGATAACATGTAGCCCTAGTAATTATCCCTTTCCCACATACAGCAAACCAACAGCGACTTAGAAAACCTGTTTCCTTGATAATTAACTCTTTCCCACATAAAGCAAACCAACAGTGACTTAGATAACCTGTATCCTTGATAATTAACTCTTTCCCACATACAGTAAACCAACAGTGACTTAGATAACCTGTTGCCTTGATAATTATCCCTTTCCCACATACAGCAAACCAACAGCGACTTAGAAAACCTGTTTCCTTGATAATTAACTCTTTCCCACATAAAGCAAACCAACAGTGACTTAGAAAACCTGTTTCCTTGATAATTAACTCTTTCCCACATACAGCAAACCAACAGTGACTTAGATCACTATTTCCCACATAAGCAAATCAACAGTGACTTAGATAACCTATAGCCTTGGTAATTAACCCTTTCCAACATACAGCAAACCAACAGTGACTTAGATAACCTATAGCCTTTGTAATTAACCCTTTCCCACATACAGCAAATCAACAGTGACTTAGTTAACCTATAGCCTTGGTAATTAACCCTTTCCCACATACAGCAAATCAACAGTGACTTAGATAACCTATAGCCTTTGTAATTAACCCTTTCCCACATACAGCAAATCAACAGTGACATAGATAACCTATAGCCTTTGTAATTAAACATTTCCCACATACAGCAAACCGACAGTGACGTAGATAACCTGTAGCCTTGATAATTAACTATTTCCCACATACAGCAAACCAACAGTGACATAGATAACCTGTAGCCTTGGTAATTAACCCTTTCCCACACACAGCAAACCAACAGTGACTGAGATAACCTATAGCCTTGGTAATTAACTCTGCCACATACAGCAAACCAACAGTGACTTAGATAACCTGTAGCCTTGATAATTAACTATTTCCCACATACAGCAAACCAACAGTGACTTAGATAACCTATAGCCTTGGTAATTAACTCTGCCACATACAGCAAACCAACAGTGACTTAGATAACCTGTAGCCTTGATAATTAACTCTTTTCACATACAGCAAACCAACAGTGACTTAGATAACATATAGCCTTGGTAATTAACTCTTTCCCACATACAGCAAACCAACAGTGACTTAGATAACCTGTAGCCTTGGTAATTAACCCTTTCCCACATACAGCAAACCAACAGTGACTTAGATAACCTATAGCCTTGATAATTAACTCTTTCCCACATACAGCAAACCAACAGTGACTTAGATAACCTATAGCCTTGATAATTAACTCTTTCCCACATACAGCAAACCAACAGTGACTTAGATAACCTGTAGCCTTGATAATTAACTCTTTCCCACATACAGCAAACCAACAGTGACTTAGATAATCTGTAGCCCTAGTAAATATCCCTTTCCCACATACAGCAAACCAACAGTGACTTAGAAAACCTGTTTCCTTGATAATTAACTCTTTCCCACATAAAGCAAACCAACAGTGACTTAGAAAACCTGTTTCCTTGATAATTAACTCTTTCCCACATACAGCAAACCAACAGTGACTTAGATCACTATTTCCCACATAAGCAAATCAACAGTGACTTAGATAACCTATAGCCTTGGTAATTAACCCTTTCCAACATACAGCAAACCAACAGTGACTTAGATAACCTATAGCCTTTGTAATTAACCCTTTCCCACATACAGCAAATCAACAGTGACTTAGTTAACCTATAGCCTTGGTAATTAACCCTTTCCCACATACAGCAAATCAACAGTGACTTAGATAACCTATAGCCTTTGTAATTAACCCTTTCCCACATACAGCAAATCAACAGTGACATAGATAACCTATAGCCTTTGTAATTAAACATTTCCCACATACAGCAAACCGACAGTGACGTAGATAACCTGTAGCCTTGATAATTAACTATTTCCCACATACAGCAAACCAACAGTGACATAGATAACCTGTAGCCTTGGTAATTAACCCTTTCCCACACACAGCAAACCAACAGTGACTGAGATAACCTATAGCCTTGGTAATTAACTCTGCCACATACAGCAAACCAACAGTGACTTAGATAACCTGTAGCCTTGATAATTAACTATTTCCCACATACAGCAAACCAACAGTGACTTAGATAACCTATAGCCTTGGTAATTAACTCTGCCACATACAGCAAACCAACAGTGACTTAGATAACCTGTAGCCTTGATAATTAACTCTTTCCACATACAGCAAACCAACAGTGACTTAGATAACATATAGCCTTGGTAATTAACTCTTTCCCACATACAGCAAACCAACAGTGACTTAGATAACCTGTAGCCTTGGTAATTAACCCTTTCCCACATACAGCAAACCAACAGTGACTTAGATAACCTATAGCCTTGATAATTAACTCTTTCCCACATACAGCAAACCAACAGTGACTTAGATAACCTATAGCCTTGATAATTAACTCTTTCCCACATACAGTAAAACAACAGTGACTTAGATAACCTATAGCCTTGATAATTAACCCTTTCCAACATACAGCAAACCAACAGTGACTTAGATAACCTATAGCCTTGATAATTAACTCTTTCCCACATACAGCAAACCAACAGTGACTTAGATAACCTGTAGCCTTGATAATTAACTCTTTCCCACATACAGCAAACCAACAGTGACTTAGATAACCTATAGCCTTGATAATTAACTCTTTCCCACATACAGCAAACCAACAGTGACTTAGATAACCTATAGCCTTGATAATTAACTCTTTCCCACATACAGCAAACCAACAGTGACTTAGATAACCTATAGCCTTGGTAATTAACTCTTTCCCACATACAGAAAACCAACAGTGACTTAGATAACCTATAGCCTTGATAATTAACTCTTTCCCACATACAGCAAACCAACAGTGACTTAGATAACCTATAGCCTTGATCATTAACTCTTTCCCACATACAGCAAACCAACAGTGACTTAGATAACCTGTATCCTTGATAATTAACTCTTTCCCACATACAGCAAACCAACAGTGACTTAGATAACCTATAGCCTTGATAATTAACTCTTTCCCACATACAGCAAACCAACAGTGACTTAGATAACCTGTAGCCTTGATAATTAACTCTTTCCCACATACAGAAAACCAACAGTGACTTAGATAACCTATAGCCTTGGTAATTAACCCTTTCCCACATACAGCAAACCAACAGTGACTTAAATAACATGTAGCCTTGCAACAGTGACTTAGATAACCTGTAGACTTAGTAATTAACCCTTTCCCACATACAGCAATCCAACAGCAGGTGACTTAGAAAACATGTCAGCAATACTTTTGAAATTATATATAAGCAAAAGTGTAATTATTGAATAATGGTGAACAGTTTTTAGAGCATTTGAGCCAAGGCTCAAATTGATCTCTTCTGATCAACCTTTGTCAGTCTGTCGTTAACTTATGCCACATTTTTAGCCCCACATGGCAAATTGTCATTTGTGCTTGCACACCATTTTGCTTCAAATGACTTCTTCTCTGTAACCGCTGGGCAGATTGGCATGAAACCTCACAGACAGCATGCTCTCAATGTTCTCTCAAAAACTCCTTGGATCCATGCAGGTGACCCTGTATCAGATTTCTTCAAGCTATGTTGAGTGGTCAAAATACATGGCTGCCAGGGGGCAGAGCTGTTTTGCCTTATACATGTTTGGCTATAGTGATTTAATTGTTGCCTAATGCAGTGGAGCGATATTGGGCCTCTTGTTATGAAAATGATTGTCTGATTTTAAGTTAATTAAGCAGAAGTGATCCTCTTCATGATTCGTTCAAGCTATATTAATTGGTGAAAAACATGGTCACAAGGCTGCATCGGAAAATGGATAAAATGAACTTTCAGCTTCAAATGACATCTCCTAAAAAAACTTAAACAACTTTAACTTCACCGGAATGTTTCTTTGGTGGTCCTCTTTCAAAATTGTTTAAAGATTGAATGCCTTATTACAAAAATGATGTCCTTTACTATATAAGCTGTTTCATTTACAGTGATCACTTCTTGTAGTTTCATTCCTTCTATTCAAATTTTAGCAGTTACACATTTGCTACTATACCATCACTTGATTAAAACTATGTGAAAATGTTAACCACTATTAGGAAATGTTCGACTGCAAGTTTCAGTAAGATTGTCTCAACAACACCCGGAGTTATGTCGTTTTAAACTTATATTGGTTATGTACTGTTTTAAACTTATATTGGTTATATGTACTGTATTATATGGGCTTATAATCACAATAAACTCAAAACTGGTTCACATGGGGTTAAACACTTATATTTTTAGGTAAACTTTTAGAAAAATCTTTTGAACACAGTAGGAGCCTAATCTTTTATCAACTCATCCTAAGAGTCCATCAGAAAAATAATCCATCAAATCCTAGTCGGGTTAAAATCTGGTTCATTTGGGGTTTAAAACTAGTTTCACCCAATATTTATAAAACCTTGTGAACACACTAGACGCTACATGTTTCAATCATCAGCACATTTTTCTCCATCAATACCCAGTCAAGTTCGAAACTGGTTCATGCAATGTCAAAAACTAGGTCACTATGTCAAATTTTAGAAAAAACCTTGTGAACACTAGTTTAGGAACGGGTTTACCAGGGAGTATGACTGAAATGATGATGGCGATTGCGTAAAACCTATACAATGCAAACAGAACGGCATTTGAAAACATGAGCAGTTGCCGGTTTTGCCACAATGTTTACAACTCGATTGAATTAGTTCATCTTTATTAAATTGTGCATCTGGGAACCGGGTTAGAGGAAATTCATTCCAGGACTGGAGAAAGGGTCTCTGGCCTGCAGATGTGTGAACACTTTCTAACCCTTTTCCACAGGTAGATGTTTTATGACACATGATGAGTAATTACTGATTTTGCCACAATGTTTTTAACTCTATTGAATAGCTGCATGGTTTGTTTACAGAGGGATCATGTATAAGTGAACTGTTGGGGTGATTTGACTGAAATGATGTTGAAAACCATGTAAACCCCAATAATACAAACAAAACTACCTTTTGAAAACATGATGTGCAATAATCTGTTTTCACAGACAATAACTGGGTGATGAGTAGTCATGTACCCTGCATACTATAGTTAATAAGTATGTCTGGCATGAAACAACCATGGCCACTACATAAGTAAATAAATAAATATACAATTGATATCCAACTCTACAGCTGACCAGTACAACTTGAAGTTTGGTATCAATACATGAATTATGAAACAAACTACTTCCACAGTTTGAAAGGTCAACCCTTTCCGTCATACAACATTTCTGCAGCAGACGACTATGAACATATTTTCTCAAAATATGGAAAATCTGTATAATTTAATGGATAACCTATGACTAAAAGTGGAAAACATTTTGAGCAATTTCTTCTTTTGTCACTATGTTTTCAAAAAGCTGTCTGCTGCAGAGGCGTCAGAAAGCGTCTATATGAGGGAAAGGGCTAAACGGTTTTGTCCACCTAAAAGTTGGTCTCTGTAGCGTTTTACTTGCTATACTATGTGTAAAGGGCGCTGCCATTATCAGTGTATGCCTGACCCGATAATGTTATAGTAACTTGTAGCTCCAGACTGCTGATGTGAGAAGAATTGTATGGAACACACATGGTTTCCATCGGTTATAAACAAACGTTAATATCAGTATCGCATAACAACCTTATTTTTGTTTATACATCCAGAAGGTTTTGTTGTTGTGCCATCAGATTGTGGTGCAGGTAGAGAATAGTGAAACATTAAATACAAAAACTTTACACAGAAATATAAACTTTTAATCTGACAAGTACTAACACTTTACAATATTAATACTCTGGTATTCTGGTAAAGAAGAAAAAAATAATATATAGTACATACACGTACAAAGTCCTACTCCTGAAAAGGCAACCTTGTTGTATTAAGGGCATACCAACAGATTAACCCCCCTTTCTTTCCCATATACATCTCATCTGCAGCAGACAACATTGAAAACATTAATGCAAAATTATGGAAAATCTCTACAATGAAAGTATACTTGTTAAAAGTATGAGTTGAACCCTTTTGTAAGTAAAGGAGATGCCACAATGTTTTACAAAAGACATCTGCTGCAAATGTGTCACATAGCATAGCGTCTGCAAGTGGGAAGGGGATAGAATATGTCTGGGTATCAATCCTATCTGACCCAAATCATTTGGTTTCATAGATATTGTGACAGTTATTGCACATTTGGGCCAAATGTGCAATAACTGTCACAATATCTATGAAACCGTCTGTGACTAATTATAAACCACTTCCCAGTTAGTGCATGCTGCAGCAGAACACTTTGAAGTCATGTATAAACAATAAGGAAAAGGTTTAACCCTTTCCGTCATACGGCAATTCTGCAGCAGACGACTTTGAACGTATTTTGTCAAAAACTAGAAAATCTCCATAATTGAATGGATAACCTATGACAAAAAGTGGAAAACATTGTGGCAAAAGGAGAAATTGCACATTTTGTGCAATTTATTCTTTTGTCACTATGTTTTCAAAAATCCCTCTGCTGCAGAGGCATCAGGAAGCGTCTATATGAGGGAAAGGTTAATTATTGAATCAGAGTTGTAAACATGGGCAAAATGAGAAATTGCTCATCATGAATAATTTCTTCATTTACCTTGTTTGAAAAAGTGGTCTGCTGCAAACGTGTCAAAAAGTATGGTGTGAAAAGGCTAATTATAGCACATTGTGCAGAGCCAGATAAACTTGTATAAATATGCATATTGATCTGGTTCGTAGAGGCTCACATTAAATGACCTATGATTGTTTTTTCAGCCATTCAAGGATTGAATTTTGTTGAGTATGGATCATTTGATTTTCTCAAGTCTTCACAAGTTAGTATAATACATGTATACATAAATATATAGCTATACCTGCCATATGTTATTGGTTAAATGAATGAACTGCATTTGATTAATTAATTTGTTGTGTTAGTTTGAACATTTATTTACATCCATTGTAAAAGGAGTTTTTTCAGCATTCTGGAGACCCTTACTAGCACTCGTGCCTTTTGTTAAATAAAGTCCAAATGAAGAATCCGCCCATCACGGAATTCAAACCTGGGACTTGTGGTATGGGCGAGAGGTAGAGGCTCTACCTCTGTCTGCCACAATTTGTCAACCGTTATTCATAATCATCGTTAATTGACTAACACATTTGATATGAGATTTGGGTCAATAGTTGCTTTAATAATACATTTCTTTATATGCAATGTATCAATGTAGGTAGTAGTATAATGCCTTTGTTTAGGATTTAAAAGTTGTAAAAGGAAACCGATATTGTCAAATAAATTTCATACAAAAAATACAATGATACAATTGGCAATTTGCTATTAGAAAAAAGATGATTTCTTTTCAATTGAACAAAAAAGAAATGAGTCAATTAATAAAAGGGTTTAACCCTTTCCCACATATACATGTATACGTCTTTTGACATCAGTGTAGCAATAGGAGAAATTGCTTATGATGAGCAATTTCTCCTTTACCCAAAATGCAGTTATAAAAAGTTTCCATATTTTTTACTGAATAGTTTCAATGTAGTCTGCTGCAGATTTGTTGTACGTGGGAATGGGTTAATTGCAAGATACAGCTTAATTTAACACTGGGTGTTAATAAATACATGTTTTACTTGCCAAAAAACTATTTCAATTTGTAAATTAACTTCTGACAAACAGGCTTAGAGATATTTATGAATCTGCCCTACCTCTATTTGATCTAAGTTACAAGTTGGTGTTTTAGAACAGTGAAGGTTTAGATCAGTCTGTACACAAGTTGACTGAAGCTTCGGACAGGCTAATGTAAGTACTTTATTAAAGATCAGTGTAGATCTTGATCAGACTGCAGAAGGATCAGAATTTAAACTGTTCACAAAAAACCACTTGTATCTTTTGTCCATGGAAGGGTTCATGTTGTCTGTACACTATTCTCTAGTTAAATGACCTTAAACTGGACAACCCTTCAAGCTTTTGTAAAATATCTGATCCAATTATTTTCAAAGCAGAATTTAAAGCATTAAGCAATAAATACCTGATCCAGTCATTTTCAAAGCAGAAAGCATTAAGCAATATATTATTTAGAAGACAGTTAATGACTGTACTTTGTTATGCCTATCAACTAATGGATTTCCAAAACCACCCCCATCCCACCTTAACAAACACAAAATTATTATGTAAATATATATTATGTCTTTACATGCACACTTGAACATACATTTTGTCGTTCTCTCTCTCACAACAGTTTTCAAAATCAATGTTATGGTCATGCAAATAACTCATTTGAGCATTGGCAAAGTCCTTCTACAGTTTTCCACTAAAAGTGTCATATGCAATTCTGCAGCAGACCTATGACAAAAAGTGGAAAACATTGTGGCAAAAGGAGAAATTGCACGTTTTGTGCAATTTCTTCTTTTGTCACTATGTTTTCAAAAAGCCGTCTGCTGCAGAGGCCTTACATTTTGCATTATTCTTCTCCTTGAATAGCAAGGACTTATCAAGATTTGTCCATGCTTGATTTTTGGGTACATGCTTATAATATTGTATGTACTTTTTAAGAAGATTTCAAAATGAACAATTTAGTCTTAAGATGTTATACTGATCTTGTAATTACTACATAAATCTGGATTATTTACACATTGAACCAGTGTATGAAAAAAAGGAACAAGTATACATTTTTGAACAATGTAGGTTCAGATCAGCATGTACACATCCTGTCTTATTCAAAGTTCATCTAACAAGCTTATGTAAGTATAATAAGTAAATTATTTAGATTTTGATCAGACTTTGCAGATGCACAGGCTAATCTACATCTAAACTGTTCACAAAAGCCAACAAGTACATTTTCTCAAAAACAGGTTCCTATAATATGAGCTGTCCCGCAAGAAAACCACGGAATGTGTCTGCCCAGATCAGTCTGCTTGGATGCGAATGCTGATCTGGGTTTATACATTACGCAGACCATAATGTTGGTTTTCTTGCGGGACGGTTCATATATTGATAAATTTTATTTGTTCATGGAAAGCTCTAAACAGCACATTTATAGGCATAATTAAAGCACATAATGATAAAATGAATTGAAACTATAGACATACAGGAACTATCATTTAACTCTTTCCCACATACAATTCTACAGCAGACAACTTTGAAATTATCTATGCAGAAGACTAGAAAGTCTAATTTTATGCAACTGAAACTATTGAACAGTGTTGAAAACATTTTGGTAAAAGTACAAATTGCTCATTCTGATCAATTTCTCTTTTTGTCAGAATGTTTACTAAAGTTGTCTGCTGCAGATGCATCAACATACTCATTCTGAGCCTCAAATATGTTTTCAAAAGTTGTCTGCTTTAAATGTATGTATGCAGGAAAGGGTCATATCTTCCACATTTATATTTCTTTGCTTCAGATTTTTACAGTTCGGAACAATCTAAAATTTGCATATCTAATAGCTGATTTTAGGTTAGACAATTAACATGTTATAATTAAGACATCCAGGGAAATCATTTCTCTGCCGTTCTCAACAAATAGTTATTTTCTAAATATTCTAAGCAAAAAATATCAAAAAATGAAATAAGTAATGTCATGATTGAATATCGCTTTGGACAAAAGTATTATCCACTAATACATAATAATGAATTTGATAATAATATCATAAGCATGATTTTTTATCATGCATAAACAGTCCTTTACTCATCAACAGACTCAAGCTTTACCTTGATACAGATGAGTCACTTAGTCTGGTACCTGGCATAAGTCTGGTACACATCGTTCTATAGTAAAATTAGTATGTCTGGCATTAATCGGTACCCGGCATACTATAGTAAATTAGTATGTCTGGCATTAATCGGTACCCGGCATACTATAGTAAATTCGTATGTCTGGCATTAATCAGTACCCGGCATACTATAGTAAATTAGTATGTCTGGCATTAATCAGTACCCGGCATACTATAGTAAGTTAGGTAATCTGGCATACTATAGTAAATTAGTATGTATGTCTGGCGTTAGTCTGGTATCTAGCATACTGTAGTAAATTAGTATGTCTGGCATGCACCAACAATGGCGTCTAGATTGGTCACCTCCCTTTATTTTTTAAATTTTGTGAATTAGTAAATATACAATTCGACATGGAACTAACAACTTTATGCTTGAAATGAATAAATAAATAAATAATGAAGCAAGCTACTTTCTGAGTTGGAAAGGTTTAACTATTCAGGCTCCCCAAAAAGGTAGTCTCTACAGCATTTTACTTGCTACACCAATTTTAAAGGACTTTGCCATTATTGGTGTGTACCTGAGCCTATAGTGTATTGGTAGGGCAGATAACTCTAGACTTCCAATTATTGGTGAGTGTGCCTGAACATTCAGTGTAAGTGTAGGGGAAGATAACTCTAGACTACCATTATTGGTGAGTGACTGAACCTTAAGTGTAATGGTAGGGGAAGATAACTCTAGACTACCATTATTGGTGAGTGCCTGAATCTTTAGTGTAATGGTAGGGGCAGATAACTCTAGACTGCCATTATTGGTGAGTGCCTGAGCCTATAGTGTAATGGTAGGGGCAGATAACTCCGGACTGCCATTATTGGTGAGTGCCTGAGCCTATAGTGTAATGGTAGGGGCAGGTAACTCCAGACTGCCATTATTGGTGAGTGCCTGAGCCTATAGTGTAATGGTAGGGGCAGATAACTCTAGACTGCAATTATTGGTGAGTGCCTGAGCCTATAGTGTAATGGTAGGGGCAGGTAACTCTAGACTGCCATTATTGGTGAGTGCCTGAGCCTATAGTGTAATGGTAGGGGCAGGTAACTCTAGACTGCCATTATTGGTGAGTGCCTGAGCCTATAGTGTAATGGTAGGGGCAGATAACTCTAGACTGCCATTATTGGTGAGTGCCTGAACCTTCAGTGTAATGGTAGGGGCAGATAACTCTAGACTGCCATTATTGGTGAGTGCCTGAGCCTATAGTGTAATGGTTGGGGCAGATAACTCTAGACTGCCATTATTGGTGAGTGCCTGAACCTTAAGTGTAATGGTAGGGGCAGATAACTCTAGACTGCCATTTTTGGTGAGTGCCTGAGCATATAGTGTAATGGTTGGGGCAGATAACTCTAGACAGCCATTATTGGTGAGTGCCTGAACCTTAAGTGTAATGGTAGGGGCAGATAACTGACTGCCATTATTGGTGAGTGCCTGAGCCTATAGTGTAATGGTTGGGGCTGGTTACTCCAGAATAGAGTCACTATGTGACTTTAGCCGATGTCTTTTGAATTGTTAAGAGTAATAGATAAATTTCGCACAATGTTTTCCAAAGTTATACCGGATATTGAACTAAGACTGCTCTGTCAAAGTGAGATTCACAACCAGGCTAATCAAAATACTGGTTTAACCCTTAAACTCTTGCAGACACTTTTGACGCCTCTACAGTAAACAATTTTTGAAAACATTATGGCAAAATGGGAATTCTCATATTGAACAATTCTCTAGTGCCACAATGTTTTCAACTCTATTCAATAAGCATACTTTCATTTATAGAGATTGTCAATATTTGAGGCTAAATGTTTTTGTCTGCTGCGAAATTGTTGTAGGTGGCAAAGAGTTTCAAAATATATATATTCTTTATTCCTCCAATAACGAAGAGCAGACACATCTGTAGCAAACGACTTTTAAAAATATTTTGGCAAAAGAAAAAAATTCTTATTATGTTTTCCAAAGTCTTCTGCTACATATTTGTTGTATGAGGGAAATAGCTTTAAAGGTGCTAAGCTCCAGATGGAGATCAAACTTTTGAAATGTTGAAACTTCTACAAATATTGCTAATATATATATAGTGACAATAAAGTAAGTATAATACATACATGTAGTTCATTCAAAACTATTTTGGCAGTGCATGTTGATAAACAGTCATTTTAAAGTCAATGAAAATGTACAACATTTGGCTTACTGGGTGTACAAATCAAGCATACACAATCACTATTTAGATGTTTATTGTACTGGAAAGTGAAATTATTACTATTGATTGTATATCAGTATTATAATTTTAATATTTATAGACATGTTTGACAGTTTAAAACTTTGACTACACTATCTATAATCTGGAGTTCAGCAACTTAATTAACCCTTTCCCTCATATAAACGCTTTCGGACACCATTGCTATAACGGCTTTTTGAAAACATAGTGACAAAAGAAGAAATTGCACAAAACGTGCAATTTCTCCTTTTGTCACAATGTTTTCCACTTTCGTAATAGGTTATCCATTCAATTATGGAGATATTCTAAGTTTTGACAAACTATGTTAAAAGTCGTCTGCTGCAGAATTGTCGTATGAGGGAAAGGGTTAACCGGATCAACCCCTGCTATGTTATCTATCTATGGTTCCACTATGTCTATCTTAGCAGGCATCCCATTAATACAACAACTGCACATAGGATCAAAGATTGTGTTGCTTTCGGAGCCGCCGATAATTCTCGGTCCGTCTCCCAGTTCCAGCTTGTACGCACGACACGGTTGTAGAGCATCTGTGTTGGTCTGTAGTTGCTGCCAATTTTGTCAGATTCAAATGGACTATAGCCCACACCGGCATCAGTAATGTGCAACATGTCCCTGAAAGCTGCTAGCTGTAAAAAACACAAGAACATTAACCCTTTCCCTCATATAGACGCGTTCTGACGCCTCTGCAACAGACGGCTATTTGAAAACATAGTGACAAAAGAAGAAATTGCACAAAACGTGCATTTTCTCCTTTTGCCACTATGTTTTCCACTTTTAGTCATAGGTTATCCATTCAATTATAGAGATTTTCTATTTTTTGACAAAATATGTTCAAAGTCGTCTGCTGCAGAATTGTCGTATGAGGGAAAGGGTTAATCCTTTATTTCATATAGAAACATTATGACACATGGGACTGCAGTACACAACTTTTGAAAACATTGTAGCAAATGTAGAAATTGCTCATGAAGGGCATTCTTTTCCATTTGCTACAATGTTTTAAACTGTATTCAATGATTATTATTTCAAAAAGCGTCTGTTCGTGTGGTGGGCCCAAAAACCTGATCTCTCAAAGATATCATTCAAGTGACCTTTGGATCGCAGCGCAGACGTTCTACTTCTGAACCACTGCCTTCAAACTGAGCTCAGAGTAAACAACAGAAACTATTGAAACTATTTTTTCGTAAAAGAGCAATTTAATAAAGAATTATAACACAAGAATGTTCCATGCAAAACATGAATGTGTCTGCTGCATGTAGTTGGATAATAAGTTAGAACATGGTCAGACATGAAAACCTACAAGGAAGGATAAGTCAAATAAACAAGAGTTGTCGGAGGACAATATAGCTCGCCCATCAGGGCCATCATCTATCAGGGCCTACTTCAGAACAGTTATAACATTGGTAAAAGTCCAAAATCCAAAAATGGAATAATTCAGTTGAAATTGAATTTACAAAAGAAAGAAAACCGTTTAATAGCAACAGCATAAATTATATGGTTTCTGAGAAAAGGCCTTAAATGCCTAACTATAACCCAAAATTCCCAGTCTTGCACACAAAGGATTGACCAAAAATGGGCACAATTCAGTCAAAATCCATTCCAGAGTTATGGGACTTGACTTACAAGGTCATCTAATGACCCTGAATAAGTGTGTGAAGTTTCAAAGCAACAGCATACACAGTGTCTGAGAAAAGGCCTTGCACGCAAAGGTTTGACAAAAATTCTAAGTCCAAAAAGGGGCACAATTCAGTAAAAATCCATTCCAGAATTATGGGACTTGACATACAGGGTCATATAATGTCCCTGAATAAGTGTGTGAAGTTTCAAAGCAACAGCATACACAGTGTCTGAGAAAAGTCCTTGCATGCAAAGGTTTGACCAAAATTCTAAGTCCAAAAAGGGGTGTGAAGTTTCAATGCAACAGCATACATAGTGTCTGAGAAAAAGACCTTGCACATCTGCAGGTCACAAGTTATCTATAAACCAAGTTTGAAGTGGACACATTGGAAGATATTTGAGAAAATGGCTGAATGAGAACATTCGAAAAGACTATGTTTCTTGTATTGTTCCATTCTCCAGAGGACGAGGTATAAATGGAGTGTGTGTAAAGATAATTCACTGAACAGAAACAAAGTCACGACTAATTAAACAGAACAGAACAGAACAGAATCTTTATCTACATCTGACTTGAACAAAATTATAGCAAAATATGACATAGGGATGGACAGACAGACGATTAAAAAGAGATCCCTAAGTGTCCCCCCGTCTAGCAGGCAGATTGAGGCGACACAACAACTGCTGGTTCCTCGGATATTCTTAACCCTTTCCCACATATAACAAATCTGCAGCAGACGACTTTGAAAAACATCTAGGCAAAAACATGGAATAGCTCTAGAAATGTAGGTAAAATTACTGAAAAAAGTTGAAAACATTGTGGCAAAAGAAGAAAATGCTCGCTTTGAGCAATTTCTTCTTTGGTCACAATGTTTTCAAAAGTTGTCTGCTGCAGAGGCTTCAAAAAGCATCTACATGTGGAAAATGGTTAATTTAGAGTTACCATATTTGTAAATACATACGTGTATCTCTCTTTTTTCCCCAGATTGTTTTCAACTAAAGACAATAATTAAACTTTCATTAATAGAGATTTACGATAATTGCCTAGATCTTTTCAAAGTTGTATGCTAAATATTTGTTGGGTGACTCGGAGAGTGTTAACCATTTCCCACATACAACAAATCTGCACCGGGCGACTTTCAAATCTTCTAGGCAACAATAGGGTAAATCTCTATAACTACAGGTATAATTGCTGAAACAAATTTATAACATTGTGGCAAAAGGAGAAATTGCTCGTTATGATCAACTTCTCTTTTTGTCACATTGTTTTCAATAGTCGTCTGATGCAGAGTCGCCAGAAAGCGTATGTATGTGGTAATAGGTTAATTAAAGCAGTTGTACACGAACGAGAGAAATTTCCAACATACCTGATCGCTGCCTAATTTGATGGTTTCCGTCATGACGGTCCATGTAACAATCTGGTTACACCCCGGTGTAGTCAGACCGCCCTCGTAACGGTAAAAATTGTGCGAACGTCCCTGAGTAGTGCTGGATCGCAAATCAGAGTGAGTGAGGTCTTTTAAGCTAAATCCGGTTATTGCCTTTGAAGCACCTGAAATAGTTTGGTTAAAACTTTCAATAAAACTGTTCAATCTCAATAAACCAGACTTAAACTTAGCTGTAGTAGCAGTTGCTCATTAGATCTGATGAATGCCTGATACAGATCGACTCAGATTTACCTTTGCATCTGCAAATTAAATTGTCGTATACAAATTAATAAGGTATCAACAGGGGAGATAACCATATATAAATAAATGAGATAGAGTAGCGGTGATTGTAGAGTATTACAAGAGTAGCGGTGAATGTATAGAGTATTACGATTGTATGGAAACCAGGAATATTCAAATGTATCGAGTCAATTTGAGACGACCTTTTATGAAGCCTCTTCAGATCGAATATATGTCCAGTTAGCTTTTGTTTTTCTGATTTCATTGAGATTGTTACTTGATATACACTATTCCTATTGGAGATATGAACATAAACCCAGTGGCAGCTGCATTTTATTGCATTTGCATTTGTGAAAAACCCATCCGATATGCACTTGATTTTAACCCTTTCCCTCATACGACAATTCTGCAGCAGACGACTTTGAACATATTTTGTCAAAAATTAGAAAATCTTTATAATTCAATGGATAACCTATGACTAAAAGTGGAAAACATTGTAACTAAAGGAGAAATTGCTCGTTAAGAGCAATTTCTTTTGTCACTACGTTTTCAAAAAGCCGTCTGCTGCAGAGAAAGCGTCTACATTAGGGAAAGGGTTAAATGCCTTCTGCAGTCAACTTTTGAAATATTGTGGTAAAGGTAAATTCGTGCAAACCCAGCCAATAATTACTTCTTATTTTTAACTCACTATCGATATCTAACTTCATTTTTTGAGAAGCCATATTTTCATCCTTAATTCAAAAGAATGTATAAATACATCTTATTGGGTAAACAGCTTACAACATATTCACAGTAAAAAACAATCTTATAGGTCAAGGTTACCCCTACCAACATGCAGAAAACTATTTGGATGCATCTGCAGCAAAACACTTTGGAAACATCTTTGGTTTATCACCTCGCCATAAAGTCTTTATAAGCGTTAAATCATTTTTCTTGGTAAACAATGGAAAATTAGGTGCCAATGCCCGTTCTGAGTAATGGCACCTAAATTTGCATTGTTTACAAAGGGGTCAAAATTGCCCCTAAACCAGGGTTTTCACAATAGGTTTTTAGTTACAATCGTTTCATGCCAAGTCCTCGAATTTCTAGGCAAACTGATTGGAAATTCTTATAATTGAAAGTTTTAAATTATTGGTTAGAAATGAAAACAGTTTCGCATAATGTAGAAATTGCTCATCATGAGACATGAGCAATGTCTCCTTTTGCCACAATGTTTTCAAAAGTAGTCTGATGTGGATGCGCATAAAATGTGACTGCATGCAGGAAAGGGCTATAAACAAAATGACATACCCTTGTATCTAACGTCTGGCAAACGTGAAATGATGTTGGCATACTTGGCATTATTACTTCCAACCTGAAAAGTTCGTAAAAAGAACAAGATGTATTTGTGAAAAATCATTTCCACATACAATCAATCTGCAGCAGATGACTTTGTAATCATCTGAAGAAAAATTTGGAAGATATTTTCAGATAAAAGTTTTGAAATATAGTTGTAAGCATTTTTGCTATTAAAAGGAGAAATTGCTCATAATGAGTAAGTTCTCCTATTGCCATAATGTTTTCAAAAGTTTTCTGCTACAGAGAAAGCATATGCTTTTGGTAAAGGGTTCATATAAAGGCCACAACAAAAAACTTAAGATGCAGGTCAAAGGTCAAGGTCACAAAATCATTTTACCTTTTCCGACTTGGCATTGTGTAGCCAATGACAATGTTTTCAACTATATTCAATAAGATTACCTCTATTTATAGATATTTCCCAAAGGTCTTTGATCGGTAATATTGATTTTTCATATACAAACTGTCAGGTCAAAACAGTTTTCATTCCATTTTAAAAATAAATTGGCCACAAAGGTCAATATTATCGAGAAATTATGTCGCTTTAAAACAAGCATTTGTCAAAGGTCAATGTCAACCAAAAACATTTTTCTATTTCTGTACCAGTAAATCTTGTTACGTTATATAATTGCAATCTCTTTTTAAAATTATTTATTTGTATGGCGTTTTATAACCTCTATTATCCCTTTTAACCCTTTTATACCATTTATAGACATATTCTGACACATCTGCACATCTGCAGCAGACGGCTTTTGAAGACATTGTGACAAAAGGAGAAATTTCATCCTTTGTCATCTGCTGCATATTTGCTGTATAGGGGACATGGGTGTTAAATCACCCGTACTTCATGTTTTATCTATCTCGAAACTGATGCATCAGTCGGTAACCCTTAGAGTCAAGGGGGTTAAGCTTTACTTCAATATCTTAAGTCTTTCGTGTGTTTCGACAGAGGATCAAACTTTAATTAGTCCCCGGCTCCTACGGCTCACACTAGAACTATACTACACAGCAGAAACACTTCTAAAGTACTTGCTTGTATAGGTAATTGCATGTACTGATTTTAATAAGACTTTGACAAGTGAAAATTCAAATATATTGTTTTACTCAAACCATTTGTCACTATGTTTTTAAAAAGCTGTCTGCTGCAGAGGCGTCAGAGACCACCTATATGAGGGAAAGGGTTTAAACAAGTTTGACTGTAATTTATGGATGCCTATCTTTAGTCCACTGTATAACAAAGTGAATATACCTCATACCACATTCCAATAACAGCAAGGCCATCATAGTGTCCAACAGCAGCGGATAAAGATCCATATTTAGCATTGTAGTGAACTATATGGAGCTGTAAAATAGAAAATGATAATCAATTCATTCCAACCTTTGATAACTTTATTTATTTCACATCAATTGCGAAATAACTTTTCAGCTTATATCAACCCTTCCCCACATACACTTAATCTACAGCAGACGACTTTGAAAAATTATCTGGTTTAATATATGGTAAACATCTTTAAATGAAAGTATAATGATTGAAAAGAGTTGAAAACATGGTGGCAAAATGAGCAATTTCCTCTTTTGTCACCTTGTTTTCAAAGTCGTTTGCTGCATAGTCGTCAGAAAGTGATGTAGGTGGGAAAGTGTTAATCACATTTCGAGGGCTTGGCGTGAAACGGTTGTAACTAAAATTGGTATTTTTTAACCAAGGTTAATCACCTCGCCATATTGTTTTTATAAACGCTAAATCTTTTTTTCTTGGTAAACAATGGAAATTTAGGTGCCATTGCTCGTTCTGAGCAATGGCACCTAAATTTGCATTGTTTACAAAATGGCCAAAATGGCCCCTAAACTAGGGTTTTCAAAATAGGTTTTTAGTTACAACCGTTTCACGCCAAGCCCTCGAATTTTGTTGTCTGAAGATATAAACATTGTGCTAAAAGTAGACATTGCTCATGATATAAGCAGCTTCTTCTTTTACCATAATATTTTCAGAAGTTGTCTGCTCAAGATGCATTTAAATATGCTCCAGGTGGGAAAGGGTTGAGTCTGCAGTACCACACAGTAGCATTCCTTAATATTTTTACGATTGGTTGTTAGACTGATTGGTGTTTAACACCATTTTTAATGGTATTTCAGTTATATCATGGGCCAGTTCATCCCATGTTTCGATGGATTGATTGGCGTTTAACACAATTTTTAATGGTATTTCAGTTATATAAAGGGCCAGGTCCCCCAATGTTTCAGTTATATCATGGGCCAGTTCATCCAATGTTTTGATGGAATGATTGGCGTTTAACACCATATTTAATGGTATTTCTGTTATATAATGGGCCAGTTCACCCAATGTCTTGATGGATTGATTGGCTTTAACACCATTTTTAATGGTATTTCAGTTATAAAATAGGCCAGTTCATCCAATTTCTTGATGGATTGATTGACATTTAACACCATTTTTAATGGTATTTCAGTTATAAAATGGGCCAGTTCATCCAATGTCTTGATGAATTGATTGGCTTTTGATTTGCGTTTAAGACCACTTTTAATGGTATTTCAGTTATATAATGGGCCAGTTCACCCAATGTCTTGATGAATTGTTTGGCCTTTAACACCATTTGTAATGGTATTTCAGTTATATCATGGGCCAGTTCATCCCATGTCTTGATGGATTGATTGTTGTTCAACACCATTTTTAATGGTATTTCAGTTATATAATGGGCCAGTTCACCCAATGTCTTGATGGATTGATTGGCATTTAACACAATTTTTAATGGTATTTCAATTATATGATGGGCCAGTTCACCCAATGTGTTGATGGATTGATTGGCATTTAACACCATTTTAAATGGTATTTCAGTTATATCATGGGCCAGTTCATCCCATGTCTTGATGGATTGATTGGCATTTAACACAATCTTTAATGGTATTTCAGTTATATAAAGGGCCAGGTCCCCCAATGTTTTGATGGATTGAATGGCATTTAACACCATTTTAAATGGTATTTCAGTTATATAATGGGCCAGTTCACCCATGTCTTGATGGATTGATTGGTGTTTAACACCATTTTTAATGGTATTTCAGTTATATCATGGGCCAGTTCATCCAATGTTTTGATGGAATGATTGGCGTTTAACACCATATTTAATGGTATTTCTGTTATATAATGGGCCAGTTCACCCAGTGTCTTGATGGATTGATTGGCCTTTAACACCATTTTTAATGGTATTTCAGTTATATAATAGGCCAGTTCATCCAATTTGTTGATGGATTGATTGACATTTAACACCATTTTTAATGGTATTTCAGTTATATAATGGGCCAGTTCATCCAATGTCTTGATGGATTGATTGGCCTTTGATTTGCGTTTAAGACCACTTTTAATGGTATTTCAGTTATATAATGGGCCAGTTCACCCAATGTCTTGATGAATTGTTTGGCCTTTAACACCATTTTTAATGGTATTTAGTTATCATGGGCCAGTTCATCCCATGTCTTGATGGATTGATTGGTGTTCAACACCATTTTTAATGGTATTTCAGTTATATAATGGGCCAGTTCACCCAATGTCTTGATGGATTGATTGGCATTTAACACAACTTTTAATGGTATTTCAATTATATGATGGGCCAGTTCACCCAATGTCTTGATGGATTGATTGGCGTTTAACACCATTTTAATGTTATTTCAGTTATATCATGGGCCAGTTCACCCAATGTCTTGATGGATTGATTGGCATTTAACATCATTTCTAATGGTATTTCAGGTCTTTCTCGCACAAGTACTCCACAAAATATTTTTTACATGCAACTTGCAACAATCTCACGTATATTTTTAAGCCCTTGGGTTGAAGATGAATGACACAAGTCACAACGACTTTTATCAATCATCTGAACCGTTTCCCTCATACGACAATTCTGCAGCAGACGACTTTGAACGTATTTTGTCAAAACATAGACAATCTCCATAATTGAATGGATAACCTATGACAAAAAGTGGAAAACATTGTGGCAAAAGGAGAAATTGCACGTTTTGTGCAATTTCTTCTTTTGTCACTAATGTTTTCAAAAAGCTGTCTCCTGGAGAGGCGTCAGAAAGCGTCTATATAAGGGAAAAGGTTAAAGAATGGCCCTGCTGGGGTTCAAACTCAATGCACCTGGTTTGAAAGCCCTCTTCATTACGGACCGCTCTATTGTGCCTCGAAAGAAGTGCTTTGAATTGGGGATGTCTTGGTGGAACTCACTCATATTTAACCCTTTCCCACATTCAACAACATCAATAGATGACTCGGAAAATATCTCGGCAATAATAATTGCATCGAGTTGAAAACATTGTGGTCAATAGGAGCAATTTCTCCTTTTAGCATAATGTTTTCTAAAGTTGTCTGCACGTAGCAAAGGACAAATTAAGGACAGAGTGATGTTCTTTTTAATAAAGAATTTTTTCATTATCATAACAATTTAACTGGTATTAACTTTTTAGAAGCTCCAGCTTTCAAATCATTTGAAGAAAACAACTGCAACAACTGAAATAATATTTGAAGTATAAGTTTCATGAAAGCCATACTATCATTTATAGAGAATTTTTTTATATTTTTGACAAGATTATTTTAAAGTCGTCTGCCGTCGATTTATTGCATGCAGGAAAGGATTAACCCTTTTCCTCATACGACAATTCTGCAGCAGACGACTTTGAACATATTTTGTCAAAAAATAGAAAATCTCTATAATTCAATGGATAACCTATGACTGAAAATGGAAAACATTGTGGCATTTTGAGCAATTTTTTCTTTTGTCACTATGTTTTCAAAAAGCTGTCTGCTGCAGAGGCGTCAGAAAGCGTCTATATGAGGGAAAGGATTAACATGTATAACGTACACACCTCCAGTGGGTACCGTTTGCCATTGTGGGTATGCTCAGAACCATGGTTGTTGTCTGTCCCCCAGTGGAAGTGAAACTGTGCAACCTTGAAAGTTCCGTCAAGCCCTCCTTTCTGGATGTACATGTTGTTGTTTTCGACATCCACTTGAACTGTGATAAACAGAAAGTGTAAATGATTATATACAGTGTCAAACTTAGAGTGTTGGAGGTCAAACTTAGAGTGTTGGAGGTCAAACTGAGTGTTAGAGGTCAAACTGAGTGTTAGAGGTCACCTCTTATATTACCAGCCAGATTTTATTATGCAGCCATTGGAAGATTAACCCTTTCCGTCATATATATGCTTTTCGATGCCTCTGAAGCACACAGCTTTTTGAAAACATAGTGACAAAAGAAGAAATTGCACAAAACGTGCAATTTCTCCATTTGTCACAATGTTTTCCACTTTTAGTCATAGGTTATCCATTCAATTATAGAGATTTTCCATTATTTGACAAAATATGTTCAAAGTCGTCTGCTGCAGAATTGTTGTATGGTTTTCTTAAGTTGTCTGCTGCAAAGGCGTCTGCATGTGGGAAACAGTTAATGGAAAAGTGTTCAACATGACGTTTCTTGCGAAATAACACCCAACTTACTTGTGTGTCCATTGTTCTTAATTGTACCCCTAATTGTAGTGCCATAGTTTTTGAACTCTAGGGTGTCAAGTGCCTTGGCTTCGTCAAACTGGGCGATGCTAGGGGAAGTAACTGGTGGAATGTCAATTGGGGACTGCATCTTTCCAGTACACGTTGGGTAATAGGTTGGCCAAGAGCTGGAACCTGTACAAATTTCATATAAATATAAATCAAGAGCTCTAGATAAGAGGCGATTTGCATGTTATAAAATCCTTATTTAACTCTCTAACCCTATATTGTAGGTACTCAAAAGAATCGTCTCAACATAGGATTCTCATGGATTATAAGAGCGATATCGTGGGGGGATACAGCTGTATACCCCAATTCATCTGGACCTCTGTATATGGTATTTCAACCTTATCCACATCTGCAGAAGACGAATAAGAAAACATTTACCTCAAAACATGGACTGTCTCTAACAAGGAAAGCATTATTAATTATAGAATATAATTGAAACTGTTGTGGCAAAAGGAGAAATTGCTCATTATGAGCAAATTTCTTCTTTTGTCATCCAGTTTTCAAAAGTCGTTGCTGCAGAGGCGTCCGAAAGCGTTTGTATGATGGAAAGCGTTAATACCACTTTCGAAAGCATTCCCATCATATCACAACATTTCCTTGGTCAATTACTAGTACCACTGGTATTATTCATCATTGATGTTCTATCAAAGAGACGTTATGTAACTAGTGCTAATACTACAAGCAGTAGTTACGTCTTTCACATAACACTACCTCACAATCGTTTCCCATATTTGTCAAACTGTCAGTATTGGCAACATAAGACCCTGAGAGTCAAATCTGGATACAGAGAGGAAACTTTGCAGGAAAAGGAACAACATTCTTTTGGTTTCAACAGGTGTCTGCTGGGGAAGAATAATAAGAAGCGGTCTCTCCTTTTCCCACATAAATCAAGTCTGCAGCAGACGAAACACGTGGCCTATAGTCTGTTTACAAGGTTTTTACGGCCAAGTGAAGATGAGCAATTCAAAAGTTGTCTTCTGTACTCATGCCTCAACATTCGTTGGAATGGGGTTTATATTGGGAAAAGAATGATCAGCGATTTATAAACAACATATCTTACCGCTTGGTCCATGATATTCCCAGTGATAGGAGGAAGGCACAGCTGTAATGTATAAATAGCATGGGATAAGGTCATGTGAATAAAGTAACATATGACTTTTGAAAACATTGTGGCAAAAAGAAAAATTGCTCATAATTAGTAATTCCACCATTTGCAGAGTTATTTCAACTCTTGCCTCAATAATCAGTTTCATTTATAATTTGGCTAAGATATTTTTAAAGTCGTCTGCTGCAACTGCAATTGTTCTGTTTGCGAAAAAATGCTCTTCCAAATCTAAGTCCCTTGTAATGTCTTTATTGCAGACATTATTCATAGGGGAGCCAATGCACATCCTAAGAAATTATTTTTGTTCATTTCCGGATCGCTGCAAAATATCTCTACAGCTGAAACATTTTTATTATAAAATGTATTCCTGGGAAATTCCTAATTATTGACCTTTGACATGAAACTTTAAATTTGACCTATCAGCTGACAGATACATTTAATGATGTGTAGTCTAACAATTGTTGTCTATCCACATACCAATGTTAACATAATTAGCTTGACTACATTTAAACTAATTGCTTTATTAAAGATATTTTAAATTTTACATGTACCTTGGAAGTGTGACCTTCACCTTAACCCTTTCCCTCATATAGACGCTTTCTGACGACTCTGCAGCAGACGGCTTTATGAAAACATAGTAACAAAAGAAGAAATTGCACAAAACGTGCAATTTCTCCTTTTGTCACAATGTTTTCCACTTTTAGTCATAGGTTATCCATTCAAGTATAGAGATTTTCCATTATTTGACAAAATATGTTCAAAGTCGTCTGCTGCAGAATTGTCGTATGAGGGAAATGGTTAAGTGCAACATAACAACACCTTAATAAGGTCACTAATCTTAACATTGCCTTTTATGCACCAGTTTCATTTACTATATCCCACATAGAAACGCCTTTTGGCCCCTAATAAGACTAGCAAACAGCATGTTACCACTGATGTTACTTACCATCATTTATAGAAATTTTCCAAATTTTTGCCTTGAAGATTTCAAAGTCATCAACTGTAGATTTATTGAATGTGGGAAAGGGTAAACTCTTATCCACAAACAACACAGCTTTAGCGGGTGACATTGAAAACATCAGGGCAACATATTCGAAACCTCTACAAATAAATGTGCAGTTATTGAATAAAATTGAAATAACTCTGTTCATGAGAAGTTTCTCTCTTAACCACAATGTCTTCAATAGTCATCAGTTGCAATTACATCAAAAAGGCTAATATAACTGTCCAGCAAAAATATTTTTGAAGCAATTTGTATTTTTGGAGACTTAGTTGTCTTTAAATTGAGTTATATGGATGCCATGTCGATACAAATATGTGTGTCTTTTTGACAATTCTTTAACTTAAAGTTTGGTAAACAGTGTAGACCCTGATCGGATTGCACACAGGAGTATAGGTCGATATAGATATACACTGGACGGAACTGCCCCGAGGTTTGTTTTTCACTGGTCATATGAGCCAGCGCATGGGAAAAGGAACAAGTTGACTTTTTAAAAAAGGGAAGGTTCAGACCAGGCTGTACATCTTCTCAATCTTGTCAGAATTCACACAAATTGACAAATTGACAGAAGCTTATAACAAGCTTGCATACGAAAGATTTGAACAATGTAGATCCTGATCAGACTGTGAGGAAGCACAGGCTGATCTGGATTCACATTGTTCTTAAAAGCCAACTTAAACCTTTGACCATGCACAGATTTATATAGTGTCAGCCTACCAGATTCGTAGTTCTTAGACACGATTCTATCAGAAAGCGCCTGGAGCGGTCTAAAATTGTATGTAAGCAAATCATCATGGTCAGAACTTGCTTCATGTTGTCTCAGCATTCTAAATTTTGCCAACTGAAAAAATACAAATTGTCTCAATTAAAAACAAGTGCAATAATAAATGTTGCTAACCTAATAGTTATAAAATTATATTTATTTTGTCACTCTAAAATAGCAAAATATTTGCCAAACTTATTTTTGCTGCAAGTGTTAATCCTTTCCCTCATACAACATCTGCTGCAGAAGACTTTGAACATATTTAAACAAAAAATAGACAATCCCATAATTGAATGGATAACCTATAACTAAAAGTGGAAAACATTGTGGCAAAAGGAGAAATTGCTCGTTTTGAGCAATTTCTTCTTTTGTCACTATGTTTTCAGAAAGCCATCTGCTGCAGAGGCGTCAGAAAGCGTCTACATGAGGGAAAGGGTTAAAAAATGTCTAAATGTTTGCAAGGAAATATTGATGGAAATTGCTTTTGGTCAGATTTAAGATGATTCAAATCGTTACGTATTACTCTTTCTTTCAAATTTCATGCTTAAGTCTTTCCCACATACAATAAATCTGCAGCAGACGACTTTGAAAACATGAATGCAATAACAAGGAATATCTCTAATAACAAGAGCACCGCCTGCTGGTGCCCGACGCTCGTCTGATATTATCAGTATGACCGCACCCAACTGCTATTTTTCAAGTATTGAAACAAGATTAACTATGTGGAAATAAATACAAGCTCATATACATGATAAGGAAGATCTTCACGTTGGATGGCTGTCACAATCAGTCAAGATCATGAAATGAGTCTTGTGTATGCAATGGACAGGCTAAAGATATTGAATATATTACTATTTTCCTATTTTTAGTAACTCTGATTTAAGATATTCATAATATGTTGAAGGACATTATGTTTTAAATGTTTGGGAAAAACTTGAAATCAATGTAACAAACAAGAATTACGCTTAATTAAATGTCTCGCTGTCCCCTGCTTTGACTATCAATGCAAGAGTAAATTGATTGATTGATTGATTGATTAGGGTTTAACGCCGTTTTTAACAATTTCTCAGTTATATCACTCATGCATTTCCTGGTTTTCTCACACCAGTACTCCACACAATAATCCTCGCAAGCAACTGGCTGCTTTTTCACATAGACTTAGCTCATTGGTGGAAGACGAATGACGCATGTCGCATTGACTTTTGTCAATCGTCGGAAAGAAAGTTGGCCGAGCTGGGATTCAAACTCACAACCCCTGGATTCACAGCCCGCGTTGCTACCAACTGAGCTACCGGGACTCGGTGTAAAGTAAAAGACAAAAAGTAAAATAAAAAAACACCAAAATCATGTTTTTTACCCAAAAAAGAAGGTCAAACTCAGTATCTTTAGCATACAATGTGAACAGGGTCTTTCAAATAATACTATTTGAAAGACCCTGATGTGAAGAAGGGTATTAGATGAACAAGTTTTCCAAGTTTCAAAGTATTCTGTTTGATAGTTAGTTTCCATATGTTAGTGACCTAAATTCAAAACTTAACCAACGCCAATGACGACGAAGATGCAGATGACGAAGACGCAGACGACGACGACAACGACGATCAAGTGACGACAATAGCTTTTTTTTTTCTTCAAATAATCAGACGAGCTTAAAATGAAAGTATTTAACTATTTATACTGAAAATGTTTGAAAACAATGTTGCAAAAGGTGAAATTGTTTGTTTAAAGCAATTTCTCCTTTTGTCACAATGTTTTCAAATGTTGTCTGCTGCAGGTGTCAAAAAGCTATGTAGGAATGGGTTAAAGAAATTGGTCTATTGTTTTATTTAGATGCTTTATGATGCTTCTGCAGCAGACGACTTTTGAAAACATTGTTACAAAAGGAGAAATGGCTCAATTTAACCTTCATTTATAGAGATTTTTTGCAAACAATATTTCAAAGTCGTCTGCTGCAGATTTACCACATGTGAGAAAGTGTTTACTGCATGATATAACTAAAGTACTGGTATAAATGGCGTAAAATCCAAATAATGTGTAGCACTCATCAAAAGCCACGCCCAAGGTATTTGGGCCCATAGTAAATCCAGTTTAGCCAGTGCATCTATGCAGTATGATCTAACATGAACTGTTAACCCTTTACCACATATAGACGCTTTCTAACGCATCTGCAGCATACGGCTTTTTGAAAACATAGTGACAAAAGAAGAAATTGCACAAAACGTGCAATTTCTCCTTTTGACACAATGTTTTCCTCTTTTTGTCATAGGTTATCCATTCAACTATGGAGATTTTCTATGTGTTGACAAAATATGTTTAAAGTCGTCTGCTGCAAAATTGTCGTATGAGGGAAAGGGTTAACCACATTGTACTAGAAGGTTTCAAGAAATTTCTTTAACCCTTTCCCTCATTCGACAATTCTTCAGCAGACGACTTTAAACGTATTTTGGCAAAAAATAGAAAATCTCCATAAATGAATGGATAACCTATGACAAAAAGTGGAAAACATTGTGGCAAAAGGAGAAATTGCACGTTTTGTGCAATTTCTTCTTTTGTCACTATGTTTTCAAAAAGCCGTCTGCTGCAGAGGCGTCAGAAAGCGTCTATATGAGGGAAAGGGTTAACAGTATCCATTAGGTGCTGTTGATCAGTTTCTTTTAGCAATTTCTCCTTTTGCCACAATGTTGTCAAAAGTTTTCTGCTGCAGATAGGTGTCAAAATGCGTCTACATGTACGAAAGAGAACCAGAGCTTTGCACAATGTTTAAAAACAGTACCTGGCTTGATGAGATTTTGATTTTGTTTTCAAAAACTGTCCACACAACTGATTCGTCACATGTTGGGGTGGTCAAACTGCCCAAGTATCGGTAGTACTCTTGATGGTGCAAATCAGGCAAGATGTCCTCGAAATTCATACTAACAGTCGCACTATCAGCTGGTAAATAATAAAATAAATATGAGTACTTTATTAACCCTTTCCCACATAGAGCAAATCTGCAGCAGACGACTTTGAACACAAAATGTCAAAATATGGAAAATCTCCAGAATTGAATGGATAACCTATGACTAAAAGTGGAAAACATTGTGGCAAAAGGTGAAATTGCACGTTTTATGCAATTTCTTCTTTTGTCACTATGTTTTCAAAAAGCCGTCTGCTGCAGAGGCGTCAGAAAACGTCTATATGAGGGAAAGGGTTAACCCATGTCCACATACAGAATCTTTCTGATGCATCAACAGCAGACAGCTTGTGAACACATTGTGGCAATTATTTTACTTTCATTAATAAAGATTTTCGAAATATTTTCAAGTTAATTTTAAAGTCGTCTGCTGCAGAATAGTTGTAGTTGGAAAGGGTTGTTTAACCCTTTCCCCCATACGACAATTCTGCAGCAGACAACTTTGAACATATTTTGTCAAATAATGGAAAATCTCTATAATTGAATGGATAACCTATGACTAAAAGTGGAAAGCATTGTGACAAAAGGAGAAATTGCACGTCTATATGAGGGAAAGAGTTAAAGAAAATTTCAATATTTTGCAAACATATTCCTCAAAGTTGTCTGCTGCAGATAGTTTTGTATGTGGTTAAGGTTATGTTACTTGATATGCCATTTTATTTTGAGGCTCTGCAGCAGACGATATTTGAAAACATTATTGCAAAAGGTGAAATTACTCATTATGAGCAAATTTATTCATTTGCCACAATGTTTTAAACTTTAATTGAGAATTTAATTTTTTGTTTATAGAAATGTTCTATAGTTTTGGCAAGATGTTTTCAAAGTCCTATTGATGTATGTGGGATAGGGTTAACACAGCACATGACAGAAGTATTTCAACTGAAAGCATAGTTCTAATAAAAAGCTTAAAACCTTAAACAAAAAAGTAGAAAGTTCTCCTTTTGAGAAGATACTCCTTTTCCCAAATGTTTTCAGAAGCTGCATGTCTGTGAAGGTGTCAGATTTCTTCTGTATCAGGTAAAGAATAGAATAGTATATGTTTTATTAACCCTTTCCCTCATATAGATGCTTTCTGACGCCTCTGCAGCAGACAGCTTTTTGAAAACAGTGACAAAAGAAGAAATTGCTCAAAACAAGCAATTTCTCCTTTTGCCACCATGTTTACCACTATTAGTCATAGGTTATCCATTTAATTATTGAGATTTTCTATTTTTTGACAAAATATGTTCAAAGTCGTGTGCTGCAGAATTGTCCTATGAGTAGAAAGGGTTAAACTAAACAACATACATGTATCTCATCATACAAAACATATTTATAAATGAGGAGATTTACCTTTGTAGGTGATGTCATCCAGGGCATCCATGATTGGTTGCAAATTGGCATTGTCTCTGGAGCTCACCTGTCAATCAAGAAAACATTGTTAGTATAACATTTCAATAAACTGCTGCAGAGGTCCAAGAAAGAATCTATGTGTGGGAAAGGGTTAAACAAACCCCTGTTCGTTATTCAAGAGGTCTTCTTCATGATTTGAATATTCAACTATTAGCTGCAACAAGGCTGTGGGGAAATCTAATAATCACACAGCAGTAAAAGGATTTAAGCAGAACTTTTTGAAGAACAATATCAGTATTCGTCTAATTAAGATACATACTGCAATTTTTGCAGATTTTGGCAAAAATAACAAGAAACCACTGAAGATGGTAAGGCGGATTGTCGGCAATTTGACCTTGAAAATCGACAAACCAAGGTCAAGGTCAAAGTAACCATAAAAATCAATAGAACTTGTTACTGGGTACCTTCAGGCAAAGTTTCAAGTTTGTAACCCTTTCCAGTGCTGAGATTTTGCCTCAACCTGAAACTTTAACCAAAATGGTGACTGACGGACGGACAGACAGACAGACAGACGGACGGACATCGCCAATCTATAGACCGAAATTGCTAGAGCAATCCGGCCATAAATAATTCTATATACAGTATATATTCATTTATAAAGCTTTTACATATTTTTGCCAGGTTGTTTACTGTGGCCTGGTTGCATGTTGGATATGGTTATATAAAGAATACTTACTTCAAAGAAAAACCCAAGGACAGCAAGGCCATCACCCTTTGTTACTGCATTGCTCAAATCGTTATATGCGGCTTTATAATGCACAATGTGCAGCTGGAAGTGGAAACATTTAAATGATTCAATTTATGGTGAAAGGGAAGCAATTCGGATCTGGGAGCCGGGAATACAATTGTGTCAAGGAACACAAGTCTTAAGTTGTCTCCCATTGAACAATAATGATTTTGTTGAAAGTTAAATTTGTTTCTACCTTATGACAAATTTGTAACAAAAACGGTGTTTGCTTTTAGCTTTATTGACAGCTTAAGAGGCATTTTCAGAACAACGTGTATTTTCTGTTATTGAACATAACATTTACTTTGATTTGACGCCATAGCTCAACAAGGAAAATACAACATGTGTGTGTTGTGATTGTTTCGGTATAATTCTTTAATGGTCAGCTATGGAAATTTAATTGCTTCCATCTGATTAAGAGGTTCGCTTTGTCTGGAGTTACCTCCCTCTAGTCGAATCTAGTCGCCATTTTATTTGTTCATGCCAGACATGCATGTTTAGTAAAGAAAATCGGGAACAGGTATCCATGAATGTCAGAGTTACATGTCCTTCTTTAGCTGGTTGACATGTTGTTTCTTGACATTCCAGGGTCAGGAGTTTCTCCGAATTGATCTCTGATATTGAACACAAGATACAATACATTTTTTTTAGTTATTAATTTGTTTGATATGGGTTCAAGCAATTCACTGATGTTGATCCCTGCAACAACTATGCAAACTATCTTTCAGATCTTTACCATTTGGAATACTTTTAGATCAGCATTAGATAAGGTTTTTTTCTAAAACTAAAAAAAAACAGATGAGCGTTTTTACCCGTCATGTGCTGCAGAGGACTAGACGACTGTATCCCCTGGTATGTTATCGGTCATCTAGATTATATGAAATGAGGTCACGTATATATGACGTCACGTATATAACGTCACTCTAGATATTCATGTCATGAAATCGGCATAAACACAGCTTCTTTTTGTATCAAAATATCACGTCAGTTACGACAAAGTTGATCGTATAATATTTGTAAAACATAATTTGTTTATCATTCAACGTTTAATACAGAGAAATATGACATAGCTAAGAGGGATAGGCAACTCCACCTGTACACCTGTTATCTGGTTAAAATATCACACATAGAAATAAAATTGTCCAAATTTTCACATTTTGTAGCAAATAAACCATTAAAGTCACATTTGGCACATAAACAAAAAATACATATTCTGAAAGTTTAACATTTCAATTAAAATTAGAGATACAATGAACGACTGGAATTTCTTTGTATTTTGAACACTGACTGGTTTCAAAGACACAGATATTGGGATTTCTGAATTATATTATTTTTTTCTAAAAATTAATAGACTGACATTTTTCATAAGGATAACATATTATTAAAACCTGTAATATATTAAAATATTTTTATCTACTGCAATAGAAGAATGTTTAAACTTCCAGAATTTTCATTTTTTATTTTCATATCTTGAATAGTTTTTTAGTTGTACTTGCTACAAATATTAGCACGGGTGATTTAGTATACAGTTAAGTTACCTATCCCTCTTATCTACGTCCCTGCTTTCAATAACAAACTCGTGCAAACGCACTCGTTAATTCCACGCGCTTTTATAGTTCTCTGGATATAATTCTCGTTGTAAACGTTCAATTGTAAAAACACAACTAGGATAGTATGTCCTACCTCCATTGGGTATTGATTTCCTCTGAAGAAATGCTCTGATCCGGTCACGTCGTTGGTGCCCCAGTGGAAATGTAGCTGAGCGGCCAAGTATTCACCAGTAAGACCTCCTCCAGTAACATTGACTTTAGTCGGGTCATTTACATCCACACGCACTGTTATATACAAATATAACAATTCATCCTCTGATGCGGAACTCTTTGCCACATAGAAATAATCTGCAGCAGCCGACTTTGAGAACATCGACGTAGACATATGGAAAATCCATTTGTAAACATGAAAGTTTAGTTAGTGAAAAGATTTGAAAATATAATTTGATAATTCCTTTAGCCACGATGTTTTCAAAAATCGTCTGCAAAAGGGAAACAGTCTTAACCCTTTCCTCCATATATACACTTTTTGACGCCTCTGCAGCAGAAGACTTTTTGAAAACATTGACAAAAGAAAAAAAATTGCTCAAAACGAGCCATTTCTCTTTTTGCCACAATGTTTTCCACTTTTAGTCATTGGTTATCCATTCAATTAAAGAGATTTTCCGATTTTCGACAAAAAAATATGTTCAAAGTCGTCTGCTGCAGAATTGTCGTATGTTTTTTTTTGCAAAATATATGCTAAACAAGAAACCGCTGAAGACGGCAAGGCAGGATTGTTGGCAATTTGAACTTGAAAATCGACAAACCAAGGTCAAGGTCAAAGTAACCATAGAAATCAATAGAACTTGTTACTGGTTACCTTCAGGCAAAGTTTCAAGTTTGTAACCCTTTCCAGTGCTGAGTGCCTCAACCTGAAACTTTAACCAGAATGTTGACGAACAGACAGACGGACAGACAGACGGACGGACATCGCCAATCTATAGACCGCAATTGCGAGAGCAATCCGGCCAAAAACGCAAAGTGACTATAAATGTTTGCCTTTTATATGTGTTTACTACAACAGCTAGGGACATATATTTTCATGCTTGACTACATGTACATACCCATATGAAACATTCCAATACAGAAAACAAAAAGTCATCATGTATTATTTTGCTAACTGATCATTTTTGCTTTCAATTTTAGCGAATCTTAACCCGTTTCTCCGAAATGCTTATTTTGATGTGACTGCTTCGGAAATAGATATGTTATGTTCTTGTCTTATGACTGCAATTTGCATGGACTAGACTATACCTGTATGTCCATTGTTGGTTATTTCGAGCCGCCCTCTGGCTCGCATGGTGTCATAACCTTTCATCGTGAAGTCTCCAAGGGCTTTATCGTACATCTCATCCTTGATATCAATCGGGGATTGTCGCGTGTTGGAGGCATTACACTTACTGTAGTCGGATACCCAATCACGTGGTTCTGTAAATAGGAAATATTTATAGACAATAACAAACACGCTGCAGGTGACAATGATAATGTCTTGGCAAAGCTATGGACAATCTCTATTAAAATACAAAGTATAATTGTTGATTAAAGCTGGAGAACGTTTCATTCGGATTGCTCTTTTTGAACAAAATCTTCCCTTTCCTCAATGTTTTCAAAAGTCGTCTGCTTTAGATGCTACCAGGGGAAACAGGTTAAGCCAATCAGATGTTTTATGTAAAAGTAGTTTCACTGTTCAATGACTTTCGTTTATAGAGTCTTCAAAGCTTTCTCTGTATGTGTTCATCAGGGGCGTAGCTCCTTTTAGGCACTGTAGGCACGTGCCTACACATTTCTTCTCAAAATGACCCCAAAATGCAGCTGCGGCGATAGACATCTGCGTAATGTATCGACCAGATCAGCCTGCGCTGTCCGCGCAGACTGATCCGGCCGACACATTCCGTCTTAGGGGGATAAATGTATAGAGTAGTTATTCCTGAAACACAAACTCCACAGGAGGCGAAAAGTGTTTATCCGGGTTAGCCTGTGTGGCATGCTTAGGCTGATCCGGGTCGATACTTAACGCAAAGTCCACAATGTTTATTTTCTCACGAGAAGGCCTACACATTGATTATTGCAAAGCTACGCCCCTGTTCATGTTTTCAGAGTCGTCAGCCGCTGAAATATTGTGAGTGAGAACATGTAAAGATGACTATCGGACCCTACTGGCAGATTTATTAAAGTATTTTTGAATGCATTGGCTGCACAGACATAAATAAAGATGCACTTGCTATAGTGTGTTGCCTTCAGGTAGAATTCATTATAACTGATTGGAGCGATGTTCTGTGAATACGTGTGTCGTCTCCAATAAATCAGTAAGTGAATGCGTGACGAACAATAGGTGAAATTGGTAGACGGACAGATAAACGACGGACTAGTGAATAGTCGGCGACACAAAACGTAGTTTTAATTCACTGACATCAGAAGTCCGGGAAATACTAACCTAACAATCAAAGTGGTAACTGAGGTGAGGCTGTGCAAATATACAGTCTCACCGGAGTCTTCACTGTCCGCCAATAAACCAGCATCATATCAATCTCAGTATGCAAGGACGTTGTACGTATATTGGCTCTCACTACAACGCATAAAAGGTCGTCTCGAATTGACCTTATACACGCTTAAATACTCATGAGCACGTGCTCGGTTTTTATTTCCAATAAAATCGCACAACAAATGTTCGTGCTATATAATAGGATAACTCGAAAGTCACCGGTTCTCTATACCGTCTCTTTATATGGTTGTCTTATGTCTTACACAAAATGATTTAGTAGGCGATACTTCGATCGGCCGACTCAAAGGTCAATCTGAGACGACCTGTATGAGGCAGTCATCAGATCTATACACGAGCAAGCGAAGTTAATGTATTGTTTATAAACTGTGATTGGTATCATACAGACCTGTTCGCATCATCTGATCAAGTATAGTCCCATTAGTTGACCGCGAATATATCTATAAATGACGCCAAACGAGTCAACACGACCCACACTTACCAGACAAGCCTTTTGTCGAGTCGCGATATCTCAGTCGGCAACGATGAGAAACACCAATCATTGGATGGTGGGTTCGAACCTCGGCTCGGCCATTCATTCCTCCCGTTGATTGATAGAACTAATGTTGAATATTGTCATTTGTTTAGCAATGGGATAAATCGTCTATGTGGAAAAGTAGCAAGTTGCATGGGAACATGTGTGAGTGGAGTACTGGTGCTAGAAAGCCTGGGAAGATACGTTAGGTGATTTGATCACCGTGATATAACTGTATAGGTGATCTGATCACCGTGATATAACTGTTATACATGTTAGGTGATCTGATCACCGCGATATAACTGTATAGGTGATCTGATCACCGTGATATAACTGTTATACACGTTAGGTGATCTTATCACCGCGATATAACTGTATAGGTGATCTGATCACCGTGATATAACTGTTATACACGTTAGGTGATCTGATCACCGCGATATAACTGTTATACCGTTGAAAACGGCGTTAAACGCCAATCATTCAACCAGACGATCCTCAGCAGTATTAGCGGACAAAACTTACCCAAAGAGCCACTGTTGCCGTCATAGCTCCCTGAAAATACAAGAAATAAAAATAGTTATAGAAACTGGCGTATTACTGGCGTCTTTCTTCACATGCATCTGATTTATTTGACCCTTTCCCACATATTAAAATTATGCAGCAGACGACCGTAAAGTGTGAATACATCTATGCAAACGTATCTAAAATCTCTGTTCGAGAAAGTATAATAATAACAAAAGTTCAAACACTGTGGCAAAAGAAGACATTGCTCACTTGCCATACTGTTTTCAAGAGTCACCTGCTGTTTATGCGTTAACATGGGTCTGCAAGTGGGAAAGTGTGGATACAATCAGAGGAGTGCCGTATTGTTGTGTATATATGAGTCCGTCTATCGGAACAGGTGCACGTTGGCACTTCTGTACAGTGTAGGTTTTAATCGCCCTTTACGTCCGCTCAGTCTCATCATAATCTACACTAGTTGACAGACGCTTCTGACCATGAACGGGTTCATATGAGACATTCCAGGAAAAAACCAACATTATGGACTCTGCGTAATTTATCGACCCAGATCAACCTGACCGACACATTTCGTTTCAGGGGGGAAGACATATAGAGTAATGATTCCTGAAACAGAAAATCCACAGGAGGCGAAAAGTGTCTATCCGGGTTAGCCTGCGCGGCATGCTTATGCTGGTCCGGGTCGATACTTTACGCAGAGTCCGCAATGCTGGTTTTGTCGTGGGATGGCTCATATAACATTCTGTACCACTGTTTGTCATACTACATGTACTTGTATATTCTACGCGTACGTGTACGTTTTGCAAACTGAGCGTTATAAGAAATTTGGAATTTGAAACTCGGTGTGTTGCGATCATCTGGACATTTTAACTAGCACACACCTGAGTGCTCTGTGTGTTGCGATCATCTGAACATTTTAACTAGCACACACCTGAGTGCTCTGTATGTTGCGATCATCTGAACACACATCAGAATAAGGATTAAGACATATGATAAATGCATTTAGTGCAGTACAAAAATAGACATTCTAATTACGGCTTGTGATTAATTTTAATTGTCTATCTTCCGTCCCTCTATGACAGTTATGCATATGTTACGCAGACAAAAAAGACCCACACTTTTAATTAATGTTCTTAATGAGCCAAACTCGACCGGCAAAAACAATCCATATGAATGTACACTGTTCGTAAATTCGTCATAGCGACATTCAAGAACCGTTTGACCAAAAGTGTGTAATTGGATCAGATTATATGAATGCACAGTCTTTATTACTACAAACTGTCAGATTGGGGTGTTACTGGTGTACCGTTCATATGCATATTTAAATACATTGGTGACACATTCTGACACAGGAAATATTGCTATTTCACTTGTAGACGCAATTTCCATTTTTGCCACAAAATGTTTATACATGTTCAAACATTCTACTTTCATTTATAGAGAATTTTAACATTTGCTTAGATATATTTTCCAAAGTCTTCTGCTGCAGATTTGTTATATGAGAGAAAGAGTTAACACAACTTATGGTTGTCAAGCATTTTAGGAAGTGTAAACCCATTACCTCATATAAACGCTTTCTGACGCCTCTGCAGCAGACGGCTTTTTGAAAACATAGTAACAAAAGAAGAAATTGCACAAAACGTGGCATTTCTCCTTTTTTCACAATGTTTTCCACTTTTAGTCATAGGTTATACATTCAATTATAGAGATTTTCCATTATTTGATCAATTATAGAGATTTTCCATTATTTGACAAAATATAAGTCGTCTGCTGCAGAATTGTCGTATGAGGGAAAGGGTTAACCGTAAGTATTCTGGTCCCCAATAATGATTCAAATAACGTTTCTGCTATGGTATATCCCAACGTTTAACCACCGCACATATACATATTCGAACCCGAGACCTTATGGCCACTAGGCTAGAGCTCTACACAGTTACCAAATCAAATTGCCACCTACATAATCGTTTGGTATAAGCATATAAATAAACGAGATAGTGATGTGTTGAATGCTGATTGATCCCAGTGTAAAGAATATTTAAATGTAAAAGGTCAATTCGAAACGACCTTTTATGCGGGGTCGTCAGATCCCATATACATACCAACGCGAAGTAATTTGCTCTGATTTTAGTGCGATGGCTGTCTCCGTGTAACACAATAAATTATGCCTTTCCCACATATAGCAAATATGCAGCAGACGACTTTGAAAACATAGTGACAAAAGCCTGAAAAATCTCCATAAAAGATAGCTTAATTGTTAAATGAAGTTGAAAACATTGTGGCCAAAGGTGAAATTGCTCATCATGCTCCATCAAAGCAATTTCACCTTTGGCCGCAATGTTTTCAAAAGTCGTCTGCTGCTATTGCGTCATAATGCGTCTCTGCAGGTGGGAAAGGGTTATATGAACAGTTAAAACATTTTATTTTTAATATTACCTTGCAATATTTGACGAATACTTGTATACAATACATTAGTTTATGACAAAACATAAATTCACGACGTTTAGTGCATTTCGTCGTAATAAAACATGCTTTATATTACCGGGCAATATTTTAATAAATTTAACCCAAGCTCGGCCAACATTCTTTCCGACGTTCGATAAAAGTCACTGCGTCATTTGTCTTCCACCAATGGGCTAACAGTTTATGTGGAAAAGCAGCCAGTTGCTTGGAAAGACTGTTGCGTGGAGTACTGGTGTGAGATTGACAGGAAACACATGAGTAGGTGAACTTGTCGCGTGATATGACTGAAATATGTTGAAAACGGCGTAAAACCCAAATCAATCAACTGTTCGCCTAACAAACACAAAGAAATTCAAGGGGCTTCTGGCTACAGTTTAAGCTTATAACAAATAGTAAGGAAGCTCAGACAGGTTGGTTTTCCTGGAGCGCCGCTAAAATCTGCTTGCATGGCAACACTAATAGGACTGGTGGACGAATGTAACTAAATCAAGAAGTCAATCAGGAACATTAAACTCCAATTTCAGGAAAATTAAACTCCAAAATCAGTATACTGTCATTTCAAAACCAGTATACTACCACTTCAAAATCAGTATACTGTCATTTCAAAACCAGTATACTACCACTTCAAAATCAGTATACTGGCATTTCAAAACCAGTATACTACCACTTCAAAATCAGTATACTGTCATTTCAAAACCAGTATACTACCACTTCAAAATCAGTATACTGTCATTTCAAAACCAGTAAACTCCTTCTTCAGGAACGTTATACTTCCATTATAAAACCAGTAAACTCCTTTTTCAGGAACGTTAGCCTCCTATTTACTACATTTCACATACATAAGACAAGTAGCTTAAACAACGGAGCTGCGTATAATGACTCCGCGGTAGAGCTTGTTATGTTTTGGTTGGTGTTTTACACCGTTTTCAGCATTCTTTCAGTTATATCACGGTTCACTTACTCATGATCCCAAGGTAAACAAACCAGTGCTAGGCTATAAAATGTGCCTTGCCGAAGGGCACTTTACAATGACCATAGCGCACTGGGGATCGAACCCGGGACGCCCGGTTTCAAATATCAGACGACGACGGATTCCTAGGATGATACAGCGCGTACTACAGAGCGTTCAGTGTCCGCATAATGCTAATAATCCTTTCAGATTACACATACAAAAAATCTGCAGTAGAAGACTTTGAGCATATTTTGTCAAATAAATCTCTATAATTGAATAGATAATTATTGACTAATGGTGGAAAACATTGTGGCAATCATGAGCAATTTCTACTTTTACCACAATGGTTTCAAAAGTCCTCTGCTGCTGATATGAGGCATCAGAGAGCGTATGTATGTGGGAAAGGGTTACGAGCGAAATGCGGCTTTTGATAAATACACCCTGGAAGTGTAGGCCCGCTAATTATTTGTAACTTTGTTTTATCCCATTACGTAGATTTGACGGATGTGGCTAAATTATATGGAATATCTTCGAGAAATCTGCAGCAGATGGAATGAAAACACTCGAAAGGAGTGCACAAGGAAAACCCCTAAACAGTGATAATCCCCAACCACCTTTCACCGCATATTTTGGTGAAATGGTATACCATAGTAAACCCGTCTCCGTAACACATGATATCTGAATGTGCGATATATAATGACAATGCAAAAGTTGGCACGTAAAGGTAGTATATATTGCACCCTTATATCGGTCCAATGATTTCTATCTTAACTAGTTCAAGTGTATAAGACGAACTACACATGGAAGAACACGTGGGGGTATTCCCGTGGGTGACACATTATAATGATTTTTTTTTTTATCACGACATAATTGTCTGACAACTTCGTGTACACTTCGTGAACAGTTTGTAGTATATCAATTACCGCTATACGATCGACATGTGTTCTTATAACGACATGTTTTATAACCTTTTCTCATTTAAATAAACATGCAGTAGACGACTTGGAAATCATATGGAGAAAAGTAAGAAAGTATCTTTATAAACAAGTTTGGTTTCAGAATATAGTTGAAAAGAAAAATGCGATAAATGGAAAAAGTGTTCATTATGGGCAATTTCTCCTTTTTCAACAAATTTACATGCCGTCTGGTACAGAGGCACCATAAAGCGTCTGTGTGTGGGACAGACGACAACAACTATCACGAACTTGTTACGTTAATTATGATCCTACCATCCAATGGCTTTGATGGAAACTATTGGTGATCTTAATAAGACTGCATAGAGGCACAGTGAGATATGGAATTGAGCTGGTCAAACTTTCCAGAATGCCGACAAGATGGTAGGAACCAGCCACCATACAACATGACGTAAATGAATGATCTACAAGTGTCCTCGTTCTTGTCCAATTTGGCGACATATAAGTTTTGTTAACACATCCGATTACAATACCCTAGTCATAAGGTACTGCGTTATGCATCATGTTAAACGCGTACTTTATCAATCCGGTTTTAATTAAGTTAAAGTTCCATTGGACTGTAACTAGTTTGGCAACACTTCCAATGTTTTGTCAGAATATGCATTTATGTCAACATACGTATACTGACCGACATTATTTATGTCTATATAACAAACGCGTATATACCGACAGCATCTATGGCTATATAGCATACATTTATAGACAGACAGTATTTATGTCTATATAACATACGTGTATAGACTGACAGTATTTATGTCTATATGACATACGTGCATATACCGACAATATTTATGTCTATATTACATACGTGTATAGACTGACAGTATTTATGTCTATATGACATACGTGTATAGACCGACATTATTTATGTCTATATAACATACATGTTTAGACTGCCAGTATTTATGTCTATATAACATACATGTTTAGACCGATATAAATATATGTCTTTATAACATACTTGTATAGGTGTCTATCTTAGTATGGTACGACACTTTTAGCACGTGTTATCCATTCCTTTATCGGTACAGAAAGGTTAATACATTTGAAGCAGACGAAGTTAGAAAACAACGAGTAGCTTCTCCCTTTGTCACAATGCTTGCAAACCTCGTAGATCTACATCTGCTGGTAAAGTGCGTCACGTCTCTCAGAAACATTACTACGTATGTGTTTATATAAATGGCACTTGCGATCGTATTGCGTACCTTAATAGTTGCGATTTAGTCATAACTGTTATACAGAAGGATGCACGTGGGTCTGCACATCAAACAGTGTAGACCCCGGTTAAGATACGGAAGTGCGATATATGATCTGGTCCTTCGCTGGAAGTAAGGCCCCATAGGGTGAAATTCGTGTGACGTGACCCCACCAAGAATCGACTCTGACAAACATTGACTGATGAAACACTTGTATAGAAGGACAAACCGTTAATCGTTGGCATATTGTGCCACTGGCAACGGTTCATAACAGCATTGGAGTCTTCACCTTTTGAACAGTTATTAAGTCTCCACATATTAAAAAGGATTGTTTAAAAGAAGGCTTAATTTGTCTCCAGTCGATGTCCACAAGCAAAATATAACATTTGGACAGAAGGTCGAGAAAGAAGGTCGAGAAAGATGGACGAGCTTTTATTTTAACCGATCTGCAGCAGACGACATTGATAACATTAAGTCAAAATATGGAAACCTTCTATAAAATGAAAGTATTATTATGATTAGAGTTGAAAACATTGTGGCAAAAGGAGAAATTGCTCATTATGAACAATTTCTCCGTTTGCTACAATATTTTCTAAATTCGTCTGCTGCAGAGGTGTCTAAAAGCGTATGTATGTGGGAAAGGCTTTAAGCATGCACCTGAATGTCATGACATACTTAATTATCACATTTAAACTACAAAAACATAAACAACCAAAAAAGAAACGAACAAAAGAATCCCACAAAAAACCATACTGGGACACTTTAATTTCTGAAATTGTAGAACCCTAGATGACGACACGCATTGTGTCTGCCGGACTCTCCGTATCAAGTTACCATTTAGCGCACACAGGTAATCGCATGAAAGGCGTCTTCCTGTCCGCACTTTGCGAAATGAAATAGTCCCAGCCTTAGTTTAGTTACGGCAATGGACACTTTACTTTCAAAAGTAATATGTCTTATATAAAAAAGAATTGTTTTAAACCCTTTCCCACATACAAGAAATATCAAGCAGACACATCTCTATACATGAAAACATCTAGACACAAACATGGAACATCTCTATACATGAAAAAATCTTGACACAAACATGGAAAATCTCTATACATGAAGGAGTACTAATTGAAAAAGTTGAAAACATTGTGACAAATGGAGAAATTGCTCGTTTTCAAAAGTCGTCTGCTGCACAGGCTTCAGAAAGCGTCTATATGTGGGAAAGGGTTAAACGTACTATCACTTTTGCTCTATTGGGGTTTTACGCAGTCTTTCAGCATCAGTTTTATCACGGCGAAAGTTCGGCGAAAGTTCACATATTCACGGTGCCTGGGTATATACCATATATACAAGTACTAGGTCAAGAATGATTGCATACACTATAAAACTTGTCAAATTACAAAATACTTGTGATATAACATTTATTTCTGTATCAGAACAAACCCGTGTATTGTATTTAAAATGCAGCTAGGCGTTTACTGCAAGACATGTATGTTATTGACGCATTACTATTTTAAGACTTTAAATATTGCAAATTAAGTTACAATTGATTCGTAATGAGCGGTGACAAAATATGTCGTTCTGGCTTTGTTAGATGCCATTTGTTTACAATACTCGAGTCAAAGCAGGCGACACGGGGCCCTTTTGCACACCAAGGCGAACAGTCTAGTCCAAGATTAGTCTGTCTATCCAAACAGTCTCACTCAAAATCAACATTTGACAACAGCTAAAAGTGACGCCCGCTTGTTTTACGTCTACACACGCTGGTATAAAAGTTGTACTAGTTAGTCTGTTGTTATCTATAGGACGCAAGGGAGATAACTACGCAAGGGAGATAACTACCTAATAAGACGCAAACTACTCATACTCGTCAGTGCGCCTGGTATTGTTCACCTTTGTCTCTGTCATGCATTATAGCTTGTTAAGATTACAAAGAAAATATTACACAATTACGGGGAAATCCGCCGTGGTCGAGTGGTTAGCGTCGAGGAATTGAAACGGGCGTCCCGGGTTCGACCCCAGTCGCTGCATGACGGTCATGTTGCTGAAGTTCCCTGAGGCAGGGTACATTTACTAGCCTAGTACTGGTTTGTTTACCCAGGGACCATGACTATGTGAACTGTCGCCGTATATAACTGAAGTAATGTTGAAGACGTCGTAAAACACAACAATAACGGATGAACGCACGATAATACCATACGAACACCAACCAAATATCAACAACCAGTCAGTCGAGTTAAGCCTTTCCCTCATATAGACGCTTTCTGACGCCTCTGCAGCAGACGGCTTTTTGAAAACATTGTGACAAAAGACGAAATTGCACAAAACGTGCAATTTCTCCTTTTGCCACAATGTTATCCGGTTTTTGTCATAGGTTATCCATTCAATTATGGAGATTTTCTATTTTTTGACAAAATACGTTCAAAGTCGTCTGCTGCAGAATTGTCGTATGAGGGAAAGAGTTAACAGACATTGTTTAGATTAATGGTGTGTTTGTTTTTGCAATGTCAAGACTTATTTGTAGTACTAGTTTAATAATAATGCAGAAGCGCCATTAAACTTATCATTTCATGAAATAATCGTTATTTGGAATGGTCAAGCTGGGTCATGCTATTGTCCGGATTTAATAGTTATTCAACATCATTGTGTGAACGACCCACCCCACTCGGTCAACTCTGTCGGTTCACCTTCTAAACGCCATGTCATTTCAATCAGACAATGTTTTTAAACATATTCAATTATTATATTTTCATTTACAATGATTTACTATATTTTTGTGATGATGTTATCAAAGTAGTCTGCTACAGATTTGGTATATATTTTGGACACAATTGTTAACATTCCAAAATCACAATACCTGGTTATTTTAACCCCAGTAATTATTTAAACTACATAAAAGTTGTTTTGCTTCGGCTAAACGTTAAATCTTTTTGAACTATTTGGTCCCTAAATGTGGAATGTTTGACAATTTTGTTTCTCCACGTGATATTTTGATCAGATATCTGCTGTACACGTATAGTTGCTAATCCCTCTACGTTGCCCTGGTCCGTGCTCTGCTAAACGACGACAGTGCACGTGCCAACTCATACTCGGCCGAGCCTGAGCATACATCGTTTCCTGAATAAATAACTAGTACTACTACCAATTTTAAGGTATCGAACCTGGGCCTCCCGATCTCAACTCAAGGTGGACGCTCTATCTGCTACATCAGCGTGGATGCACGGGCTCGCCCGAGTCTTCACTGGACCCTTTCCCACATACAGACGCCTTCCGACATCTCTGCAGCAGACGACTTTTGAAATTGAGGCAAAAGGGGAAAGTGCTCATAATTCGACTTTATTCAATAAGAGTTCATGCATTTAAAGAGAGTTCATATATATTTGCCCTAATATTTTTTAAAGTCATCTGGAACAGATATGTCGTTTGTGGGAAAGAGTAAAGACCTTTATGTTTGTATATGTCATAAGGATTACGCAGCATTGACCTCGGTCATCCAAATGGGGACAAAAGAATAGTAAAATGAGCCGTTCCGCGATATATTTGTATATGTCATAAGGATTACGCAGCACTTTTAAAACCGGTTTCTCGAATGGTATTTGTTATGGGTTCGAAGTTGTCAATATAATTACATTTTGACCTCGGTCATCCAAATCGAACAAAAGAATAGTAAAATGAGCCGTTCCGCGAAAAAAAATCAACATTACATCGACTCTGCGAAAGTATCGACCCGGATCAGCATACGCATGCCGCACAAGCTAACCCGGACAGATACCTTTCGCCTCCTGTGGACTTTCTGTTTCAGGAATCATTCCTCTATACCTCTATCCCCCTGAGACGGAATGTGTCGGTCCAGATTAGCATGCGCGGATTGCGCAGGCTGATCCGGATCGATATATTACGCAGTCAATAATGTTGGTTTTCTCATGGAACGGCTCAGTTTATTAGTTATAATACGGGCAACTCTAGATTATTCGATGCCTAACTCTTGGTTATCAGTGGTTGCTGGATAACCAGAACACAATGGACAAACAGCTGATAACCGAAAACAGATTGTGATTGATTGATTGATGTTTTACGCCGTTTTTAACTATTTTTCAGTTATATAACTGCGTTTCCGGGGTAAGTTACCAGTACTACTGGTCCATTTATCCTGAAACCAGCCAGTTAGTCGCAATGCTAATTCCGCAACCGTGAGCGGTAAGGAAGGCATTACTACCAGTTTTAAAGCTTTTGGTATGACCCGGCCGGGGATCGAACCCGCGGCTTCCCGCACACGAGAAGGACGCGTTACCACCACGCCACCGATGGTGGTTACCAAAAATAGAAGATTTCAAATTAAAAAAATACAATTACAAGACAAGTTATTGCTGCAGAGGCGTTTGCATGGGGGAAAGGGTTAATACAAGAGTGTCCGAAGGAACATGAAACGGCATAGCTTGGCAATAATCAATGTGTAGGCCGTCTCGTGAGAAAATCAACAGTGTGGACTCTGCGTAAAGTATCGACCCGGATCAGCCTAAGCATGCCACACAGGCGTACCCGGATAAACACTTTTCGCCTCCTGTGCATTTTCTGTTTCAGGAATCACTACTCTAACTATCACCCTTTAGACGGAATGTGTCGGCCGGATCAGTGTGCGCGGACAGCGCAGGCTGATCTGGTCGATACATTACGCAGAAGTATATCGCCGCAGCCGCATTTTGGGGTATTTTTATAAAAAAATGTGTAAGCACGTTTTTATAAAAAAATGTGTAAGCACGTGCCTACAGTGCATACAGGGAGCTACGCCCCTGATATCAGACACCTTTACAAGTACTAGGCTGGGAAATGGGGCTGCTAAAAAAACACCACACCATGGCGATTCGAACTCGGGACGCCGCGTTGTGACATTGATTAAATGCAAAGTCTAAAGTAGCAGCAATATGTTAAGGAAACGTTTATCTTAAATGACATGCATGTCTCGTCCATTAAATATTCCACTTGAAGCACTTAAAAATCTTCACTTTTACATAAATAATCCACTAAACCAGTTGCAATGTATGACCCTTTACCGGAAACAGACATTCGATTCCTCTTCAGTATAAGGATTTTGTAAACATTTTAGGGAAAGTAAAAAAGAACAAGAAAATGTGTCCATGGAACACGGATGCCCCGGTTGTTAACTATATTTTAAAACGGACGGACGAACAGTTGGTCCAACCTCAAATTGATACAATTTTTTAAACAATGATATGTTGATTGTCATTTGTGTGAAGTTTCATAATGATAGGACATTAGGTTCACTAAAATCTAACTTGACCAAAAACTTTAACCTGAGAATGGAATGGACGAACAGACAGACGAACAGACGAACGGACGGACGAACAGTTGGTCCAACCTCAAATTGATACAATTTTTTAAACAATGATATGTTGATTGTCATTTGTGTGAAGTTTCATAATGATAGGACATCAGGTTCACTAAAATCTAACTTGACCAAAAACTTTAACCTGAGAATGGAATGGACGAACAGACAGACGAACAGACGGACGAACAGTTGGTCCAACCTCAAATTGATACAATTTTTTAAAGAATGATATGTTAATAGTCATTTGTGTGAAGTTTCATCATGATCGGACATCAGCTTCACTAAAATCTAACTTGACCAAAAACTTTAACCTGAGAATGGAATGGACGAACAGACAGACGAACAGACGGATGAACAGTTGGTCCAACCTCAAATTGATACATTTTTTAAACAATGATATGTTGATTGTCATTTGTGTGAAGTTTCATAATGATAGGACATCAGGTTCACTAAAATCTAACTTGACCAAAAACTTTAACCTGAGCGGGACGGACGAACGGACGAACGGACGGACGGGCGAACGGACGGACGGACTAACAGACCGGAAAACTATATGCCCCTCATACTTCGTATGCCGGGGCATAATAAAAAAAAACCGCAGAAGTTATTGATCCTTAGCAATTGAAATTGCTTCTCACAATATTTATCCCTGTTTCCCACAATACTTCTAAAGTATGTTAGTTTGTTTTCAGTGACAAAAGATCAAAACGTTTTCCTCAATCTTCATCAACTAGATTGATTGATTGATTGGGTTTTTTAACAATTTCTCAGTTATATCACGGCGGCCAGTTCACCTACTCATGCATTTCCTGGTTTTCTCACACCATTACTCCACACAACAAACTTCCCAAGCAACTGACTGCTTTTCCACATAGACTTAGCCCATTGGTGGAAGACGAATGACGCTCATCAACTAGAAGACTAAACCTAAACGATAACGTCATATAAACAATTGTAAATTAGGTCCATCCGTTCGACCGAGTTCTCAAGTTGGCTTTAATGAACAGTGCAGATCCAGATCAGCATGTGCTCCCGCACAGTATGATCAATGTATACACTGTTCACAAAGTCAAGCTTGTTTGAGGATGTCGAGTGTGGAGATTATGATAAGACGGAGCAGATGTACGATCTGATCTGTTCTTACACTGGTCAGATCTACCAACTTGTACATTTACACATGCATTGGTTCACTTGCTGTTATCGTTTGTATAACCTACTGGAATATTCCAAGAATGAAGAGCTCATTAGTGCCGTTCCACTAGAAAACCATTATTATAGACTGCGTTATATATCGACCCAGATCAGCCGGCGCAGTCCGCACAGGCTAATCCGTGCCGACGCATTCCGTCTCAGGGAGAAAGAGGTATAGAGTAATGATTCCCGAAACAGAAAATCCACAGGAGGCGAAAAGTGTCTGTCTGGGTTAGCCTGCGCGGCATGCTTATGCTGATCGGGTTGATACTTTACGCAGAGTCCACAATGTTTGTTTTCTCGTGGAACGGCTCATTTACATGTTGAAAGAGTCGGACCACATGTAACTGGTGTTGAAAGAGTCGGACCACATGTAACAGGTGTTGAAAGAATCCTATAAACATGATTTAGTTCTTTTCTTGCTTTAGGCGACTTCCTGTACTTTATATCTAACGCAGACGACTCTTTGAAACCATTGTGACAATGTCTGCTTTTGCTACAATGCGTTAAACATAATTCTATTTAAATTATTTTGATTTCACTTATAAAGATATCCCATACTTCTTTTTAACCTTTTGGTGTTTTCAGTTCGTCTGCTGCAGCAATGACAATGTTACCAATTGAAGGAATTCTGTTGGATAATGCATTTTGACACATCTACAGCAGACAACTTTTGAAATGATGAGCATTTTTCCCCTTTCCCACAACATGTTCAACACTTTTCAATAATTAACCTTTCATTTACAGATATATTTCGTTTTTTTTACTTAGATTATATAAAACCGTCTGCTACAGATTTGTTGTATGTGGGAAAGGGTTATTTATGCCCTACTTCCGGAAAATAACATCTCAGTTCTATAAACATATATATATAAACATATAAGTGAAGGAACCCACCTACTATAAACAATCACTACAGATACTACAGTCATGGCCATTTAAAATGGTGCAAGTGAACAAATTGCAAGAAATGTTTATTTGTTCTGGTAACTCGATAAATAATTAAACCTAGCTGCAAATGGGTATATAAATATTTTTCTAATGATTTTCTATAAACTAATATTTATATAAAGGTGCTCCTATAGAAATCACATATTTCATAAATAATTCGTTTCATCATGATCGAGTGGTTAACGTGTGAGATATGAGATCGTGTGAGATTCCTGCTTTTAGCCGGGCCTCGGTAGCTCAGTCGGTAGCGACGCGGGCTGTCAATGGGGTTGTTAGTCCAAACCCAGCACGGCCAACGTTCACATTCCCGACGTTTGACAAGTGTCACCTGTGACAGCGTCATTCGTCTTTCACTAATGGACTAACAGTCTATGTGGAAAAGCCGCCAGTTGCTTAGAAAGACTGTTGTGTGAAGTACTGGTGTGAGAAATCCAGGAAACACATGGGTAGGTGAACTTGCCGCAGAGAAATGACTGAAAATGTGTTGAAAACGGCGTTAAATCCCGATCCATCAATCGATTTCGGCTATCGGCGATGATGGTGCAATGCCCTTGGACAGTCACATCAAGATCAGAAATAAGCGAACTGAAGCCGTGACGTAACTGATCGTATTGTTAAGAACGACGTTAAACAACCCAATGTGAGATATCGAGACGGTTTGGGAATGCATTTACTATTACGTACTGTACACTAGAATGGATGATGACCTGCGCTAATAAATTGTTCACGTACCGACTCCTAAGAACGCTTTCATGTTAATGTATGGGGAATGTAATTAATCTGCATGCATTGTCTTATACATATCTTGCAAGAGATTAAACTCAATTTTGTAATCTACTACGATTATGCTCAAGGTAATTTACAAGGACAATAGTAAGTAGACCTAAATGTGTCTATCCGGGTAAGCCTGCGTGGCATGCTTAGACTGATCTAACTTAACGCACTGTTGGTTCTCTCGCGGGACGGCTCATATATTCGTTAAAGGGATAGTTGATAGTTGATAGTTTTTTCATTGATACAGACAGCCAGCCGTTAACTCCTGTGAAGCAAACGACTTTTGAAAATATGACGGGAAAAGGAGACATTAATCAAAACCAGCTTTGTTTTCTTTATCAACCACGCGTCAAAGTGATACATCTAATTTCCTATGTGTAACAGTATCCTTGCTCAAAGCGGACGACTCCAAGACGATCATATCATGTAAGTGACTTATGAATGAATTCCCGGCACGCTACACATATATATGAGCCGTTCCACGAGAAAACCAACACTGTGGACTCTTTTCGCTTCCAGTGGATTTTCTGTTTCATGAATCATTACCATATTCCTTTATCACCCGAGACGGAATGGGTCGGCCCTGATTAGCCTGCTGCCATAATGTTGGTTTTCTCCTGGAACGGCTCAATTATCATTGTATTTAGATTTCAAAGAATCGAATCCTTTATCGTCCAAGTACGTTCCTTAGGTAGCAATAAACCGTATTTTTTTTATGAGTCATATATCATGATTTTGGCATCAACATTATCGCTGGCTTGGGTTGCAACATCGCCGACCCACTGGAGAAGCGACACTCAAGAGTTGTTTTCCAGATCATATTCATATACAACATTCATTGATCCCGTACGTAGGAAAAGGTAGTTTGTATATCTGAACAGAGTAGGTTTAGATTATTTTATACATCTGCTCCGTCTTATCAGAAAATATACAAATTGTCAACATTTTCTAAACTATTATATACGTAATATGTGATCGGTGTGGATCTTGATCATACTGTGTGAATAACCAGGCTGATATGGATCTACTCTTTTCACAAAAGCCAATTAAAACGTTTGTGGTGTAGTGGAAGCGCGTCCGCCACAGTGCGACAGGTCGCGGGTTCGATCACATGCCTGGTCATACCAACAACTTTAAACATGATAGTAAGTGCTTTCCCTCCTTCGCACTCAGGGTCGCGGGGTTTACATTACGACTGATTGCTGGTGTAAAACACAAAACAAACACATGCATTTTGATTTTACGCCGTTAACGCCGTTAACACTATTTAAATCTAGATCAGGATGTCAGAACACATATCTCGTGACTTATTGGTGACTAACCAATAGAGAGCTATGCCATGTGATCTGTAGAAGGACATAGCTGGCATGTCCGTTTCAAATCCCGAGGTCTCAACTTTCGGATATAGTGGATTCCTACTTTTCTGATCAGGATACATTGTGGTTTTTTTTTATTGTAGTTTTACATCGTTTCAATAGTATTTCGATCATATCGCTGGTTTCTGGGAACTGCTGGTTCACTTATTCTGATCTCAGTATGTCAACTATAACTGATGCACACTTGGGCTTACCCCTTTCAGCGCCGAATTGTTTACAGTAGACTCTTCCATGTTCAAACTCGGACGACTCTATTTCTATGTTATAGGATTTCTGGAATATTTTTTTATAACTCACAGCCAAACAATGCAGATTTCAGGTGAGACAGCTCGTTACGAGCTGACTCACCTGAATCTGTATTGTTTGCAAAAAGCTCAATACTGCCGTTGGCGCTGAAAGAGTTAAATAAGACCGAACGCTACACATTTGGGTATTTTATTTAGACGGATATTGACACAGTTACAGGACATGGAACTTAACAGTAAACTATAATGCAAATCAAATGCTGATTTTATTATGCTAACGAAGCATTAAACCTTACATAAAGCAGAAATGTAAACACACTAAACATATATGTTTATTTCGTTATGAGACCTAACTCTGTCGTGAACGTTTCCCCCGATTCAGTCGACATTAGACGCACCAGCAATAGACGGGGTTTTGTAAACATTACCGAAAACGGAGAAATTGCTAGATTTCAACGAGTATACCATTTTTCTACAATGTTATTAAGTCTTTATTAAAGGTATACTTCTATTTTAAAAGATAATACATTTTAGATGTATATAAAACAGAAAACAATAAAACACTAAGTTCAAGTTGCCAAATTGTCTCACATTGTTAAAAGGTAATAACGGCATTTCGTAAAGATCTATGGCGACTTTAACCCTTTCATACACATAACAATTCTGCAGCAGACGACTTTGAAATCTTCTAGGCAGAATTATAGAAAATGTATATCAATGAATGTTTAGTTATCGAATTGAGTTGAAAATAATGTTGCAAATGGAGAAACTGCTTATCATGAGCAACTTCTGCTTTTGCTACAATGATTTAATATCTCGTCTGCTGCAGATGCATCATAAAGTGTACGCACGTGGAAATTTCACAAAACGTGCAATTTCTCCTTTTGTGACGATGTTTTCCACTTTTAGTCATAAGTTATCCATTCAATTATAGAGATTTTCCATTATTTAACAAAATATGTTCAAAGTCGTCTGCTGCAGAATTGTCGTATGAGGGAAAAGATTAATGCTTTCATAAATGCAGAATCATAATGACGCAGCTGAGGCAGACAACATTTAATACAAGAGCACCGCGTACGGCACAGACGCTCGACTGATAGAAAACAGAAACAAGAGGGCCATGATGGCCCTTGAATCGCTCACCTGATTTTTTTTTTTTTCACTTTAGCTATATAAGCCTCGCCCCCTGGCAGCCATAGTTTCCGACCAATCAACTTGGCTTGAAGGAATCTGATAGAGGGTCACCCTAGGAACATTTCTACAAAATTATTTGAAAATCAGCCAGATACTTTTGGAGGAGAAGATTTTTTAAGTTTTCACTATAGCCATATAATGCAAAATAGCCCCCCCCCCCCCCCCCCCCCCCTGGCGGCCATGTTTATCGACCAATCAACATGGCTTCAAGGAATCTGATAGAGGGTCACCCAAGGAACATTTCTACAAAATCATTTGAAAATCAGCCTGACACTTTCGGAGGAGAAGATTTTTTAAGTTTTCACTATAGCCATATAAGGCAAAATAGCCCCGCCCCCCTGGCGGCCATGTTTTTTGACCAATCAACATGGCTTGAAGGAATCTGGTAGAGGGTTATCCAAGGAACATTTCTACAAAATTATTTGAAAATCTGCCAACCAGTTTGGGAGAAGAAGAATTTTGAAGTTTTTTTCGTTTCGTTGCCATGGAAACAAGAATTCTGCATGGATCCCAAAAAATTTGAAGAAATTCTGGTGAGGTCATTAAGAGGATGCTTTCTGTGAAGTTTCATACCAATTGACCCACTGGTAACTGAGGAGAAGATGTTGAAGATTTTTTAAGTTTATACTTTGGCCATATAAGGCAAAATAGCCCCCGCCCCCTGGCGGCCATGTTTTTCGACCAATCAACATTGCTTGAAGGAATCTGATAGAGGGTCACCCAAGGAACATTTCTACAAAATTATTTGAAAATCGGCATGACACTTATGGAGGAGAAGATTTTTTAAGTTTTCATTATAGCCATAAAAGGCAAAATAGCCCCGCCCCCCCGGCGGCCATGTTTTTTGACCAATCAACATGGCTTGAAGGAATCTGATAGAGGATCACCCAAGGAACATTTCTACAAAATTATTTGAAAATCGGCATGACACTTTTGGAGGAGAAGATTTTTTAAGTTTGCACTATAGCCATATAAGGCAAAATAGCCCCGCCCCCCCCCCCCCCCCTGGCGGCCATGTTTTTCGACCAATCAACATGGCTTGAAGGAATCTGATAGAGGGTCACCCAAGGAACATTTCTACAAAATTATTTGAAAATCAGCCTGACACTTTCGGAGGAGAAGATTTTTTAAGTTTTCACTATAGCCATATAAGGCAAAATAGCCCCGCCCCCCCTGGCGGCCATGTTTTTCGACCAATCAACACGGCTTGAAGGAATCTGATAGAGGGTCATCCAAGGAACATTTCTACAAAATTATTTGAAAATCTGCCAACCAATTCGGGAGAAGAAGAATTTTGAAGTTTTTTCGGTTTCGTTGCCATGGAAACCAGAATTTTGCATGGATCCCAAAAATTTGAAGGAATTCTGGTGAGGTCATTGAGAGGATGCTTTCTGTGAAGTTTCATCCAAATTGACCCACTGGTTACTGAGGAGAAGAAGTTGACGCACGACGCACGACGCACGACGGACGACGGACGACGGACGCCGGACAAAAGGCGATCACAATAACTCACCTTGAGCAAAGCTCAGGTGAGCTAAAAAAGCTGAGCTGAACAAAAAACCTTAACCGGACGACCACGCCGCCGCCGACGACGCCAGGGTCATGACAATAACTCTCGTTCTTTTCAAAAGTCGAGCTAATAACAATGTAAAACATTGCTCTAGCATTTGTGTTTGTTTGTTTCCCTAACGTTTTCAAAGGAATACTATTAATTTAATTCAAAGAGATTTCCCATGTTTTACCTAGATCATTTCATAGTTCTTCGATTGCATGTTTGTTTTATATTGATTGATTGATTGGGGTTTAACGCCGTTTTCAACAATTTCTCAGTTATATCACGGCGGCCAGTTCACCTACTCATGCATTTCCTGTTTTCTCACACCAGTACTCCACACAACAATCTTCCCAAGCAACTGGCTGCTTTTCCACATAGACATTAGCCCATTGGTGGAAGACGAATGACGCATGTCGCATTGACTTTTATCAATCGTCGGAAAGAAAGTTGGCCGAGCCGGGATTCGAACTCACAACCCCTGGATTGACAGCCCGCGTCGCTAGCGACTGAGCTACCGGGGCTCGGATTGTTGTATATTGATTGATTGATTATTGATTGGGGATTAAAGACCGATTTCAACAATTTATCAGTGTTATTACGGCGGCGATGCCCAGTATTATACATTATAGACCATTTGCATATTAACCCATTTTTCCCACATACAACAATTCTGTAGCAGACGGCATTAAACAAGTCTTTGCAAACATATATACAATCTCTATACATTGATGTATAATTATTGTATACAGTTGAAAACATTGTGGCAAAAGGAGAAATTGGGCTATTTCTTGGCTGCCAATTCGTCAAAATGAGTCTGCAAGAAGGAAGACACCTCTTATTGTCACTGTACACACAAAACATCTAAGCTCCTGGGTGGTATTGTTTAAACTTGGAAAGTAAATGCCGTTTGTCAACATTGTAAAATTAAATACCAATAAATGCAAATAGGCAGGTTCGATCTAACACAAGTGTTTTATTTAATGTTATAAAATTATGTAAACTCACAGGGACAGGCAGTGAGTGGATAATTCATAATATCTAACGTTCTGTAATGACGTAAAGCTCATTCTAAAATATCTTAGCCTTTTTTTTCAATGAGACATAACTGTTCGCGAGAAATGAAACAAATATCAAGAGGGTTCAAAGAAACACACGTGTCATCTGCCAATATGGCAGTTAGTGACATCGTGGAGGACAGACAGATCGACAGACAAACAGACCAATAGATGGATGGACGAATACACAGATGGAAGGACGAAATGACAGTCTTCATGCGATGGAAAAGTGACCCGTAGTCTCAATGCCAATGCAAGCGATATAAAATAAGTCACCGAGGTAGGATTCGAACCAATATCACCAACATCAGATCAAACTACGTCGATCTTCGTATATTGAATCTGACGACACCGATTAAGAGCTCGTCTAAAATTGACCCCATACATTTACATATTCATGAGCAGGTTTTCATCTTTTTGTCCAATGAAATCGCACCAAACAACCAATGCTCGGCTATAACTACTTTTCTGTCTCGTTGATACATACAGGTTTTCTCCCCTGTTGATAACTAACGCTTTTGTAGGGGACAATTTGATTGGCTGATACAAAGGACAACCTGAGATGATCTGAAATATACAGGTCATCAGATTCACACGAGCGTTTGATACTGCACCGAGGTTTAAGTCTGGTTTAAATTAGATTTGAATCGAACGTGAAACTCGACATAGACCATCGAGATGTGATTCCTGTGTGTCACACTACACAGGAAGGCGACACAATTAACCCTTTCCCTCATACGACAATTCTGCAGCAGACGACTTTGAACATATTTTGTTAAAAAGTAGAAAATCTCTATAACTGAATGGATAACCTATGACTAAAAGTGGAAAACATTGTGGCAAAAGGAGAAATTGCACGTTTTGTGCAATTTCTTCTTTTGTCACTATGTTTTCAAATAGCCGTCTGCTGCAGAGGCGTCAGAAAGCGTCTATATGAGGGAAAGGGTTAAGTGTTTCCAGGTTGATAATTTAGGTTCTGGGTTTGCGTTATTTGCTTCCATGGTATATCGAGGACTTCCAAATATATCCGATCATTCTCCTCGAGACCATCATAAATACCAGACGTAAACTGAGAAACACCTTGAGATGTGCATTATTACTGATATTGGTATGTCGAGGGTATTATCGTCTGTTTTGTCTCAAGGTAAACACATAAATATCTTTAGCATACTGGGTCAGAAACATATGTTTTCTTGTTCCTATGCACTTGCGCATGTGTATGTTTTATGAGAAAGAATGTGTTTTGCACTGTGATTGTGATGACAGCGTTGTTTGTAGAATACATGTTACAGTTGATTTAATATTGTTGTATCTTGCTACATATATATATATACACCAATTTAACCATTACGAATTTATCACAAATCTGTATAATATTTTGAAGAGCTTTCATTTATGTATTATGTACATACTCAGCATCGAAATAAAAAATATTGTAATAAAAAATATTGTATATATTGTAATAGTGTTGATTGCTGAGTATTCCGTATGTAAAGAATATCTAAATATGTTAGATCGACTCGAGACGACCTTTTATGCGGTGTCAATGATATAACAAGGCGTTTTCGACCTTCACTTATTAAATCAAGTGTTGATAGGGAAGACACGGACAGACGTCCGCTGACAGAGAAATAATCCTACATACAGGTAGACGACAGTATAAAGGGTGTAACAGGGTGTGAACAGGACGTGGTTATGTCTATATGGAAGAACCATTTCCTCTAAGCAGACGAACAACTGACACCTCTGCAAGTTAACTCTATTTGAAATCATTGTTGAGTTTCTCTTTTCCCACAATCTCTTTAATATATAACTAAGATAAAAGCCAGGCTTTCCGCCTTTTTTTGTCTGTTTATACAAATGAGCTTTTAAACCAGACTTTTTATCATGTTAGCGTATCAGAGAAAGGCAGTAACATGTTTTCTCTGACAGACGCATTTTTACGTATCTGCAGCAGACGCCTTATGTAACTGTGGCAAAGTAAAAGTTTTCAAAATGCAGCAGACAGCCTTTTTCTCCTTTTGTCGCAATGTTTTGAAATTCATTCAAGTTTTATTTGTCCAAAGTTTACTCATTTCGCATCAGATATTTCAGAGTGTTCTGCTTAAGACTTGTCGCTAGGAAAAGGGATAAGCTGTCGACACGATTCGATATTAAAATGTGAGTATGTAATTTACGAAAACCACAGCGACAAGCACGGAATGACGCAAATACACTTCTTAAAACTGCAGGAGACTGTCGACTGCTGTGATTTAAAGTGTTGTAGACGCGATGACGTAATATGATGCACTACCATGTGCATTGGACTGACATTGAACAGCTTTTGCATTAGAGGTAAAAAGGCAATGCGTGCAAAACTGATAAAAATCCCTTGGATGTATACAGCGTATTACATATCCGAGTCGCTGGCATGTCACAGATTAATTCTACACTAAGTACTAGGATCAAACCATTGATATACTAATACAACATGCGAGTTATTTAGGGTTATTGAATGACAGTTAAAATTAATTATTAATTAGCCCCGTCTCCTTTGAAATACAATAAGTCATCGGGTATTTGTGGTAACGACACCATCAAAACGTGGGAACCAGAAAGGACCATCCCTTATTTTTAAAAGCTCTGACGTCATGTTATAAAAGGTCAAATGACGTGCGTGACGTTAACACATTGAGCGGCGTCTATCTCATGTTTATTTGACGTATTTTTGAATATAAACAACAGCTCGCTCCTCTTTCTGACCTGAATAAACAGAGGTCTGACTGGCCGCCGGAATATTACTGAAAGGAATTATATGTTGAATACCATGGTATGCATTCATCAATTTCACCGACAATGTGTACCTTTAATATGTTGTTGTTGTTGTTGTTGTTGTTGTTTGTCTTGAATTTTAACACAATTATCCTACTCATATGTTTACTCCACACAACATACTTTCCAAGTTCGCAAGTGCGTTAAGATTCAGATGAGCATATGCATAGGTACAGTATAACCAAAGTGTCATTTATCCGCCTATAAATGAGGATGACACCAACACGGCTGTAGAGTTTCCGGGGTTTCTTAACAAAATCGCGGGAAATAAACGGAAAATCCCCCCGGAGTATTCGAACATCTTTTCAGGGATACTTTGGGATTTTGCTTTCCATGGACACCCTAGTAGGTTTAAGTGGACATCCCGGAACATTCTCGTGGACATCCCGGAACATTCTCGTGGACACCCCGGAACATTCTCGTGGACATCCCGAAACATTCTCGTGGACATCCCGGAACATTCTCGTGGACACCCCGGAACATTCTCGTGGACACCCCGGAACATTCTCGTGGACATCCCGGAACATTCTCGTGGACACCCCGGAACATTCTCGTGGACACCCCGGAGTATTATCGTGGACATCCCGGAGCATTCTCGTGGACATCCCGGAACATTCTCGTGGACACCCCGGAGTATTCTCGTGGACATCCCGGAGCATTCTCGTGGACATCCCGGAACATTCTCGTGGACACCCCGGAGTATTCGGACAATTCCAGCGTTTCCGCATCTGAACATTAAATTCCTTGTTTTTCCCCATGTTTTTTCATGGTTTCCTTGTATTTTCATATTTTCTGATAAAAAGTTCCTGGAAAATCTACAGAAGGGAATGCATCTTTAGACAAACAAGCTGGATGTATGGCCCCCACTGATTGCACGTCAACGTAACTTAAATGCAGCATGACCGGAGAGGCTATACAAGATCCAGTCACCAGTCGCCGCTTAAATGAAACAAACAAAACCAATCCCAGCTTTATTCGGAAGAAGTGGTAGAATTGGGAAACACAGATCAAAACGAATTTCAAAGAAACTCGAGACATCTTGTTAAACAATCTTAATGATGATAATTTTGTTTATCATAACTTCTCCCTGAATTCCTACAAATCGAGATAAGACATGGCATCGTGTATAGCATGTTGTTATTGTCGACTTTTTTGCAATGTTGACGTATGTTACAAGCCCTTCACTACAGATGACGATTTGTTCCAGTTCATGGTTCTACCCGTTTAAACAATACGTGTATTGAGAAGATACATCACGTCATTATGAGGGAAATGTGATAATCTAGATATGTCTCAATGTTTTTAAAATTTGGAGGTTTTGAAGATTTAATCTCTGGATTTAAGTTTTTGCGTTCACTCTTGTCTACATCGCAGACACAGAACAAAGCTGTAACATTGTGGGGGGAAAGATATTTCGCTAATTTTGAGTGATTTCCCCTTTTCAAAACTAGTTTTCTGCAGAATCCCCGTAATCCGTCAGTATCGGATATGGAGTTGGACAGGTTTGGCGTCAAGGTCTGGTCTATGATACCACGTGATAAATATCGAAAAGTCTTGTCAGCAAATTCAAATGGAATGTGTTGAAAACGCCCAACTCCCTTGTTGAATGGTGGTTTCAATGGTTTAAGTCTGAAAGGTGATTATTAATGTTTTCAATGCTTGTAAGCTGAATGATACCTTCGACGTCCGTCTTTCATATTCTTAATATTTGATTTACACATGGGCCGTACCACGAGAAAACCAACATTGTGGACTCTGCGTATAATGTATCGACCCGGATCAGCCACACAAGCTAACCCAGACAGACACTTTTCGCCACCTGTGGATTTTCTGTTTCAGGAATCATTATTGTATACCTCTATCCCCCCTAATCTGGGCCGATACATTACGCAGAGTCCATAGTGTTGGTTTTATCAACTGTATTATAGTATTATTACTGCGATGATTTCAGTTAACCAATTGCAGGGGCGTAGCTCCCTTTAGGCACTGTAGGCACGTGCCTACACATTTCTTCTCAAAATGCCCCAAAATGCAGCTGCGGCGATAGACATCTGCGTAATGTGTCGACCAGATCAGCCTGCGCTGTCCGCGCAGACTGATCCGGCCGACACATTCCGTCTTAGGGGGATATATGTATAGAGAAGTTATTCCTGAAACAGAAAATCCACAGGAGGCGAAAGTGTCTATACGGGTAGGCCTGTGTGGCATGCTTAGGCTGATCTGGGTCGATACTTTACGCAGAGTCCACAATGTTGATTTTTCTCACGAGACGGCCTACACATTGATTATTGCAAAGCTACGCCCCTGTTTAACATAAACTGACTTCTTCTGATATTAATTGTATAGACAATATGTAGAAAGTTAGCCTATATTTATTTTAATAAGTGAACAGGAAAATAACAATAAAGCCTAAAGCGAAACTACATAATAACGATGACTTGCAATTTAGAAAAAGTATGCCCTTTTTTTGTTAATTAAAACATATATCAGGCTAAAGTTTAGGTTGCAACCCAATAAACTGTTTTCCGTTTTACGATTAGATCTTTCGTACTGGTTTTAAATCATCTGAAATGGATTTTTTTACCCTGGTTGGGTAAAACGCGCATATATTATTTCTACTGACAACCACCCTCTGGGTTTGGAACTACCCAGAGGCAACCCGTTTTGTCTAAGTTGTCCTTTCCCACATACATACGCCTTTTGACGTCTCTGTATCATACGACTTTTAAACACGTTATAATGAGCAGTCTCCTTTAGTCACAATGTGTTCAACCTTATTCAATAATTGTCCTTTCATTTATAGAGATATCTAATATGTTGTCTGTTGCAGATTTGTAGTGTGTGGGAAAGGTTTTATCAATCAGGAGCATAATTACATTCAGCCACGACTCTGTAAAAAGCTGCAAACACTTGTACATATTAAGCGCATAACAAATGTGAATAGAATATTCTGACGTGTGTCTACACAGAGTCGTCAGGCCGTTAATATCGTAAAAAATACAACATGGACAAGATTTAAAGGATATAAACATGAGGTATAGGAGTAGAGAAGTAGATCGGCGACATTCAGTTTTGTAAGAACAGTGTATACGAACTATTCGTAAATTAGGATATTGTTAAGATACTTTTAAACAGGTCTGGTTCCACGTCATGAACCTTCTTCGCTTAAATGCATGACGGCTACCAGAAGTTCGTTATCACTGCATCTGTGCTGGCACAGAACACCACACACATTTGAGCCGTCCCGCGAGAAAACCAACAATATGGCCTCTACGTAATGTATCGCTCCAGATCAGTCTGCGCAGTACGCGAAGGCTGATCCGGTCCGACACATTCCGTCTCAGGGTTATAGAAGTATAGAGTAATGATTCCTGAAACAGAAAATACACAGAAAGCGAAAAGTGTCTGTCCGGGTTAGCCTGCGCGGCATGCTTAGGCTGATCCAGGTCGATACATTCCGCAGAGTCCGTTATGTTGGTTTTCTCGCTAGACGGCTCATTTATCCTTGGTATTTAACCATGTGTACCCATTGCATTCATCATTTCTGTTGTTATAGAAATCAAAACAAAGCTACATCGTTCGAAATCAGCATGGTCATAGTAGGCATGTACTGCGGCAGCCTTACAAGAGTACAATGTATTTACCGAGTCACAGCTTAATTGATGTATTATATTACAGGAAAAGGACATGTTCGTCCAACCTACTGAGTACATGTACATACATATATAACACTTTTGTTTTAGCACAGTTCAAATGAATGTGGTCAGAAAAGAAGGTTAAATATGCCATTTACCATTAATCAGAATTGCCACATATATTTAGATTGATTAAGCAACTGAAGTTACACGACGTTTTTTTTGAGATTTGAACAATTTATTTAGGTAATTTACGTTTCAATGTCAGAAAAACCCCCAATATTTTTAAAATACATAAAAGGATTTTGTAATGATAGAAAGAGTTTTCGCAGAGACACATGTGGCGCCTGGTCGCCTGCTGATATGTCAGTAAGTAAAAGCGCAACGGACAGACAAACGTGATACTTATATATGTTTTCCCTTTATGACATAAGATACATGTGGATTTTTTTTTTTTTTTAATTTGAACACTTAACATTTTCGCATATGCAGACGCTTTGTGACAAATTTGCAGCAGACGGCCTTTACAAATTGTGTGGCAAACGAATGAATGAATGAATGTATATAGTGTTTAATGGCGCATCGACAACTAAGATCATATAGCGCGAATTAACTCTTTCAGCGCCACAGGCAATATTGAGGTATTTGCAAACAATGCAGATTCAGGCGAGCCAGCTCGTGACGAGCTGTCTCACCTGAAATCAGCATTGTTTGCCTTTTAGTTACCAAAATAGTCCAAAACTTTCATAAATTGAGAAATGAACATACCCGATTTTGAACATGGAAGAGTCTACTTTAAACAATTCGGCGCTGAAAGAGTTAATATCAAGTAGGACATATAGTAGTATTTAAAAATGAATATGTTTGATAAAACTATATAATGGGAAATGATGGAAGTAGAAACACGTGTGTGGCAAAGCTTTCTTATAATGAGCCTCTTCTCCTGTAGTCATAATGCCTTCAACTTTATTCAATAATAATACTTCCATTTAACCCATTACTTCACGTGACTTTTCATAGGTCGTCCGCTTTACAATCATTAGACGAACATTTTCACCAATCTAGAAAACTGAAAGATTTATAGTAATAAAGTGTTGAAAATATTGCAATAAAAGGTGAAATTGCTCGTTTTGAGCAATTTCACCTTTTATTGCAATGTTTTCATAAGTCGTCTGTAACATCAGGCGTCAAATGTCGTCTGTAACATCAGGCGTCAAATGTCGTCTGTAACATCAGGCGTCAAATGTCGTCTGTGTGAAGTTATGGGTTGAAGACTTTTTCCATATTTTTACCCATATGTTTTTCAAAGTCGTCTGCTGCAGATTTGTCGTATGTGGGAACGGGTTACTCTGCAGATGAACGAATTCGTTTTACCATCCACATCGTTTCCAAATGATCGTCTGGTTTGAACGTTAAGTTTAATTTAGTTTAGTTTAAACTTTTTTCATTTTACATCAATTACGAAAAAAGCTTTCAGCTTATATTAATCACACTCAACGTCTGCTTCCTTGAGACTTAAGCAGTACTCGCGCCGTTTGTGTGGATAAATTCCAAAGTCAGAACCCACTCATCACGGGTCTCGAACCTGGTACGTCTGAATAACTGATGTTCGATCTTCCCATGAATTGTAATACTCATTAGCAAAATATCAAATACATACAGGAACCTGCCCGCTGTGCTGAATATCTAGGATATATAATTAAATACTTTTACCGCGGCTAGCGACCAGCCCCTTTTTATTAGGGACCTAGCCTCGCTAATTACTAGTATAAGATAAGATAAGATAAGAAAATTGTTTATTAACGTGACCTGTGTGTATTTATATACATGAATAACACATGTTTATACTGTACACTCTTTACCACACCCGGCCCATTGGGCATATAAGTCACCATAACATATACATGTATACATAATATTAACTCATAAAGTCACATGAAATTAGTTATTTACAATTATACAATAATTTGGAAACAGTGGGTGGAATGGAATGAGACTTCGCACTCATTATGCAATGTCTATGTTTACATAATGCGTAAAAGCCCTGTACTGAAACAGGATCTTCCCTAATGCACCAAGGTCGCTAAAGTATCGGGTGTAAATAGGGATAACTCCCAGGGTAATTTATCTACCATACATAGCTGACCTCGTCCTTAGATAGCTCTTGACAAATAACTTCGCATATATTACTTTGGTAAAACAGTAGGTTTAATTAATTGATTGATTGAAGTTAGCTTTATCAACGGTTATATCACGGCGGTCGGATCACGTGACCTGCGTTTCCTTGGTTTCTCAAACCTGTACTTCCCACGACGTTCTACACAGGTCACATTTTACCTTCACGCACAAGACCTTTTAACATGGTGATACCCTTTTACAACTACAACACATCTGCAGCAGACGGCTTTTTTAAAACATAGTGACAAAAGAAGAAATTGCACAAAACGTGCAATTTCTCCTTTTGCCACAATGTTTTCCACTTTTTGTAATTGAATGGATAACCTATATTTTAACAAAATACGTTCAAAGTCGTCTGCTGCAGAATTGCCGTATAAGGGAAAGGGTTAAAAAAGATATGTAAGCAAAACATGGGAATTCTCTTTAAATGAAAGCATGATTATTGAATACAGTTGGTAACATTGTGACAAGAGGAGAAATTGCTCATTGCCATCAATTTCTCTTTTTGCCATACTGTTTTGAGACGGCGTCTTCTGTAGATACGTCACAAAGCTCCATTCATACATACAGCAGACGATTTTGAAATCATTTCGACAAAATATGGAACTTTTCTATAATAATTGAATACTGCTGAATACATTGTGACATAAGGAGAAATTGTTCGTAATTAACAATATCCCTTTTTTTGGCTTAATGTCTACTGTAGTTACATCATAAAACACCTGCTGGTGGGGAAAGGAGTTGCATTAAACTAGACCCCACCAGGCACTTTTCGCCTTCTGTGGATGTTCTATTCCAGGAACCATTACTCTATACCTCTATCCCACGGACTGCGCAGGCTGATCCGGGTCGATACATTGCGCAGAGTCCACAATGTTGGTTTTCTTGTGGAACGGCTCATATATATTTTAAAATTGAACACATTAAGATAGTATCGTAAAATTCCGGGATAAAAGTGATAGAAGATGTTAGATTGTAGAGATAGAGAAAGAAACGTGACAGTATAATATTTTAAAAACCCTGTATCATATCAAAATGATAGCAAACGGAAATTATAACAACAAAACATCGAACAATGACATGGGAGAGCTGATATTCGGGGGTTTTCTACCAGCGAAGACCCAAATCATCTTGCCTTATTCCGTAGTTGTGCGTGCAGTCTAATCTGGTTATTCTCTGTTAGCCATATAGCGAAAGAAGCCACCAGGAAGTATCTTGGGAACATAAATGTGTTCGTTTGATTGGGGTTTTACGCAGTTTTTAACAATAGTTCAGTTATATCACTGCAACACTTTGCTTAGTCATGATCCCTTGGTTAACAAACCAGTACTAGGCTAGGAAATGTGCTCAATGACACTCCACTATGACTGCAGCGACCGGGGATCGAACCTGGGACGCCCGGTTCCAACTCCCCGACTCGAACCACTCAGCCTCGGCGGACTCCTTATAGAGAGTAAGAATAAACTGGAATAAACTTTTAAAATGTTCCATACTGCACGGATAGACCCCTCCGCACAAACATGTGAGCCGTCCCGCGAGAAAACCAGCATTGTGGAATCTGCGTAAAGCATCGTCCCGGATCAGCCTAAGCATGCCGCGCAGGCAAACACGGAACGACACTTTTCGCCTCCTGTGGATTTTCTGTTTCAGGAATCACTACTCTATCTATCCCCCTTTAGACGGAATGTGTCGGCCGGATCAGTCTGCGCGGACAGCGCAGGCTGATCTGGTCGATACATTACGCAGATATATTGATATGAGCCGTCCCTCGAGAAAACCAGCATTGTGGAATCTGCGTAAAGCATCGTCCCGGATCAGCCTAAGCATGCCGCGCAGGCTAACCCGGACAGACAATTCGTGTAGATTTTCTGTTTCAGGATCCATTCCTCTATACCTCTATTCACCTGAGACGGAATGTTTCGGCCCGGATTAGCCTGCGCGGTCTGCGTAGGTTAATCTGGTCGATACATTACATAGAGTCCATAACGTTGGTTCATATCATATCAGCCTTTGGTTTAGTTTGGGGTTTCACATTATTTTAGTTATATCACGACGAGCCAGTGATTGACAGAAAGGCATTTCTATAGAGTGTAGGATCAGATCATCCGAATCAGAATCTACACAAGTTGACAGAATATACTAACACGACCGTGTAAGTATAGGGTGTGAAGAGTGAAGAAGTTGATCAGAATGTTCACATGTACACGACCGTGTAAGTATAGCGTGTGAAGAAGTTGATCAGAATGTTCACATGTACACGACCGTGTAAGTATAGGGTGTGAAGAGTGAAGAAGTTGATCAGAATGTTCACATGGACATGACCGTGTAAGTATAGCGTGTGAAGAAGTTGATCAGAATGTTCACATGTACACGACCGTGTAAGTATAGGGTGTGAAGAGTGAAGAAGTTGATCAGAATGTTCACATGTACACGACCGTGTAAGTATATCGTGTGAAGAGTGAAGAAGTTGATCAGAATGTTCACATGTACACGACCGTGTAAGTATAGCGTGTGAAGAGTGAAGAAGTTGATCAGAATGTTCACATGGACACGATCGTGTAAGTATAGCGTGTGACGAACTTGATCAGAATGTTCACATGTACACGCTGCTCTAAATCCATATCATGTCAAGAAAAGCCAACTCATACCTTTTTCCATGCACAGGTCCATATAAGCCGTCCCGCGATAAAAACAAACAATATGGCCTCTGCGTAATGTATCGCTCCAGATCAGCCTGCGCAGGCCGCGCAGACTGATTCTGGCCGACACATTCCGTCTCAAGGAGGAGATATATGTTTAGAGTAACGATTCCTGAAACGGAAAATCCACAGGAGGCGAAAAGTGTCTGTCCTGGTTAGGCTGCGCGGCATGCTTAGGCCGAACATGGTCGACAGTTTACGCAGAGTCCATACTGTTGGTTTTCTCGCGAGACGGCCCATATCATGACTTTAAACGACTGTTCATAAGCGTAACCCGACTACGTATATACGCCTACGTGCGGTTATTGGATGCATTTAGTTTGATGTCAGTTACATCACGGCGACATGTAACTTATTCGTTATCCCTAGGTACATGTAGACAAACACGTACTAGTCTAGGAAATGTGCCACGACTGGGGATACAACAACGCCTGGTTTAAAATACCTTCTGCTTGCCACTCGGCTTAGGCGGGTTACTATTATGGGATCAAGAACTGTGACAAATTAAAGGGATAAGTTTATTTCATGTTTTCTTTCCCGAATCTCCAAACACTATCTTGTCTAGGGTTAGATTAGTAAAAAGAGATTAAAATATAGATTGAGGTAAATAAATGTTTACATCTCATTATAGATATACGCCTTTGAGACGGATATGCAACAAAAGACCATTTCCTCTGACGGGACATACGCCACACCTGCATAGCTCTAGATACTGACCATTTGTCATGTTCTTAAATCCTTTTTTGACACTCAAACCCTACATAGTCGACCCTCAAAATAATCGTCCCACGGAGAAGATTCTTTTAAGTATCTACAACACATGGTTTAGATGAGTAATACGGGCGATATTGTAGGGAAAGGACCACTTTACTCCCACTTATCTAGTCTTGTGTATAATTATAAACTTTATATGAATGCCTAACGTGGATTAATCCTTGTATGATATAGTGAATATACGTTTAATATAGCGGAATAAACACGGACATGAATATACATAAAACATATTCACTGATATTCAAGCGGATATGATTTGCAAAAATTATGTATAAATATGCATTCTTGGAAGATTAATGAAAATAAAACAGGTGTATGCACAATGTGAAAAACATCATGTGAAATGAAGAAATCAATTTATATGTTTCCAACTTTGTTTTAAAGACTGCTGTGAAATAAATTAATAGCATACACCCCTAGTGAAAAGCATGCTGAGATGTTTAACGACGATGTAACTGTATTCTATGTTACGGCCACACTTTAACGATCATGGCTATATTACGGCCACATCCTTACCACCATTGCTGTATTGTGGCCACACTCTCACGACCATGGCTATATTGCGTCCACACTCTAACGACCATTGCTATATTGCGGCCACACTATAACGACAATTGCTATATTGCGGCCACACTATATCGACCATGGCTGTATTTCGGCCACACCTTAACGACCATGGCTATACTGCAGCCACACTTTAACGACCATGGCTATATTGCGGCCACACTCTTACCACCATTGCTTTATTTCGGCCCCACTCTAACGACCATGTCTATATTGCGACCATACTTTAACGACCATTGCTATATTGCTGCCACACTATAACGACCATGGCTATATTGCGGCTACACTCTACCGACCATGCCTATATTGTGACCAGACTCTAACGACCATTGTTATATTGCGGCCACACTTTAACGACCATGGTTAAAGTTGCTTCATTTCATAGATTACACAGGTGATTTTGGCAGGTTTTTTTCACTCGGCATCAATTAACCAATGCGATATGAAACTGCTCAGAACAGTTCTGAGTTATATAAGTACTAGGTTCCTTCTTGGGGAATGACAAACAATAACCAATAAATGAGCCGTCCCGCTAGAAAACCAACATTGTCGACCGGATCAGCCTCAGCATGCCGCAAAGGCTTACCCCCGGATAGCCACTTTTCGCCTTCTGTGGATTTTCTGTTTCAGGAATCATTTATCTATACCTCCAACTTCCAGAGACGGAATGTTGTGGCCCGGATCAGCCTGCGCGGACTGCGCAGGCTGACCTGGTTCGATACATTACGCAGAGGCCACAATGTTGGTTTTCTCGCGGGCTCAAATACCGTCGACGCTTGTGCACGCTAACCAGGTTTCCGTATCTTGAGTTTTTGAAAGGAAAACAATACAAGACAAAAAACAGAGTTATCATTTCTAGTTAGTTTAAACTTATTTATTTTAAATCGATTGCGAAACAAGCTTTAAGCTTATATTAATCACGCTCGATGTTTGCTTCCTGGATACTTAACCAGTACTCGCGCCGATTGTGTGGAAAAATCCCAAAGTCAGGACCCGCTCATCACGGGACTCGAACCAGGGACCTTTGATGTGAGAGGCCGACGCTCTACCTCTGCACCACTGTCTTCCACTGCACCATTTCTAGTTACCATACTAATTTAAAAAACCCGATCGGTTCAATACTTTCAGTACTTTGATTTTAACATGAGTCAACATGTACAGCCCATTCCAATTGGGTCCGACGTAGGACTGCATCCCATAGCACATATGTGCTAAGCGTTGATTTAGATCAGCCAAACATACGTTAACTCGGCTCATACTATAAACTTATCCCAAGTACATATCAATATGTTAAAGACTTACGAGCTACTCGCAACTTGATCTAGAGAGATATATACAAGTATTGCATGCGTAGTAACTTACCTTTTATGCAGGTTTAATTATGTGTTTATGTTAACCCTTTCCCTCATATAGACGCTTTCTGACGCCTCTGCAGCAGACGGCTTTTTGAAAACAGTGACAAAAGAAGAAATTACTCAAAACGAGCAATTTCTCCTTTTGCCACAATGTTTTCCACTTTTAGTCATAGGTTATCCATTCAATTATAGAGATATTCTATAGTTTGACAAACTATGTTCAAAGTCGTCTGCTGCAGAATTGTCGTATGAGGGAAAGGGTTAAGGGAAGACCGAGAGTCTGGACTTCGCGCAGTCTGATCAGAATTTTGCCAGTTCACCACTCAGCCATACAATCAGCCATACACTCAACCATACAATCAGCCATACAATCAGCCATACACTCAGCCATACACACAGCCATACACGTATTCTGAAAGACTGTAACCCACTATTTGATCGTAAATACGAGCGGAGCTAAAACATACCTTGGCGTAATAAGTACACGTTTAAATAAAGCTCTGTCTGTGCATCTGTGGTAACGGATCCAAATTAATACTGCTCGAACTGTTCCTTCATACCTTCAAAGACTCATTGACGAACAGTAAAGAGCCATATATCAGACTGCGCAGATGTGCTGGCTGATTTAGGTTTATACTGGTCGGGAAAAAACCCTTACGATTGTGTGTCTCAGAGTGCACTCATATTACCAGTTTAAAGGACGATTTTCATGTAACGTGGAACAGGACATCAAAGTAATAAAGGTGTGATTCGTTATCTTGTCAACGTATACTCGGAAAATGACGAATATATCATATCTCCATAATTAAGTTTACGCCCAAACCCGGATGTTTCTGCAAACTATGAGATTACGTAACACGTTATCTTGTCATATCTTCTTTTTCATGTAACAATTTAATCTTCTTAATTTTGTTATTGATTTCAATGATCGTTTATACAGCTTTCCATGGTATATCAGTCACACCGTGGTATATCAGTCACACCGTGGTATATCAGTCACATCGTGGTATATCAGTCACACCGTGGTATATCAGTCACATCGTGGTATATCAGTCACATCGTGGTATATCAGTCACATCGTGGTATATCAGTCAAATCACAAGTGGATAAGTCATAATGCTTTTGTCGAAATCCTAAACCCCTAATGAGAAGCTCCACTTTAACAATTTGTGAATTGTATGGTACGCCCCGACCGGGTTTTCCATCACGGAGAAAGCTGTAAATAACGTACTTCACTTTTAGCAATGTGACAAGAAACGGACTCTTAAAGAGAATTGATTTCTCTCGTGACCGTCGTCGTTTATAAACATGCGGTATTTATTTGTTAATATAGAAAAAGCTGATAAAATAGAATTGCAATTGATGAAAATTAATTGATTGCAATTGAACGCCGCTTTCAATAGTGTTTCAGATAAATATCGGCGGCCAGTTCACCTCCCCATGTCTTGGCTTTCTCACACCAGTACGCTAAACAAAAGTCTCTCTAAGTACCTGGTTGATGTTCACATAGGCTGTTAGCCTATTTGTTGAATGCGAATGACGAATGACGCGTGTCGAAACGATTTTTGTCAAACGTCGGAAAGAATGATGACCGAACTGGTTAATGATATGTTTGTAAAGGGTAACGTGATCATCTTTAATGTGTATTGGGGAAGGATTAATGGTTTTAAGTACTGCTTTAGGGCACTACTAATTGTTCAATAACAACTATTCATTGAATACAATACTTTTTTTCTCCAGCGTCAAAGGTCTGAGACCGCTATTTTTAACAGAAGTGTTGGAACATGATATGTTATATGTACGAGTATTTATTGAATGCTCAGTTATGATTTTGCGTACACTCTAGCTAACACAGTCGTGCGGTATGGAACATTACAGTTCAATTCAATTCCAATTCATGTATTTAGTAATAAGTACATAATACTTCATACAATAACTTTAAACAATGGAAATACTTAAAACAAGTCATGAAGTTAGGCGAGAAGCCTGTTAATAAACAAAGTATAAAATACAATACAACATCTTACCTATCAGTTATCATTTTACGATCTAAATAACCAAAACGTAATAAATACTTAAATTCAACAATTCTTTAACACTTGTTTTTACATCAGCAAGTTGGAAAATTTGTGTAAACGCGTACAGACTTGAATCAAATTACATATGATCACTTTGTGATAAAAGGGGCTATAACTATTTCAGTCATTTCGTTATATCATCGCCAATTTAAACGAAACCACTTTGGAGATATGTCCCTTGATATTTACATGTCTACTGTTTCTTTTTTTATCTCATGTACTTATGTGTGGTTTGAAATAGTGAGGGTTGTGTTCTGTTCTGATCTGTTCATTAGTATTTGTAAGAATATTGCCTTTTAACAGATGGAAATTAGCACACATGAGCTGGCTGTTTTAGTAAAGAAGGTCATTTATTACAATAAAATACACGAGTACGACTTTCTTTCACATTTATTACAATAAAATACACGAGTACGACTTTCTTTCACATTTATTACAATAAAATACACGAGTACGACTTTCTTTCACATTTATTACAATAAAATACACGAGTACGACTTACTTTCACATTTATTACAATAAAATACACGAGTACGACTTTCTTTCACATTTATTACAATAAAATACACGAGTACGACTTTCTTTCACATTTATTACAATAAAATACACGAGTACGACTTTCTTTCACCTTCTACGAAAACTCTTCCTTATGGATACAACATTTTTGGCAAATAAATTCCAATTACTACAAGTCGGAGTTTGTTTGTCATGTCTTGTATTTAGACCAACATTTTAACCCTTTTCCAGACCAACCAATCTTAAGCATATGACTTAAAAAAACACACAATGCAAGCATAAGCAAATTCCGTAATTAAAACAAAGACTTATTGAATATATAGTTGAAATCATTGTGGAAAAAAAGGAAAATACTCATTTTGCAAAATTCGTCTGCTGCTTCATGGGCGCAAGAATGCGTCTACATGGGGATAAATGTTTAAAGATTCAAGATGCGTCTACATGGGGATAAATGTTCAAAGATTCAAGATGCGTCTACATGGGGATAAATGGAAGATTCTTAAATAATTGTTCTCAAATCAGACTAATTTTTTATGCCTCTGAAACTCACTACATTTGAAAACATTTGGGGAAAAATGAGATACATGTATTCAAGAAAATAAGCAATACAGCCTTGTCAAAACAATGTTTTTTAACGTCTGTATCAAAACCATAACTTCTAATTATCATCGCGCTTGTTTTCAAATTAGACAAATCTAAAAATCTACACAAATTCAGGTTAATGCTTACATCGCACTCCATTTTAAAATGTTTTAAACATTTTTGAATTATTGCATGTGAAGACCCAAGATTATACTGAACGTACAGTGCAACCCCTTCCGGGCGACATCTAGAAATGAATAAAAACAGTCGTTCTAAAGCAGCTACAGTGAGTTTTTAGGTTAAAACATTCTTCCTGTAGACACGCATTTAAAGGTATCTGAATGAAGGCAACCATGATAAACACTTCGTGCAATTTGGAAATTGCTCGTAACAAACAAATTTCTCCATTTCCCACGATCTTTCCAACTTCATCCTAAAAGTATCCCTTTGTCGTTTTACAATTTGTTCATTTGATTATCAATAAAATAGGTATAATTGTAAACTCTCTGTTTTGAAATTATATTAATGAGTCGAATAACGAGAAAACCAACATTGTGGACTCTGCGTAAAGTATCGACCCGGATCAGACTAAGCATGCCGCGCATGCTAATCCGGGCAGACACGTTTTGCCTCCTACGGATTTGATGTTTCAGGGATCATGACTCTATACCTCTATCACCCCGAGACGGAATGTGTCGGCCCGGATTAGCCTCCGTTTAACCCTTTCCCTCATACGACAATTCTGCAGCAGACGACTTTGAACATATTTTGTCAAAACATAGAAAATCTCCATAATTAAATGGATAACCTATGACAAAAAGTGGAAAACATTGTGGCAAAATAGGAAATTGCACGTTTTGTGCAATTTCTTCTTTTGTCACTATGTTTTCAAAAAGCCGTCTGCTGCAGAAGCGTCAGAAAGCGTCTATATGAGGGAAAGGGTTAAAGAGGTAACACTGTATGTGTAGTCCGGTCTATATTGAGATTCCGCGTACTCCTGACGCCTCTGCAGCAGACAGCTTTTTCAAAACATAGTGACAAAAGAAGAAATTGCACAAAACGTGCAATTTCTCCTTTTGCCACAATGTTTTCCACTTTTTGTCAAAGGATAACCTATGTTTTGACAAAATATGTTTAAAGTCGTCTGCTGCAGAATTGTCGTATGAGGGAAAGGGTTAAGGGTTAATAATGGATTACGTCATTAAAGAACTTGGCTTACAGGACCGTAATCCGACTTATGTGGAATTATTAATTAATTGTAAAAATAAATCGTAATACGTACTTCTTCACATGTACTGATTTACATCATAGTATGTATATTAACTCTACTGATGTGGAGAGTTAAGTATTTTGCATTTTCGTATTACCGTATGCAAATGAGCCGTCCCGCGAGAAAATCAACATTGTGGACTCTGCGTAAAGAATTGGCCCGGATCAGCCTAAGCATTCCGCGCAGGCTTACTAAGATAGACAGTTTTCGCCTCCTGTGGATTTTCTGTTTCATAAATCATTAATGTATACCTCTATCCCCCTGAGACGGATGTGTCGGCCCGGATCAGTCTGGGCGGACTGCACATGCTGATCTGGATCGATACATTACGCGAAGCCATAATGTTGATGTTCTCGCGGGACGGCTCAAATGCAAACATCAAGTGCACTCGACAATAGACAGGCACGTTACCTGCGTGAATGTTCGTACAACCACGCTTAAATATTTACACAACCCACGAGCATTAGTTTAAACATGATCATTGCACGGGTATTTTAGGACCGCTCCAATAAAAATTTACAGGAAGCATGGTGAAATTTTACATGTTCAAAAAATACTAGCTTACACTTTAGCTGTGCAAGAAAACAAAGTACAGCATAGAGAGTGTATCGATAGAGCAACAGAGGGATGGAATGAGGAATAAAGAGAGAGAGAGATATAACGAGAGAAAGAAAGAGAGATAAACGAACATTCACGAAGGTATCTCATTCTACCCTGCAGTGGACCGAATGATGTACGAGCGAGAGTACGCAGTAAATTATTTCTTCACAATTACTTTCATAGTATCTTCGCCGCGACTAGCAGTTTGGGGTGTTAATAGAAGACTCGGGCGGCCACACAGTCATCACCAGTCTTCACCGTCCACCAATATGCAATACATTTTAAGATTCACATTCTGAGAACAAACTGGAAGTGTAGTACCACTCGCTGTATGCCAATGTGTATGTACATGATGACAATACGGAGTGTATGTACATGATGACAATACGGAGTGTATGTACATGATGACAATACGGAGTGTATGTACATGATGACAATACGGAGTGTATGTACATGATGGCAACACGGAGTGTATGTACATGATGGCAAAACGGAGTGTATGTACATGATGACAATACGGAGTGTATGTGCATGATGGCAACACGGAGTGTATGTACATGATGACAATACGGAGTGTATGTACATGATAGCAACACGGAGTGTATGTATATGATGGCAATACGGAGTGTATGTACATGATGGCAATACGGAGTGTATGTACATAATGGCAACACGGAGTGTATATACATGATGGCCATACGGAGTGTATGTACATGATGACAATACGGAGTGTATGTACATGATGACAATACGGAGTGTATGTACATGATGACAATACGGAGTGTATGTACATGATGGCAATACGGAGTGTATGTACATGATGGCAATACGGAGTGGAATTAAGACCACGCCCTCCCAATATAATATTTCCAACGATAAATATATATATATATAAACAAGAGCACCGCATACGGCACAGACGCTCGACTGATAGGGAGAAAAAAAAATTAGCTAAACAAAAAACCTTAACCGGACGACCACGCCGACGACGACGCCAGGGTCATGACAATAGCTCTCTCTTGTTCAAAAGTCGAGCTAAAAACGTACGTTAAGTATTTTTTATTAAAGTATTTATTTATTATTACAAACAGATCTAGGAAATGTATTGAATCACACATGCAAACTACTGCTTCGAGGTCAAATACACAAACATTACGCAAGCAGGTCTTTTCTTCACGTTTACTTATGAAGTTATAGTTTGTTTTTCCTGGAGCACCGCTAAAATATATAATGTAAAACGCTTTTGCTTTTAACCCCCGTCATATGCAAAACCCGTCTTTACCTGGTTTTTAAATGTAACCCTTAATCTTACAATACGACACTTACACGACACTCGGGTACACTGTAATGCGATATATGTTAACCCTTTCCCTCATACGACAATTCCGCAGCAGACGACTTTGAACGTATTTTGTCAAAACATAGAAAATCTCTATAATTGAATGGATAATCTATGACAAAAAGTGGAAACCATTGTGACAAAAGGAGAAATTGCACGTTTTGTGCAATTTCTTCTTTTGTCACTATGTTTTAAAAAAGCCGTCTGCTGCTGAGGCGTCATAAAGCGTCTATATGAGGGAAAGGGTTAACTAAATTTCCGAACAGTGTAGATACAAATCGGTCTGCAAATTCGTGAACTCTGAACTAAGGCTACATTGCTCAGGGATCATTATGTAGTAACTACTTGTAAAGAATCAGAGATGATATCTAGGATAGATATTCAGTAGTGTAAGGGTTGTTTACTGGATTACAGCGTGACTTATTTATAAACGACGTACCACTGTACATGTAGCGCCTAGAGGCCGACCCTGACCTAAAACCTCTGAGGTTGAACGGTTGACTTTTAGTGTTAGCAAGATAAATTGACTTTGCACCGCTGTAAATACTATATATAATTGTCTTATTGAATTGATGAGGAATTTCTTGTCTTACAATGGTTTAACATCTTTATATAAGGATCGAAGTGTGTTTTAAAGACATGGACAGCTTTTAACACCACTATGCGTGTGTTTGTATCGAGACAATGATTGAAATTAACGTTTATATCAAAAAGCAGTTTAGTCCTTTGACTGATGCAATAGATTTTCTAAAGCCTGTGCAACCATATAGAGCCTGGCATGCCGATGCATGCGCGCCGTCTGCAGTTTGCTAGAAATTACTATGGACTCTTCCAAATACAAAGCCTAACAAGTCAGTTGTAATAACTCATCAATGAAAGGGCTGAGACACGACCCTTATCGTATAAACCCCATCCATAGATGCCAGAACCACCACGAAGAAAAAAGCTTCAAAGCCAAAAAGCTAAATGAAATGATTCGATCCATTAAACTTAATAATTTTCAGTTGATAAATTATTCAATGCATTAATCATTAATCAAATCAGCTATTGATCATGTGTATCGGTGAATAACCTAACTAATATATTGCTCTTCTAAACCTTTCAACCACTTTCCCAAGCTCACCTCATTATGGTAAATCCTTTGTATGACATGCCCTGTTAGAAGCTTATTTAGCATCAAACTGTTTGTGCGTTTGAATGGTTTATTACTTTCACTTACAACATTGTTTTAGTTACACGACGTGTCCTTGCTAAATTATGTCAACCAGTACATTTAACCGTTTATCGATGTACCGGTTATTTATGTACCGGTTATCGATCGGTTATCGATGTACAGGTTATCGATGTACCGGTTATTGATGTACCGATGTACCGGTTATCGATGTACCGGTTATCGATCGGTTATCGATGTACATATTATTGATGTACAGTTTATCGATCGGTTATCGATGTACAGGTTATCGATCGGTTATCGATGTACAGGTTATCGATGTACCGGTTATCGATCGGTAATCGATGTACAGATTATCGATGTACAGGTTATCGATCGGTTATCGATGTACAGGTTATCGATCGGTTATCGGTGTACAGGTTATCGATCGGTTATCGATGTACAGGTTATCGATCGGTTATCGATGTACAGGTTATCGATCGGTTATCGATGTACAGGTTATCGATGTACCGGATATCGATATACAGGTTATCGATGTACCGGTTATCGATGTACAGGTTATCGATGTACCGGTTATCGATGTACCGGTTATCGATGTCCCGGTTATCGATGTACCGGTTATCGATGTAACGGTTATCGATGTACCGGTTATCGATGTACAGGTTATCAATCGGTTATCGATGTACCGGTTAACGATGTACAGGTTATCGATGTACCGGTTATTGATGTACAGGTTATCAATCGGTTATCGATGTACCGGTTATCGATGTACAGGTTATCGATGTACCGGTTATTGATGTACCGGTTATCGATGTACAGGTTTTTGATATACCGGTTATCGATGTACCGGTTATCGATGTACAGATTATTGATGTACCGGTTATCGATGTACCGGTTATCGATGTACCGGTTATCGATGTACCGGTTAGCGATGGGGCAGTCGCCGAATCACAAACATCTGTGTCGTTTGCATAGTTCAAGTTTACGTGTGTTAGGGAGCAGAGTTTCTTAATGTGATGAAAGACAGCTAACGGTACCGTTAGTATTATTCATGAAGGATCCGATTAAAAATGGCACTTGATCAACTTTTTGACAGTGTTTCGTTACATAACGGTGTTTCATTGGTTCGTTATACGTTCTACCGGTAACTTTAAAGTGTGACCAACTTAACCCTTTCCCTCATATAAACGCGTTCGGACGCCTCTGCAGCAGACGGCTTTTTGAAAACATAGTGACAAAAGAAGAAATTGCACAAAACGTGCAATTTCTCCTTTTGCCACAATGTTTTCCACTTTTCGTCATAGGTTATCCATTCAATTATGGAGATTTTCTTAGTTTGACAAAATACGTTCAAAGGCGTCTGCTGCAGAATTATCGTATGAGGGAAAGGGTTAATGCATCTATTTAAAGTGAATACTCAGCCGAGTCTGTACACAGACCATTCACCGTTCAAATATCATAACTATTTGTTGCTAATAAGGATGATAGAAATATTTCAACGCTATTAAATGATTCACGAAAGTAATACATAATGAATGGATTATAAAAATAATCAGTTTAATAATTCAAACGATTCATTTAAGTGGTTTGTTTTCGTGTGGTTTTACGCAGTTACATTTCATCTTTAAAGACGGGTACTGGCTTAAGAAATATTCATTATTCAATGGCAAAAGTGGTGGGTCTGATAGCTGGCAGCCTTTTTCTGTTCAGTCGGATTTAATCGGATTCATTAGAGATATACACTTTATACGTAATAGGGCGGTGCGGAATATCATAATTGATTCATTGATTGATTGGGGTTTAACAGATACTCTCAATGTTCAGGTCAGACATACTTCACGAACTCTTTTAAAACCTGTAAGTCCGAAAGCTCATTGTTCATCTATTTCCAATAAAAGCATTCACACACATTTGTCAGTCCGAAGGAATGTTTGTCAGTCAGGACTGACATCCTAACGACTTAAGCGAAGACTGGACGCAGACGGATAAAGATGTTATAAACAAAGTTGAGATCAATTATTAGCCGATAAACATATCGTTTCATTAAACAAGATCCTTAGTTATCAATGTCAAATTAGTATAGATTTATTTTTGGATTCAGTCAAACATGTTCTCCTCAAATTCTAATAAAACCTCCACCGTTTTAACCTTTTTTATCCCAGTCCATTTACGTAATTTTACAAAGGTTTGTTCAGACGATTTTATATGAGTTTGTCGATATTACTTACAATGTACACGTGGGCATTTGTGATGAGTCTATATCAAGATCAGTCTGTATAGCCACGTAATCTGATGCACATCTACACTGTGCATATGTTACTTAAATAACCACGTCAGAAGCTTCTGTCCAGTTATGTAGACTGCAAATATTTTCATGCGCCGATGTTTATAGAGTAATTGCAGCTATTTAGTGGCCTTCGTTTTATTGAGCAGAGCAACATGGTCAATGAAGTTTTGAATGTGCTGTGTCGCTCTTTTATTCATTTTCTTAACGATATTATGGTTTAACGTACACATGGCATTTTATTTATTTATTGAGGAAGCGCGGCGAATAAATTGTCTGTGACGAATGATCGGATATGGAAGTTATTCACCATTAACCTGCTGAAATCCTGCATCTAATATATATATTATATTGCTAAACGTAGGGTAAACTCTCCATCTCTCTGTCAATGTCTGTCTGTCTGCATGTCAGTCTCTCTCTATGTCTCTCTGTCTGACTGTATGTCAGTATGTCTTTCTCTCTGTATGTCCGTCTGACTCCCTCTCTGTCACTCTTCCCCCCCCCCCCCCCCCCATCTTTATATCACTCCCTGTCTGTCGGTCTCTCATCTCGTTCTGTCTAACTCCCTCCTATCTCTCTCCCCCCCCCCCCCCTCTCTCTCTCTTTCTTTCTCTCCTTGTCTCTGTCTCTGTCTCTTTCTCTCTCTCCATATCTCCCTCTTTCTCTATATATATTTCTCTCTCTTTCTCTGTCTCTCTCCCTCTCTATGTCTCTCTCTCTCTCTCTCTCCCTTTTCTCTCTCTCTCTCTCTCTCTCTCTCTCTCTCTTCTTTCTCTCTCTATCCCTTCTCCCTATCTCTTGTTTCTCTTTCTCTCCCCCTCTCTCTTTCTCTCTCTCTTCTCACACTTTCTTCTCTCTATCTCTTGAAAATCTCTCTCTCTCCCGCTCTCTATTTCTCTTTTTTCTCTATCTCTTCTCTCCCTTCCTACCTCTCGCTGTCCCTTCACTATTCACATAGAAAGTCTTTTTCAAACAGTATGTATATTATAACACGTAGATACCACGGTAGACTACTGTATAAAGTGTACTCAGTGATTCTGCCAACTATTGTTGTAAACAACAACAAGAATCACGAACAGCAACAAATGATATTTAACCCTTAACCAGGTTTGCGTAATTTCAAGCAAACACTACATAGTGTGAATAATGTAGACTAAAAGCAAACACGACATATTGTGAATAATGTAGACTAAAAGCAAACACGACATATTGTGAATAATGTAGACTAAAAGCAAACACGACATATTGTGAATAATGTAGACTAAAAGCAAACACGACATATTGTGAATAATGTAGACTAAAAGCAAACACGACATATTGTGAATAATGTAGACTAAAAGCAAACACGACATATTGTGAATAATGTAGACTAAAAGCAAACACGACATATTGTGAATAATGTAGACTAAAAGCAAACACGACATATTGTGAATAATGTAGACTAAAAGCAAACACGACATATTGTGAATAATGTAGACTAAAAGCAAACACGACATATTGTGAATAATGTAGACTAAAAGCAAACAGAGCAGTTCCACGAGAAAACCAATATTATGGACTTTGCGAAATGTGTCGACCCAGATCAGCCTGCGCAGTCCGCGCATGCAATTACGGGCCGACATATTCCGTTTCAGGGGAATAGAGGTATAGAGTAATGATTCCCGGTGAAACAGAAAATCCACTGGAGGGGGGAAGTGTCCGTCCGGGTTAGCCTGCGCGGCATGCTTAAGCTGATCCGGATCGATACTTAACGCAGAGTCCCCACAATCAAGGTTTTCTCGCAGGACGGCTCATTTTGTGAATAATGTAGACATTCGTCACATAAAGGAAGAGTAAAACACATTGTGGAAAAAGCGAAGTATTTCGAGTAAGCAATGTTTCCGTTTCCCAAACATACTTTCAACATATACATTTTCAACATTCGTATGCTGTAGGCGTCAACACTCGTCTGTATGAGGGAAAGTGTCAATCGATACAGAACTGATGAAAGCGTCTCATTGTTATACCGTTCTGCAAGCTGGCGTAGATAAAATTATGAAAATTTAACCATACGTCATAACTCATCCATATTTACCTTCGAAAGTCTATAATTTAACAAATTTTTAATTAAAAATTCATAAGAGGTATCATAAAAAGCGTTAATACCTGATAAACAATATTTAATAATTCAAATTTATCAAAGCTATGATATATAACCCTCGTTACGCCAACATCGAATAGATTACCCGACTTTACTTTTTGACCTGCTATCTGAACATTATATCTTCTCGGACTGCATTATGAGTTACGGCAGTTACTGATTGAATGGAGTTCTACGCCGTTTTGAACAGTATTGTGTCAGGCAGTACGGCCGCCAGATGTCCTTACCATAAGAGGCTACCATCCCACAGAGAGGATATTCATCCCACTGATCGAACACGGTTGATTGAATGATTTGGGTTTAACGCCATTTTCAACAGTTTTTCAGTCATATCACGGCGGCAAGCTCACCTACTCATGTGTTTCCTGGCTTTCTCACACAAGAACTCCACACAACATTCTGTCTAAACAACTGGCTGCTTTTCCACATAGATTGTAAGCTAGTTTGTGGAAGACGAATGACGATTGTCACAGTGATGGAAGACGAATGAAACTTGTCACATCGACTTATGTAAATTATCGGAACGAATCGATGTCGATTGACACGTCTACTTCCTGGATACCAAACCAGTACGCACGCGAAATATGTTATAAGATCCAAGTTGCTGGTTCCCACTTGACACGTCATAATATCCAAGTTGCTGGTTCCCACTTGACACGTCATAAGATCCAAGTTGCTGGTTCCCACTTGACACGTCATAAGATCCAAGTTGCTGGTTCCCACTTGACACGTCATAAGATCCAAGTTGCTGGTTCCCACTTGACAATGTTAAACCTTTCCCAACCCCGAAAGCGATATAGAGTTATCCTTGTTTAAACCACGTCATGGTATACTACATACTCAGGACAATACATTGTTTCAACTTATTGTCATCAATTGTTTAACAAAGCCGTTACGTTACCACTTATGTCATTCAGTCTGAATGTCTTCTTCCTAAATACTCAACGAGTACTCACGCAAAAAGTGTGGGGGAACACCAAATGAAGATTTCCCGTAAACAAGTAGTTTTTTTGTAAAATATGTCGAACCCCAAATTTGATAATAAGTTATCCGTATTAAACGACGCCCTGTTATGGTTAATGCTGAAGACAACACATGAGTCGTCCAGCGAGAAAACTCAACAGTATGGCCTCTGCGTAATGTATCGACCCAGATCAGCCTGCGCAGTCCGCGCAGAGTGATCCGGGCCGACACATTCCGTCTAGGGGGGATAGCGGTATAGGGTAATGATTATTGTAATGATTTTTGAAACAGAAAATCCACAGGAGACGAGAAGTGTATATCCGGGTAAGCCTGCGCGGCATGCTTAGGCTGATCCGGGTCCATATTTTACGCAAAGTCCACAATGTTGGTTTTCCCGAGGGACGGCGGACATAGTTTAAGGTTCTTATTTATATACAATAATTTCATGGTTTAAGGTTCTTATTTATATACAATAATTTCATTTATTTATTTATTTATTCATACTCCTCAAGAGGGACATCTTTGAAACCAAATAAACTATAATATATATATACATGTACATACACGATACGATACAACGAAACAGATAGAGCAAGCTTCTAATGCTTACAGCGACAATAGAAGTACAATGTCTAACCACCCATTCACACATACAACATATCTGCAGTAGTCAACATTAAAAAATATCAACGGGAAAATATGCAGAAGATTTCTATAAATGAAAGTATAATTTCGAAGCAAAGTTGAAAACAATCTGACAAATCAATAAATTGCTTGTTTTCAGCAATTTTCCTCTTTTAGCACATTGCGTCAGAATGCGTCTATGTAGGTATTTCATAGATCCAGGGACACTATATTACAAAAATAAAGCTAGTACACAGCATACGTGTATGTATCAACATGAAATACTTCACATGTGAATGAACATCTTAACACTTTCTCACATACAGACGCTTTCTGACGCATCTGCAGCAGACGACCTTTGAAAACATTGTGACAAAAGGAGAAAATGCTCTCATTGAGCAATGGAAACTAATAATAATTTAACTGTAATTTACGGAGAATCTTAACATTTTGCCAAGTTACTTTCAAAGTCGTCTACTAAAGATTTGTTGTATGTGGGAAAGGGTTAAACAATACAGTTACAGCTGCTCGTTAGGGAGGTTTGTCGTCCCTTACTGTTATATAGTGGTATAGCATCCGTCTTGACTGAGAGACGTCGCGGTTTCAATCCCCAGCCAGGTCATACCAAAGACTTTAAAAAGTGTAGTGAAGGCTTTCTCTCCTTTGCGCTCAGGATTATGAGATGACATGATAAATGGACCAGTAGGTCTGGTAACATACCTAGGAAACATGGTTGATTGTTTGATGTGTTACGCCACTTTCAACAATTCTTCCGTTACCAGTACTTTTGTTTGTTTGGAGTTTAACGCCGCTTTCAACAGCTTTGGTCATATCACGGCGGTCAGTGCACCTACCCATGTTTTCCTGGCTTTCCCACACCAGTACATACACAACATTCTTTCGAAGCCACTGACTACTTTCTCACATAGATCAGAGGTGAGAGGCAATGGAAAACATCGCCCGAAAGAATGTCGCCGCAACCGGGTATCGAACCCGTGACCTCCAGATCACGAGTTACCAGTACTACTCGTCCATTTATCCTCACCCAAACAGTCAGTCGTAGTGCTAACCCCGCAACACTGAGCGCCAATGAGGGCAGCCATTACTACAATGTTTAAAGTATTTGGTATGACCCGATCGAGGTTCGAACCCACGATGTCCCGCACTTGAAGCGAGCGCTCTTTCACTACACAACCGAGGCGGTGTAAACCTTGTTGAACTCGGCGTAAACACAATACAAACAAACACAACTTGTTTATGATGACACCTGTTTAAGACAATTGTATTAAGTTAAGCGATTTCAGAAGATTGCATAAGATTGAATATCATACACAATTGAGTGTTTTAGATGTTAAAAGATAAACATAATTAGACGTATTAACTCTTTACTATAAAACATTGTGATTTTCTTTAAAACTCATTTTCAATTTATACATGCTTAAGAAGTGATATTACAAAGTGTTTAATACAAGTCAAGTCACATGATGGTTGCAAGAAAGTGAGGAGAAACGTTTTGAGGGAAATGAAAAAACCATAAGTTTGTTAATGATATATGTTTGTCTTTATTCGTAATGATTTCAAAATGTGTACACCTCGATGTCGTCAAAAATTTGTACCATAAAGTAAAGTGTTGAAAAAAGTCACGCACGAGGAAGAGACAATTTCACTTACATGAACTTTAGTAATTTCTCCATCCCTTAACGCTATGCCACATTTACCGGCAGGCATTCTTTACGCATTCACAACAGTAGACTTTTGATAATCACCAATTTCCCCGTTACACGAAATATCCCCAACTATATTCAATTAATATATCTAAATTTATAATAAGTTCATATATGTATGCTCAGATGTTTTCTAAGACGCCCAGTGCATATTTTTGTTTGTATGTGGTAAAGGTTTCGGCAAAATCGGCGCCGGCGGCGTAAGTCGTTTTGTAAACGGGCGGACTTCGTCGGCTCCAAAACGTTACGGTCGTCTTTTTTACCGAGGACCGACCGCGACGAAGACGGTTCCGTCTTTTAAAAGGCGAGTCCCTTTTGTGGAGGGCGAGGACCTTCGCTAGCCGAGCTCTAGACGTTCCCAGCTCGGTAATAGCGCGTTGGAGAACGGTCTCGTCGTATAGATAGTCCCGTTCCGCCATTTCGTCGGCAGAGTCGCCGCAGATGTTCACGCCCGAGAAAATGTGTATTTTCGCTATTATTGCATAAAATAAGAGCAAACATCCAACATACAGTCCGCTGTAACGTTCAGTTGTACGATAACCGCCGATGAACATGACCCGATAACGCATGTGACGTCATAAACACATGTGACGTCATAAAGTAAACAAGTAATGTTTTACATATCCACGAACCGGGCCTACATCAAGGTTGCCATCGCTGAGTCGACACGGGTCGAATTAAACAAATGGTTTTGGATTATTTTATGCTCTTTAACTGTGAATCTAGTGCATGTTACCGATTATCGAGTTAAAGAAGCTGATGTTATTGTTAACCCAACAAATTGCTCCTATTCTAGGGGAGATGCAGCGTCCATGTTTTGTTTACTAACGGTGCCCGGGTAATGCATATGTAAAACATCTAACCGGTCTGAAACGGCACGTACGCGCGAGAATCGCTTTGTTTATACACGTTTTCTCGCCGTTTACGCCCGGCTTTTGCAATGTTTCTGTATCCCTTAAGCGGGCGTAAAACATAGATTTTATGCAATAATATAGGGATAATACACATTTTCTCGGGCGTGAACATCTGCGGACGCCCGCAAAATGTGTTTACGCCCGAAGCACGAGGGCATAAACACATTTTAAGGGCGTCCGCAGATGTTCACGCCCGAGAAAATGTGTATTTTCGCTTTTATTGCATAATATAAGAGCAAACAACCAACATATAGTCCGATGTAACGTTCAGTTGTACGATAACCGCCGATGAACATGACGCGATAAGGATTGACACATGTGACGTCATAAAGTAAACACGTTATGTTTTATATATCCACGAACCGGTCCTACATCAAGGTTGCCATCGCTGACTCGAATGGTTTTGGATTATGTTATGCTCTTTAACTGTGAGTCTATTGCATGTTACCGATTATAGAGTTAAAGAAGCTGATGTTATTGTTAACCCAGCAATTGCTCCTATTCTAGGGGAGATGGAGCGTCCATGTTTTGTTTACTAACGGTGTCCGGGTAATGCATATGTAAAACATCTAACCGGTCTGAAACGGCACGTACGCGCGCAATCTGACTAAAGTACACGATCTGACCAAATGCCTATGCGTAGCGATAATAGGAGATGATTTTAATGAGATTGGTACGCGCGAGAATCGCTTTGTTTATGCACGTTTTCACGCTTTACGCCCGGTTCTTGCAATGTTTCTGTATCCCTTAAGCGGGCGTAAAACATATATTTTATGCAATAATGGGAGTTGTTGCACGAGTTTTGGTCTATGAACGCAAATATGTTCGAACTATGAGCCGTCCCGCGAGAAAACCAACCTTATGGCCACTGCGTAATGTACCGATCCAGATCAGCCTGCTCTGTCCGCACAGACTGATCCGGGCCGACACATTCCGTCTCAGGGGGATAGAAGTATAGAGTAATGATTCCTGAAACATAAAATCCACAGGAGGCGAAAAGTGTATCTTGTTAAGCCTGTGTTGCATGCGTAAGCTGATCCGGTCGATACTTTACGCAGAGTCATTAATGTTGGTTTTCTCGCGGAACGGCTCATATATCAATAACATTCGATAAGGGTTGCAATATCAAAATCATTATCTCTTGCATAACTCATAGACTATGTGAAGGAACATGTTTTAAATAAAATGTATGGACCTCTCCCCATTTTGTTATGATAAGATTGACATCTCACGTCTGTTTATTTTAATGTTTTGATATTGCAAGCAAAATCAAATATTATCTATATGAACTATGAAATTTGAAAGAAAAAAAAACATGCTGTTTCAACAATTTATATTTTAAGGATTTAACGCCGTTTTCAACAATTTATTTATAAGGGTTTAACGCCGTTTTCAACAATTTATTTATATGGGTTTAACGCCGTTTTACACAATTTATTTATACGGGTTCTACGCCGTTTTCAACATAATTTAAGTTACATCATTGCGACAGTTCACTTATTCATGATCCTTGGGTAAACAAACAAGTACTAGGCTAGGAAATGTGCCTTGTCCCTGGGTAAACAAACAAGTACTAGGCTAGGAAATATGCCTTGTCCATGGGCACTCCTCCATGACCGTCGTGCCGCGACTGGGGATCGGACCCAGGACGTCCGTGTTTCAACAATGTGAAACTATATTCCGATACAGAGTATCCTCTCGACATCTCTGTAGAGCGACAACCGCTTTAAATGATAGAAAATATGGCATTGCTCGTTTGTAGCATTTACCTCTGATCTCATTTACACACTGATCTTCAATTATATCAGCAGTAGAATTTGCAATATTCTCGAATGTTATTTTATTACTTTTACCCTTTCAAAGTACACATTTTGTTGAATTAGCCGCCATGATAAAACTAAAGTACGGCGTACAAATCAAATTATCAGCAGAACCATCCAAAGGTCACCTGGCGTAGAATAGCAGAACCGGAACCAAATACTTTTGGCGTCCAAAACACCAAAGGTCAAGAACCGTATTGAATGCCGATATCCTGTGACGATACTTTCTCAACGCACGGAGCATCAAGGATAAAAAGAAACTATACAAAGGAAGTATTTACTTGCGAGGGCATGTACTTCAGACGATTGAAAAAACTGATGTCACTATGCAACCATTTAGTCATGCTTTGCCCGATATAAATACCAATTTTAGTTAGAACCGTTTCACGCCAAGCCCTCGATATGATCTACTATACATCCAGCGATCACTCCAACACATTGATAACTCGAGGTAATGCATTCGTCCCATATTGACTTAACGAGTTAACGACACACCCGTGTACATGCGTACCCAATGGGATCATTTGATGTAATTCGTTTCCAATGTTAATTTAGTCAAATCACTGCGACAGAATATTATGTCATGACCCATGGGTGACAAACCAGTACTCTTGCAGAATCATGATCGTCAAGAGATTGGGTATAATCCGAGATGCTTATTCATTAACGGCGGATTCCCCCTGCCGCATAATAATGAAAACAGAAGCACCTCTTTGTACAGGATAGCTTAATATTTACGCTACGTATATTAGGCGCGCCAATATTCCCATACCTTGACGAGTTGGATAACCTACAGCTGCTAGATTGTACTTTTAGATACATATACCGGTGTCTTCAAATGTATTACTCTGGTTAAAAGCGATATATTGAAGCACTGGTATGTGCCAGCACCAAACGAGCACTATATATTTGTTCTTTGCAAAACTGCATACATGCTTTATACATAGTATGTAAATGACGATCTGTCATGCGTGTATATACATTGATATACATTATTTTCTTAGGTTTCTTTTGGTTTTTTTGTCTTGCTGTTTTTCTTTTTCTTCTCCATCACAAATCCAACTATGGATAATCTTTAACCTGTATTGTTGTTTGTTTGTATTTCTGTTAATCGTGAAAAATTGTGCATGTACTTACAATATCTCCTAGAAAGGGGGCAATAAAGAAATTGTATTGTATTGTATTGTATTGCTCGCTACTTTCAACATTATGTCAAGTATATCAAGGCGTTGTCTGGTTAAGTAAACAGTTTCTGGTCCATTGATTCTGGCACCAGGGAGTTAGTCATACAGCTAACCCACTCACCCAGGCCGCCCATTATGCATTTATATCATATCATAGCAATTCAATCTTAGACGAAGCCACACTAGCGCAAACTTGCTGCATATCGTAATTTAACATTGGCACAGAAAATGCGTCTTTATAAATAAAGGGTAATCGCGCCTTTTGTTTCTTTTTATACACTTCAGTTATAGTCTATTTCCTATGAGCGAACGCGCGCACCAACATACCATGTTTATGATAAAGCTAGTACGAATTGCAAGGTTGGACATTATATAGACAACTATATTTTAAACTGCACCTTATGTCAAAAATGTACTCTATGTTTAATTTGTAATATATGCGATCTGTTACACATTATGTTGATTCGATATATAATAGAATTATTGAATGCGTTCTATTAAATGACAAAATACACGATCCCATGATAAAGTCAGGATTCAAAATCACGTACCTTTGATATTTCTGTTTCTTTTGCCATATTTGTTCACTGTTAAATATTATTATTGGCCAAAGGCGTGTAAATGCTGAATTTGCCGAATAAAATTGAATTGAATTGAATTGATATTCTGTAAATTAGCATATTGAATAATCTACATATTTACAGATTAGTTCACTAATCCACTATTTTGCTGTATATCCAACTCGCATATGTGGGACTGCATGCGAGTTGTTGGATAATTAACTCGGCTTCATACGGAGTTTCGTCAAACTTTATTTTTCTTCAAAATTTCAAACCTCCCAATTTCGTTCAGAAAGATAAAACAGTTGTGTTTGTAAGTATAGCACATGTGCGAACATTACATCAGCGGTCCAGATACGGAGCTGTTTACACCACAATATATCTCGTATAAGCCAAGTTAATCCTATGTTGTGGGTACTCAACATAATCGTCTCAATGAGTACCCACAACATAGTGTTTGAGCAAAACTCCCTTTATTTAGAGCTCTGTTAAAAGAATGTGGTTATTCTTTACTATTGTGTTCATCTTTAACATTTGTAGAATTTCTGTAAATTTACGGTCGAAGATCAGTTTAACCCTTCCCCAAATACAACAAATCTGCAGTAAAATACTTTAAAACAATATAAGCGGAATTAAGAAAAACCTCTTGAATTTATGGAATCAACTTATAAACATTGTGACAAAATGAGAACTTGCTGATCAAATGCATTTGTTTCCTTAAATTCTCATGTTTTCTTTTCAAAAGTCGTCTGCTGTCGATGCATTGAAATGCGGATGGGAAGGGATTACCCTGATACTGACAACATAGCAGATGATGACTTTTAAAACAATTGTTAGAAAATTAGAGAAATTTCTAAAAATGCGATTTTCCAAGATTTCAATTCTATATCCAAATTATTGTTGTATTTTTCAAATGCAATTTTTCCTGAGATTTGTTCAAGGAAGACGGCTGTTAAAGTCAATCAGGTAAAGGGTTGATATTTGAACATAAGTTTCGAAACCAAAAAGCGGGTTCGCTTTTGAAAATAACAAACATGCATGCAACATCGCTGATGGAACGTGGCAAATGAGTTAAAAATGAATTAAGAAATAAATTTAAAAATATAAAATAAGTTGACTTACATCCGGCCGCCGACACCACTGATATTAAACACAATCCAATTAAAACCTTCATCTCTGCAGTCATTGTTAAATAGTTTTCCCAGTCCACAAAAATAATCAATTTCTCTAATTGATAACAAATGTTTCTTTCTATGTCTTATTCAAAGACAGCGGTTTGTTTGATCTTTCAGGAAAACACAGATCTACTGGAAACAAAGTTTTGGAGACATTGACCGCATTAAGTAACTAATTAATGGATTAATTAATCAGTGACGTCCTCCCCACACTAGCTCCACTATAGCAGTGAGTACCTATAGCAGCGAGTCGCGGACTACTACACCAGTATACACCAAGTAAGTACTATCGTACACACTCGGGGCGCTTTATTTAAAAGAATAAGCAGATTAAGCCAACCGTTAATAAACGCCCATTTCTCGTGGACGGTTTATGTTGAAATAACACTTATCGCTTTTTAAACCCTCTCAGTCCTGATTTTGTTTTAAATAGTTGTATTTGGAAGAGTTCGTATCAAATATGGGAGTAGCAAGTTTAAATCTTGAGTCAGGTACCCAGCGGTGTATAGCCTGATAAGACGGTTCGGATGCGCCGGTAGAGATTGTTCTATTCTCGTGCTACACGCTTCACAAAATTGATTCCACCACTTAAAGGGTATATAATTCTGTGGTTCTTTGTAAAAAAAAAACCGCTTAAGAAAATAAACTATTTACCCATAACAAGAAAGTTTAATCTTGTCTTTATATTTTTCACTATACTATTTTTCCCACTTAAACATCTAATAGCCATACATACTCTGTAAGCATGTAAACTTTTTGTCATGCTTGGTCGTGGATTTTGGGTTAAATCTTTTATCAAATGTGTTGACATCAATTAACTAGTCAGATATATTACGTTAATCGGTATAAGTATATGGTGCTCCGTTGTTTGAAAACAGTAAAAGAAAGGAACTGGACATCAATATATATTACGCCATGTATTCAATAAACACCATTTTCCGTATTTGAAAATAAATCCTCGAGTGTGCAGGGAGTTTATCAGGGTTTTTTACTGCTAACTTCAGAGTGGTTTGTATTTTATACACATGTAATGCGGTGTGGGACCGAACTCAACGATTGAAGTTCACGTGCAGCACGTATATAAGTGTACTTACTATTCAATTGGTTTCAAAGGAAATTTACTCTTGTTAACTCATGTATTACTTACCAATATTAACGTAATCATACCCTTTGTGAAAATATGTAGATCTATGTTATTATGATTCTGATGATGAATTCGTTACATTAAATAGTTGTGTTTATGATATAAACAAAGTCTAGATAAGGGGCGGGGGATAAACTAGTCTCGTATATTATTATTCAACCAAACCCTATGTTGTAGGTACTCTAAGGAATCGTCTCAGTCGGACCATTCGTTTAAGTACAAGCAACATGAGGTTTGAGTGTCAAATTATGATTTAAGAAATTGGATCGAATCCGCGACCTCCTACACCGAGGCAGACGCTCTACCATTACACCCCTGAGGCTGTCCGTTAGCGCTTAGAGACGCGTGTACTTGATTCTAGTGGGCTACATTTACATATTATTTAATAGAAGAATATAGCTTGAAGTCGGACAGTGAATACTTACCTTATGATATTGTGCGACTGCGTAATGAATCGATCCAGATCCGCCTGCGTAGTCCGTGTAGTCTAATCCGGATCGACACATACCGTATCAGGGGGATAGAGTTATGATTCCTGAGACAGATCATCCACAGGAGTCGAAAAGTGTCTGTCCGGGTAGGCCTGCCCTGCATGCTAAGACTGATCCGGGTCGATATTTTACGCAGAGTCCACAATGTTTGTTTTCTCGTGGAACGGCTATTATTAGCATACACAATCAGAAGATTGACTATTTCAGTTGTTTGTCAATAGGTGAATTAAGGTACGTTTAATATCCGGGTAAGCCTGCGCGGCAGGGATAGGCTGATCCGGTCAATACTTTACGTAGAGTCCACATTGTTGATTCTAGTGGGGCTACATTTACATATTATTTCAAAAAAGATGCACCTTGGATTTATATAGCTTGAAGTCGGACAGTGAATTCTTACCTTATGACAGTGTGTGATTCTACGTAATGTATCGATCCAGATCAGCCTGCGCATTCTGCACAATTTAATCCGGGCTGACAAATTCCGTCTCAGAGGGATATAGGTTTATAGTGATGATTCCTGAAATAGAAAATCCACAGGAGGCGAAAAGTGTCTGTCCTGGTAAGCCTGCGCGGCATGCTTATATATATATGAGGGTTTATTATGTCATGTACATATTTAGTGGACACAGAAAATGCATGAATTATTCATACATTAATAATCTGAACATCGAATATTTAAATGAATAAAAACTTCAAGTGAATTTGAGCCGGTCACTTGGAAATTGCAATGATTGGCGTAGATCAAGATCACGATGTACTGACATGATGAACATCGTGATCTGCACACACACTGTTTAGAAATGCCAACTTGTACATTTTCCCATAGACGGTCTCAGTTAAGCTTTTCGTCACACACTCGTAGATTGACTACCAGACTCGATGGTTTCTCTTACTACTGAAATGCTTTCTTCAATCTGGCATCGAAAAGAACCACAAGCAGTGTGTTTGATATAATGCATCCCTTTATCATAGTTATAACTATTTTAGTTTCCAGCTCCACGAGAAAACCAACATTATGGACTCTGCGTAATGTATCGACACAGATCAGCCTGTGCAGTTCGCGCAGGTTAATCCGGGCCGACACATTCTCCGTCTCAGGGAAATAGAGGTATAAAGAAGTGTGTGAAGTTGGCAGAGCATTAGACGTTAGACATTAGACATTAAAAAAAACCAGAATGTCTAATTAGACATTCGAAGAAAGATTCGCAAATTTTAAATATCGATGGTCTAATTAGACATTAGACATTCGATTAGACATTCGCAAATTACAAGATCTATAACCCAAATTCGTCGTAGGTCATTGTACATTCAAAAAACGAATGTCTAATAAGTCAGAGAGACATTAGCCATTCGATTAGACATTCGCAAATTAAGAGATTTAGGTATGTGTGTGAAGTTGGCTCTATGATCAGTCATCGGCCATTGGAATTCAAACTGTTCCACTCCCGTGTCAGCGCCTTCCACTCCCGTGGCAAAAACTGGGCGTTCCATTCCCTTGACCAAATTCGTCGTAGGTCATTGTACATTAAAAAAACGAATGTCTAATTGGTCAGTTAGACATTAGACATTAGACATTCGCAAATTACTAAACTTAGTTTCCAAATTCGTCGGAGGTCAATGTACATTCAAAAAGCGAATGTCTAATTGATCAGTAAGACATTAGACATTCGATTAGACATTCGTCAATTAAGAGATTTAGGTTCCAAATTCGTCGTAGGTCACATTGTACATTCAAAAAACGAATGTTTTATTGGTCAGTTAGACATTAGACATTCGATTAGACATTCGCGAATTAAGAGACATAGGTATATGTGTGACGTTGGCTCTATGATCGGTCATCGGCCATTGAAATTCAAACTGTTCCACTCCCGTGTCAAAAACCGGTTGTTCCATTCCGGTGACATACCCGGAACACACACCTGGAACACCGAGCTCGATCATCGGTATTTATATACCAAGTCGGTGTACAGATTGCTATATGAATTCGAATATCGATGGCCGAGCTCAGTGTCCAGGTCGGTGTTCCGGGTATGTCACGGTTAAAACGCCCGGCTTTTGTCACGGGAGTGGAACGCGCTGACACGGGAGTGGAACAGTAGTCATACAAGACGAATGTTTGACGCAAAGCATCAAAAAGAAGCCGTAATATTTCGTTGCACATGAAGAAATAAAAAAACTACATTTAAATCCACAAACATTAGACAAATTGAATCTGTAGTTTGTAATGCAGATATCGGTATTTGAAGATTTAAGTATTATGTAAGATATTTAACCTGGCAGGGTTGTGTTTTAAGTGAATGAGATGATTTAGAGTTAAACTGATCATGACAAGTGACTCATAAAACAAATCTGCAGCAGACGACTTTGAAATTATCAAGTACAAAATATATAAAATCTATAAAATGATAGTACGATAACTGAAAAGTGTTCAAAATTATTGTGGTAAATGCAATCATGATTGCTCATTATGAGCAATTTCTCCTTTTGCCACAATGCTTTTAATGATGTTTAACCCGACAGACTTTGAAATCATCAAGTACAGAACATAGATAATTTATCTCTATAAATGATAGCAAGATAATTGAAAAGAGTTGAAAATGTTGTGGCAAATGGAGCAATTGCTCATTATAAGTAATTACACCTTTCGCCACAAAGATTTCAAAAGTCGTCTGTTGCAGAGGCTCAGACATGGTATATACTCGTATGTGGGAAATGGTTAAAACCGTAAATGGTGAAAATTAAGCTCATTATAATCAATTTCACCTTTTGCCACAATGATCTCACAAGTCGTCTGTTGCAGAGGATCATAAAGGGTATATACTCATATGCGGAAAAGGGTTAAAACCGTTAATGGAGAAAACTAAACTTATTATGAACAATTTCACCTTTTGCCACTGATTTTTAAAGTCGTCTGTTGCAGAGACTCGGTTAGGGTATATTTGTGAGAAAGGTTTAAAACCGTAAATAGAGAAAATTAAGGCAATACATATTTGGTCATAACCTAATTCAGTGTTAATTTAAATTGTTATTGGAGAGAGTTTCTTGTGGAGATATTAAGACCCAAACATTGAATGGGTATAACAATATGAAAGGTAAAGGTGTTACAAATTTACAACACGAGTATACTGCAAAAACATAACTTTTCTATATTGTTTCATCAAAATGTCGAACGAGCAAACGTATGAAGCAGATAAGGAAAAGACCAGATAACCATAGTATATGATATGCTTGCTTGAATATAACGGCTAAGCATACGGGTTTATACAACACAGTGACGTAATAACGTCGAGATATAGTGTCTTCTGGAGTACTGCGTAATATATAGGATGAAAGGAACCAGATAAGGCGCCTTTTTTTGGTTCCCGGTTTGAGAACTATTGAAATAATAAAGCGTATGATGCAGGTAAACAATTTAGTAGAATGGTTCTCTATTTTACTGTTTAAACTAGATACAGTAAGAATTTAGCTTAACTAAAAATGTACATACATTAAATAAATATACCGGTTTTTGTCTTTTTTTCTTAATTTGTAAAACTCACATATGAATAAAGAGTGTAAAAGGGATGTTTTAAAAGTCATTTACCTTAAATTAATATACTTAGTAAGGACTAAGAGAAATCCCGATATGTGGTCACACTGGCAGGTCTAAATATCTCCTTGTGCTAAATTTCTAGGCATTCCTACAAGGAAAAATATAAACTATAAATTGTTTGTGCGATGCGTAACCCTTTATTATGCTATGCGTTACCTTATATCATGCGATGCATAACATTATACTATGTGATGCGTAACCCTATATTAATGCGACGTGTAACCCTATATTTTGCGATGCATAACCCTATAGTATGCGATGCGTAACCCTATGGTATGCGATGCGTAATCCTTTCTTATGCGATGCGTTACCCTTTCCTATGCGATGCGTAACCGTACATTGTGATATGCGTAACCCTATAACATGCGATGCATAACACTATATTATATGATGCGTAACCCTATATTATGCGATGCGTAACTCATTTTATGCGACGCGTATTACTATACGATGCGATGCATAACCCTATATTATGCGACGCGTAACCCTATGTTTTTCGATGCGTAACCTTTGACTATACTTGGTGACTGGACATTTTATAGGGTGCAACCATCAACTTCTTGGACAACAAGTTACTAGATCTACCCAAAAATAGAAGAGCTAATAATTAAAAGTATGTATACTTGTAGTGTATGCAGTTCTGTAAAGCCCCAAACCTTACCGTAGAGGTCGAAGGTTATGGACATACATGTACCTTGTGGAGAACGCCACCTGAAGTGCTTTCAAAAAAAAAAAAAAAATGCGATAGCTTTATTCTTATACAATTGTAAGTAGCTTGATTGGCGGTTAGCTTTTATATTTTATTGTCAGTCTAGTGAGCTTAAAACAGTTACATAACCCTAGGGTACAGGTATATGTGTTATAATTGGTGAATGCTGTTAGGGTTAAACTTTTTTTTATTAAATAATTTCTGAAATACAATATAATTTATAAGTTTATCTTAATTAATTGGTTTCATAATATACATCTATGACAATTTCGGTAACAAGAACGTTTATTTCATGCAAAACAATAAGGTACATTATTACTTGATGAAAACTATGTCTGTCATTCAAGTATTTAAAATATCCTATTCTTATTATCTAAGTAATCTTTAAACAATGGTGACCTTTGATTGTTCGACATGTACTTATGTTTTGCATTGTTAAAACTTCGGAGCTGGTAAGTGAATCTTCCGTTCAATAGACGTCAGCAATCTGTCATATATAAAAACATATATTAATCTTTTTGGTAAATATTTTTATATAAACGATAAATTGGGACTGATGAGTGTCTATTTGCCATTCACTTGCGATTTCTGTGCATGCTATCTCGCCCCAACTGCTTTAGCTGATACTATTCTTTTACGTCAATGAACGTGTTTTAAATTACAATTGTACCATACAATCGAATGCTTTTTACATCTAAAGATGTCTTCGCCAATCTCGAGTCAATGTCAAGGCTGCTTAAGATGTCTTCGCCAATCTCGAGTCAATGTCAAGGCTGCCTAAGATGTCTTCGCCCACCGCGAGTCAATGTCAAGGCTGCCTAAGATGTCTTCGCCCATCGTGAGTCAATGTCAAGGCTGCCTAAGATGTCTTCGCCCACCGCGAGTCAATGTCAAGGCTGCCTAAGACGTCGTCGCCCATCGTACGTCAATGTCAAGGCTGCTAAAGAAGTTTTCGCCCATCGTGAGTCAATGTCAAGGCTGCCTAAGATGTCTTCGCCCATCGTGAGTCAATGTCAAGGCTGCTAAAGATGTCTTCGCCCATCGTGAGTCAATGTCAAGGCTGCCTAAGATGTCTTCGCCCACCGCGAGTCAATGTCAAGGCTGCCTAAGACGTCTTCGCCCATCGTACGTCAATGTCAAGGCTGCTAAAGAAGTTTTCGCCCATCGTGAGTCAATGTCAAGGCTGCTTAAGATGTCTTCTGAACGTTGATTGTTTTTCACACAAGTTTTCCATATAAGAGCCTTTCCAAGCAAATGGTTGCCCTTCCATATATATTGTTAGCCCATTGCTGGAAGAGGAATGGTGCGTGTCGCAATTACTTTTGTCAAACGTCGGACAGATGAACGTTGGCCGAACTGGTGTTCGAATTTACAACCCCTGGATTAATAGCCCGCGTCGCTACGGACTGAGCTAGCGGGTCACGGTGCTCTTTTTGAAGTAATTTAACACCATTCACATGAAATCATAAATGATAAAAAGAAACGGAAATGTGTGGTGCTCTGCGAAACCAACCGTAGGGCAAGTGTAAGCAGAGTAGATATAGATCAGCCAGTGAAATAGCGCAATCTGATCTGACTCGTCAATTAGTCAATTAAGGTTTCCTCAAGACTTCTGTAAAACGTTTGAACTTGCAAGTCATTTTCCACACATACTGAAACAGAAAATCCGCAGGAGACCAAACGTGTCTGCCCGGGTTAGCCTGCGCGGCATGCTTATGCTGGTCCACAATGATGGTTTCTCTTGTAACGGCTCATATGCGCTATTGTTGTGCCTTTGTTTGGTTTAATTTTGAGGCGGTGAATGAACTTTACCGAACAATAACAAGAACAAACTAAAACCCTGTGGATTATCTTAGCAGAGGTAGAATAGAGCTAATTTCACTCTATATCTAGTTGCCAAAAAATGTCTCAAGTATCACTCCAAATACCAGATCGACGCCTTTGACTATACGATTACAACAGTTCATGTATATCTTGTCTCTGATATTAAGGATTACATTCAGTCTAACTATTGCTTAATCACATTGTCAGTCGAAAACATATTAATGGATAAGCCGGATTGAGTGTTAACAAAAGCATGGTTTACATGGGGAAAGAAAAGAACTCCGGGAGGGTCTTAAGTCGTGAAAGAAGAAGGATTATTTCTTACCTCCTCTAAAAACGAACATATGTAAGATCCTCCCCGCAATAAAATGCGACCATTGGAAGTTTTAAAATTTAATCAGTGGTTTGGAAACTAGATGAAACCATATATTTTTGTTTTCAGGATATCCCTTCAGTTTTAAATCAACTATACCTACCTGCACGTTTTCAACGTGTCGTTATGGCCATGTTGGCCTGCAAAGTTTGAAAAACGAGCAGCGATCTAGAAAAACGGCCAACCTTCGTGTATTTCATATACATCTAGATTATGTGATCTAAATTTGCTTTATAATTTAGATGATCTTTGAATACCTCTTTGATATAGAACAAATTGTTAGCGAACAGTTCATATCAAGATCAGACTGCAGATGTACAGGTGAGTCTGGATCTAGACTGGATACACATTCCCTATGGGTGGTTGAACCAGTGCGCTACTCACATGTTCAGACACCGATATTAACTCCCCTTTCCCACATACAACATATCCGCAGTAGACGAATTTGAAAACATCCTTGCACACATTTTTGATTTAAAATTTTAATATTCAAATTGTAAAATGTACATAATAATTATGTTTTCAGCTTTATATGCCTGTCATGAATATACGTCATTCTTTAAAACACAACGCATTTTAACTCGATATGTTCAATAAAATGTTCATATTGATAAAATGAACTTAATTCAATAAACAGCTATTCTAAAAAAAAAAATGATTGGCTTATGATGAGTGAATTACTTTAAAAAATCGGATTTCAAAGAGTCATTGGCAATGCTAAATATATCGTCTAACTATTTGTTAAAAATTTCCGATCTAAAAGCAAGTGCTGCTTATATGGCTTAATATGAACCATTCCCCGAGAAAAACAACAGTATGGATTCTGCGTAATGTATCTACCCAGATCAGCCTGCGTAGTCCATGCAGGCTAATCAGGGCCGACACATTCCGTCTCAGGGGGATAGAGGTATAGCGTTATGATTCCTAAAACAGAAAATCCACAGGAGGCGAAAAGTGTCTGTCCGGGGTAGCCTGCGCGGCATGCTTAGGCTGGTCTAAGCCGATACATTACGCAGAGTCCGCAATGTTTGTTCTCTCATGGAACGGCTCATATATATTATAAGCCATGTAAAAACAAAAGAGTGTTTGAATAAAAACATGTTTCACCTACCACTATTGCTGAAAGTGAATATGTGGCGAACCAACGACGGACACGTGATCCCGTCGTGTTTACCTGCCAATGAAGGCGACATTAACATCTTGGAAGTAAAGAACTTTCAACGTGTACCAACTGAGTCTGTGTAAACGCAAAACGCCAGAAATACTGCGCTCAATGTTGCTTACGTAATATTATTTTGCTTGACCAAAAACGGACTATTTGTTTACTTGATGGAGGTATGTAATCTTACGGTCCGAAACTCCGACGCATTAGACAATCTTGTATAACTGAACAGACTCCCCCTGCCGGTTTTACCAATTACCTTAAAAATAGTAGTAATGTTTTTTTATCCTTTGGTCTCAAGATTCTGGGAATGGCATTACACTCGACTCGTTGTTGTCAGGATATACTAGGTCAGTAGTACTGGTATCTCACCAAGGAATTGCCGTGAGATTACTGAAACGTTGTAATAAGCGGCGTAAAGTACCACACAAATAAACAAACCGAAGAGAGCATGAACGTCCGGTACAACTATAGATGTATTTGCGTGTTTGTTTCATCATATAATAAAAGGCTAACCCCCCCCCCCCCCCCCCCCCCCCCCCCCCCCCCGCCCTGTTTCAAGGGAGCACGCCGCGTTTCGTCTTCTATAGCGAAGAGGCAACTTTGAGGACAAACAAGAAATAATCAGACAGAGTCTCTACAATGAAAGTATAATAATGAATAGAGAAGAACATATCATGACAAAAGAAGACATTGCTCATTAAGGAGAATTCAGAATTTTGATATTTAGAGGTCAATTTCGGGTCGACAAATTAAAATTAGAGCGATAGTATCGACCCCAACACATCGTCTGTTCGACTGTTCAGCGCGACAGAACGAAATTAGACTTCTCATGTTAGCTAACGCGTTGGCGGAAACAGGATTCGGTATATTCGTTAACGCTAAGTTAGTCTGGTCCCTTTAATATTTTATATTTATAATAAATGAGATAATAAAAATAGAACATTATCTTTATCACTTCATTTCTTTTCGATAGAAATGATGAACCATTTATTTATCTACTAGGTAGTCAGAGATGTCCATTTTCCGCACTTGTTGTTACAGGTAAGAGTACACCAGTAAGACATAGGTGTCAACAAATAATTGGTTGGCAAAGTGAGATTAAAAGTTTGACCCAAAAATAAAAAAGATAGCAAAGTGAGACTGAACCAGTCTGGTACCCGGCGTACTGCAGTGAATAAGTACGTCACACATCAGCAAACAATCGCCACTAAATTAGTCACGTTGCCATATAGATCGATATCGCATGTATAGTAAATTAGTAAATGAGCCGAATAACGAGAAAAACACCAATGTGGACTCTGCGTTAATTATCGATACGGATCAGCCTAAGCATGCCGCATAGGTTAACCCGGAGTGACACTTTTCGCCTCTTAAGGATTTTTTGTTTCAGAAATCATTACTCTATATCTATATCCCTCCTGAAACGGAAGTGTCGGTCCGGATTAGCCTGCGCGGATTACGCGGTCGATACAATACGCAGGGTCCATACTGTCAGTTTTCTCATGAAACGGCTCAAATATGCGATTGAATTTCGTGAACTCTACAGCGGACCAACACAATCTGATGTTCCGATTCAATGGAGCAAACCACTTTCGGAGTTTAAAAAGTTAAACTGTTTGATCGCTGTCATCTTTTGCTTGCTACACCATGTCCAAAGTGAACCGCACATATTGGTGAATGCATGACCCGCTACCCAAGGTAGGGGAAGGCAACTCGAGACCAAAGTTAAGCAAGCTCAAATATGCTCTTTCCTCGCCAATACTTTTACAAGTCTTATAAATCAAAGAACAGACTACAAACGTATGTTAAGCGGCATACGTGATTTTTGCGAATATTGTGGTATGGGAACAACAATATGCTTATGATAGTCAAAGTACAGTTGAGTATCTTTTGACATCTTGTGAGACTTTCCATATAATACTAGATGTTTATTTTTGTGATTTCAAAAAATGTACTAATCATGCAGCATAAGCAGATTTCCTTTCAAAATGATAGACATTTTGAGTCTCCAAAATAGAGTTATAAAATGGTACTCGAATTACAAAGAATTGTTTTTTACAAGATTTAGCGACGAACTTCGAGAGTCTAGAGGAAATGTTATTTCACTGGATAGACAAACACAGTGACACGAATCAACTGCTTGAAATACACTCCATTTATTATGAAAAAGAAAATCCTGTCAGAATAATAAGAATCATGCATAAGTGAGGTTTACAACGATTTAAACTATCTAGCCTTAAAGTTTAAATCCCTCACATTTGACAAATTATATTAATCTATCACATTGCAGGAACTATGTATGTATGACCCGTAAACTAATAGGTACTAACGAAGCATGTTCTCTTGATGATGCCAACTACAGACATTTTAAAGGTTGTTATTTATTTAACGGGAATTTTACTCTTACTGTTCATTCATTCTTTCATCGCCAATGTCACTATTGAGATTTTCGCAAACAATACATATTCAGGTGAGTCACGTCGTAAAGAGCTGTCTTACAACATGAAATCTGCATTGTTTGCCTTTTAGTTATCAAAATATTCCAAAATTCTTATAACATGAACAATAGAACGCCCGATTTTGAACACAGAAGAGTCTACTTTAGAAAACTCTGTGCTGAACGATTTGTTTACATTTTTATCGTCAGAAAATGTCCAATCAGTATTGGGGTTAAGAGTTGAGCATACCTGTTTTTAAAAAAGGTGATTCGTCCGACCTTTAGAATTACAATATTGATTTATTTTAGTTTAACTCCGTTTTAAACGGTAGTTCAGACATATCACGGTGACCTGTTCATCTGAAGTGATTTTCATGGCTTACTCGCAACAGTACTTCACACAAACATTCCTCCCCGGCATCCTACTATCTAGGCTAGTTAGCACATTGGTGAAATAACAAAATTTACCAGACGCGGAGAAATATGATGCAGGTCCTATTTAGCAATACTTTGCTGGTTTATTGTCTTACATATCAAGCTGCAAGGGCAGATCACGACGTAGTGTGATCGGAAGACTTCAAGCGATTGTTGTATTTTAAACGCAGCATAATTGACGATTTTTCAGATTACTTAAATCTGTCTAAGCTGAAATCATCTCCATTCTTATTATGCATACCGTGACCGTGTTGAAACGGATTTGATATCTTCTCGCCAGATGTCAAATAAGAGATATATACCACCCGGCCTCAGTGATACCTCATGTAGAGAGCTTAACGTAAGTGTGACTAGGATAAGACATATATCTGACGCACTTAAACAGCATGTTCTCTGTGTAAGTGGTTGGTTGATACAACCATTTTGTCTCTGTGGATCAGCATTAATGATCCAGCGCTATTTTAATATGAATTCTATAACATGATTTAAACACAATAATTTCCTGCGGTAAGTTTTAAATTAAAGTTGAGATTGGTTGGACGTTATTCCAAATTCAAAATAAAAAATCTGATGATTAAAGCAAATATGAGTGATTGATTAATGGAACTTTAACGACGTTTACATCCGCTTTCCAGTTCCACCATGTAGGAGTATTCACATAGACTAGTTAGGCCTATTGGTGGAAGACGAATGACCTTAGTAACAATGAATGACCGTGCCCGAGTTCGAACTCACGACCCCTTGATTGATAGCCCTCGTCGTTACCGACAGAGCTTTAGCGGCTTGAATAACTGTGCAAACAGTTAATGCTAAATACTGATATCGGCGTGTTCATCCCACTAATGTCGCCAGCGAAACCAAAATCCGCACAATTGTAATATTTTGGTAGATGGCAGTTAGTTAGTTTTATCAAACAAACAGATGTAGCAACATGTAAATTGTGACAATAATACGAAAAAAAACCATGGACGGGTTTTTTCGCTTATAGTTAACAGGTGTGAGATTTTTTTTTTTTTCAATAACCCATGAAGCTTTCTGAAATGAAACTGGCCAAATCCATGGGGGCCGCCATTTTGGGTATGTATAAAATGAGCCGAGAAACACGGATTGAAAAAAAATTATTGTCGTCTTTTTAATATTTTTTTCTAAATCGATATTTTGGGTATGTATAAAATGACACGAAAAACACGGACTTTTTAAATTATTGTCGTCTTTTTAATATTTTTTTTTTTTAAATCGATATTTATTAAAGTGCTGTGTTTTGGGGGAATTAACATTTGTACGAAAAGGTAAAAATAAATGGAACTCTGTAAGAAATATGTTTTCCCGTTCGTCAAAAAAACCGACAGCATTAGACTTCTACGCCTGAACCTAAATGTTGACTGTATCGTAGCCAAAGAAGGATGTGACGTCATTTCCGTAACACTTCATCTTGGCGTAACGTCAATGGAGCGACGTCGTTTCCCGCAAAAAAGTGGTATCAACATGAAATACCCCAAATTCCTATACATGAGCTATTTATCAAACATTGTGGCAAAAGGATAACTTTCTCATAAGGAGCAATTGTTCTTTTAGCGACAATCTTTCCCTAAATCGTCTGTTGCAAAGGCCTCAGAAACCGTCTCTAATAGGGAAAGGGTTTAGCAGAAATGTGACCCCTTACATCATTTGTTCCAGTCATATTGACTGGTTGAAAAAGGCAGTTGCCAGGTGGCATCAGCAAAGAGCTGATCTTTTTGCTTCTTTACCATAATGCAGGTGATCGACTAAGGATCATCTTGGCCATCATGTTTTAACCTCGTTCATTATAAATGTATTCCTTGATTTTCTGAAAGTCTTTACTTTATTATTTTCTGTTCGTAATAATAGACGACAGCAATACGAATTCCAAATATTTTTTGATAATGCACGAAACATGACATTAACATTATTATTGTCTAATCAATTACTTATAAATCCTTTTTTATGGCCAAAGTATGCTCTTTAATTTTTGTTTATAATTATCTTGCGTTTTTTCGTAAATAGGTAGCACCTATAGATATATTATGAATCTATACAGCAAAAGGGATACTTCAGAAAAAAATGTTTTCGCGACACCAGTGACGGAACACTCAAACTACTAACAAACTATCCGACGGGTCATGTGACAAAAGAAAAAAAAAAATGTTGTTTTTCTCAGGACATATAATAATTTCTTAATACAGGTCATATACTCGCACGAAAAAGAAAGCGTGCACTTGGTTAGAGGGACTTTTTTTATACTTGTGTGAAGGGTTATTTTCTTCACTCATGATGTTAAATCCGTATATCTAAACTTTGTAACAAAAACGTTATGCCCAATTTAAAAGTGCACACTTTCTTTTTCGTGTGAGTATATAATAGTTATCAGCAATTAAAACATGTCCTGAGAAAAACAACAATAAAAGGCCAGTTACGATCAGTTTCGGTTTAGATCAACCTGCACCTACGCTCAATCTGATATGTTTCATTTGTTACACGTTTCAAGTATATTATAAACAGCTGACATCGTTAAATTTAAATGCATTTTCTCCATACATGTAGAAGATCTTCTTTCTACATGTGTTACTATACGCTAGCGGTTTGTTGCGTGTGTCACACTGATCGTATATTGTTTAGCTATAATGTGGTCTATGAATACATAAACCATGATATCCAGTCTTGGGTCGTTAGTATAGCTATAATGTGGTGTATGATTACATAAACCATGATATCCAGTCTTGGGTCGTTAGTATAGCTATAATGTGGTGTATGAATGTATAAACCATGATATCCAGTCTTGGGTCGTTAGTATAGCTATAATGTGGTGTATGAATGTATAAACCATGATATCCAGTCTTGGGTCGTTAGTATAGCTATAATGTGGTGTATGAATGTATAAACCATGATATCCAGTCTTGGGTCGTTAGTATAGCTATAATGTGGTGTATGAATGTATAAACCATGATATCCAGTCTTGGGTCGTTAGTATAGCTATAATGTGGTGTATGAATGTATAAACCATGATATCCAGTCTTGGGTCGTTAGTATAGCTATAATGTGGTGTATGAATGTATAAACCATGATATCCAGTCTTGGGTCGTTAGTATAGCTATAATGTGGTGTATGAATGTATAAACCATGATATCCAGTCTTGGGTCGTTAGTATAGCTATAATGTGGTGTATGAATGTATAAACCATGATATCCAGTCTTGGGTCGTTAGTATAGCTAATATTAGTTTGAATGGTGGTTAACGACGCTCTCAACAGTATTTCAGTTATTTGCGATAAATTACCAGTTCTGCTGGTATCATTCATTCTAACACATATGTATCAGTCAAACTGCTTTGTCCGCACCCCTAAGCAACATGGAGGGAAACCATGACTACCTTCAGTTTAAGTCTTTGGTATGACCTGACCGGGGATCGATCTCTGTCTCCCGCTCCCTGGGTGGACGCTCTTACCACTACGCTAACACATAGGAGACGGTATATAGCGAATAGTATAGTTCTGTGGTGAAAGTCTGTTTTGCCCTTTGTGTTTTAGACCATTCCTTTTGGTCTGTTGTTGGGCCCAGAAAACTCTGGTACCCAGTTTTGATGAACCAACCCACAAGGAATTATTTCATGTGCCAGTTGGACCCAGGAGGCAAAGTAAGACAGACGTGGTTTGACCCTGACTGATGAATGAGACTCTTTAAGACCAAGCAAATGATACCATAATGCAGGTAAGTGAAACTGAGTGAACACAACAGTTCTATAAAGCGTTTCATTGTTTTCCGATGGTCTCGATAATCATTCCAAATCGTGGAGATATATTCTCGGAAAGCTATGGAGTCAAGCCATCCGTCATTCTCCTTCAAGTTATGACAGTGTCCGTCTGTGGAAACTATTTGTGTGCATGGCTTAACCAGTGAATCGAAACAAAGTCCATGGTTTGGAATATTATTTTATATATACAAAGAATTAATGAACTAAATCTATTGACTTCCCCAAATTATGTGCGTTTGAGCAAATCTTCGAAAGAAGAAAGACATTCGTCTTTATAGATCGTCTGGTCAGAAAGAACGATAGTCAACCTGGATATTCGTTATTGTTTCACTTTGGATCATAACATTGGAATGTGAAATCAAACACATATCATAAGTGATAAAAACTCTTAACAACTAAATATAAGAGATCAAATCAAACACAAGTGAACTGTAATGACATCCATTAACTATGACTTTAAAATACCTCCTAGTCGCTTCATGTTAATTACTTATCGCTAAATGCCCCAGTAGGCATCACTTGAACTTCCAATTACTGTATCAAGATGTCATCACCCTCTAACGTTTCAAATACATACACTCAGCACATGTTAAATGTAATATGAGGTAATTATTATACATGTTTACATATAAAGTGAATACCAGGCTGTATACAGGATTCATATGGAGAGAAAAAAAAGTACGATAGAGAAGAGAGACAAAAAAAAACCCCAAAAATATACAAGTATATACACTGATAATAACCCCTCTCCTGCTGACATAATGCTGCTGAAATGTCATTCTTAAGGTTAAGTTGGTATCATACTACTACACTATTATATATGTGTAATTGGAATTTTACACGATTTGCTTAAGGTTCTATTATAAAAGATAAAATACAATCACCACTCGACCCCTTAGCCCCTGTTCGTAATAATATTATAATATATGAGTGATACACACTTTTCTAATTTATTGACTCAATACAATCCCCAGTCTACCTGTAATTATACAATTCCATATTATACCGACTCAAGAAGTTCCTATTCTTCCTCTGGTACATTATACAATTCCATATTATACCGACTCAAGAAGTCCCTATTCTTCCTCTGGTACATTATACAATTCCATATTATACCGACTCAAGAAGTCCCTATTCTTCCTCTGGTACATGATAAAATTCCATATTATACCGATTCAAGAAGTTCCTATTCTTCCTCTGGTACATTATACAATTCCATGTTATACCGACTCAAGAAGTCCCTATTCTACATCTAAGCAACTGCTTACTATGGGTTATTGATAATACAATACGGTTTTCTAATCTATTGATTCAAGGGGTCCCCTTTTCGACCTCTAAATCAATGTTTCTTATGCGTTATTTGAATGTGATACATCTTTCTGTTATACCGAATTCCCTATTCGACATCTAAGCCAATGTTTATGATGCGTTATTTGAATGTAATACCTATTTCTTTTATTCCGAATCAAGTACCCCTCACTCGACCTCTACGTCACTGTTTCATGTGTATTATTGGAATGTAACTAAATGTTGTCTTTAACAGAATCAAGTATTCCTTACTCGACCTCTAAGTCGCCGTTTCTTATGTGTAATTGATATTATAACTGTCTTTGTATGGTGTCATACCAATGGTGGGAGCTAATATAAACCAGAATAAAATGGTTCGAGTCGACGAACACTCTACTATGTCACTACAAACCTTAGCTCAAAAGCAAATATCTCCTTTTGCATACAATTACAGATGTCTCAGGATTAAAATATTCCCACAAAAACTTAGAGTATGTGTAGGGTTTCCCTATAAACAAGAGCATTGCCAACCATACAAATTCCATGGCAGTGTTTTATATACAGATGTATTATAGTATATGTGGTCTTTGTCTTAGATCAATGAAACGGGAGTCCATCCAAGTTCACTTTACAATACACCAGTATATGAGGTATGGAGGAATTGTGTCTCCAAATGAAAATGCTAGACCGATGAAGTTGTTTCATACAGACACATTATAGTCAACGTGACCTTGACCTTTGAACTTTGACATAGCTTGGTAAAACGCGAACGCCCCCAAACTCTCTTGACACTGAACCTGTGCATGGAATAGGAAGGAAATCCGTCCACACACAAATGAAAGTGCTAAAGCGATGAAATTGTTTTATACAAATGCATTATAGTCACAATGAGCTTGAACTTTGAGCTAGGTCGATGGACTGTGAACTTGTACAAGAAGAGATAATTTTAAACATAGAATTTAAGTTTCATAACAATCGGATAATAAATAAAGTCACAAAAGTGATGACGTCATTTCGTACAACTTATAAAAGACGCTGTTAGAACAAGAAATCGCTCTATTTAAAGACCAATCAGAACTTCACAACAGGAAGTGGATACAAATTACAAACCTTTAATAATATAAGCACTGCAGTGTTGACGGCCTGGGGGCTGCTGGAAGGTTGGAGTTTTCGACGTACGGGTCCTACGGCCCCCCGGTTAATCCCCCACTGTATATTTCACGTGACTTCTTTCGTGGGGTGGGGGAGTCGGGCACGGGCCCTATGGGCCCCCGTTAAATCCTTCACTACATTTGCCACGCTTTTTCTTTGTTTACCATTCATTTTTCGACGCATGGGCTCCCGATTAATCCGCCACTGTATATTTCACGTGACTTCGTTCCTCTTTCTTCGAGAATGTTAATAATGTTAACAAGCGTCCATATTTGACCTCTCGGCACATTAATTTCTAAAGCATTTCTTAAACTTATATGGGAGTACTCACGCCTTAAGTTTTTCACTGATGTTCCAACAACATTACAATGATATTTACGGGGGAGATCCTAACTTTTTAAATACAGTTGTGTTCAATCCATGATGAACTATTTTTCACGCGCAGTTTCTCATGCGTTGTTTGCTGCTAACAGCAATTGGCAGGCTACCAACTCCGAAACAAAAAATGGAATTACTACTATGACCAGGGGGTAAAGCCCTAGGCCAAAAAACAACACAACTTTTTCATACCAATTGAATCACATTCCGACCCTTATTAACTCACATACATTTTCTCTTCTTCTACACTTCATCTTTCACATTCTCGCCCTTATCATTATCATGATATCCTCTTTTAAATTTCTTCTTTGTAGCATATAAAACATTGCAAGAATATTGAAATGCATGATACATAACTTTTTCGAAATAGAAGACATATATTCGAAAGGTTTAAAAAAACAACAACACTGTTACCTTGATCTTTTACCTAGCGCGGGAAAATGCGAACTCATACAAGAGGCGGTGTTGGTGAACACGTGTCTTGAGTTTCATAACAATCGGAAAAGAAATAAAGTCGCTAGAGCAATGACATTTCGCACAAACGTATAAGAGGCACTGTGACCTTGGCCTTTGTCATAGGTCGGTAAAACGCGAACCCGTACAAGAGGCGATGTTAGTGAATATGTGTGTCAAGTTTCATCACACTCGGATAAGAAATAATGTCGCTACAGCGATTACTTCGTTTCTTACAGAAGAATAATAGTCACTCTGACATTGCCCTTTGACCTAGGTCGGTGAAATGTACGTATTTATACAAGAAGCAATGCTAGTGAACACGTGTGTGAAGTGTCATGAAAATCGGATAAGAAGTGAAGTCGCTATAGAGATGACGTCGTTGGACACGTACGAACCGATCCCCTTATATCCTGGACGACCTCGTCACGCGGGGATAATAGTGCAATGGTTGCAGAAACAGATTTGTTAACATTGTCACAAAAGGAGAATTTACTCATGATGAGATATGCGTCAGAAAACGTCTGTATGTGGAGAAGGGCTAATTAAGTAACAATTTTAGTAGTTTTAAACATGAGATCAGGATTCTCAAGGATAAAACCTGGTAAGACACAAAAGCCGTGAGAACATTCCGTTTAAACATCAACAAAAGACGGAACATGTAAAGCAAACAAAAAAAAACCTGTCCTATCGACGTCTTCTCCCCCGTCCTTCTGAATCCATGAAACTGATATTATCGTGCTTAAATGATATTACATGCACTCATATTTTCAATCATATTTAATCAATGGTAGATAAAGAGCAGATGGTCATACTGGCTGATCTTGATCTAAATTGATTTAAAATGTTGTTTCAAGGCTTTCTTAGAATGATACCATAATCTACAAATGGTGTATGAACTCAAGTTAAGCGAATGGTTGATAAGGGTTGATGCACGTGCTTGTAACATAGAAACAGATTTGTATTATTCGAGTAATTTGTGTATACGTTTAAAAAACAAGACATCGTTCAGGCACTTCTTTGTTTTATATTACCCGGTACCAATAAAACCATGTGAAAAATGAAGACTTTTTTGTATATATAAAAAAAAGGCTTATTTCAATCTGTGTTTTTTTTCTTCAGAATGATTGGAATTTATACAAGCACTTATTATAATTCATAACATCGTTCACCGTTCACTGTAGGCTATATACTACAGAATAAAATTAATAATGTGGAAGTTTCCTTTAACACTTTGAAAAGTATTCGAGGTCTACATCAGCTTTTTGTTTACACAACTACATCATCGTTGTATTACACTGTGTGAAAGAAAGCCACTCCCTGAACAATCGTTATAGATATCTGCAAAACAAAGTGTAGAATAATATCACAATCTGACTAAAGTACACGATCTGACCAAATGTACCTATGCGTAGCGTTAATAGGAGATGATTTTAATGAGATTGAATAATATCATTGCCTGTTTTGATGAAAAAAAAATTCAAGGTTGCAAAAATGTACTACCAAGCATGATCGATCCTGCCATAACTATATTGTTAACCTACATGCAGACACCTTTTGACGCCATAACTATATTGTTGACCTACATGCAGACACCTTTTGACGCCATAACTATATTGTTGACCTACATGCAGACACATTTTGACGCCATAACTGTATTGTTAACCTACATGCAGACACCTTTTGACGCCATAACTGTATTGTTGACCTACATGCAGACACATTTTGACGCCATAACTGTAGTGTTAACCTACAAGCAGACACCTTTTGACGCCATAACTATATTGTTAACCTACATGCAGACACGTTTTGACGCCATAACTGTAGTGTTAACCTACAAGCAGACACGTTTTGACGCCATAACTGTATTGTTAACCTACATGCAGACACCTTTTGACGCCATAACTATATTGTTAACCTACATGCAGACACCTTTTGACGCCATAACTATAGTGTTAACCTATATCTAGACACCTTTTGACGCCATAACTATAGTGTTAACCTACATGCAGACACCTTTTGACGCCATAACTATAGTGTTAACCTACAAGCAGACACCTTTTGACGCCATAACTATAGTGTTAACCTACATGCAGACACCTTTTGACGCCATTACTATAGTGTTAACCTACATGCAGACACAACTTTTGACGCCATAACTATAGTGTTAACCTACATGCATACACCTTTTGACGCCATAACAATAGTGTTAACCTACATGCATACACCTTTTGACGCCATAACTATAGTGTTAACCTACATGCAGACACCTTTTGACGCCATAACTATAGTGTTAACCTACATGCAGATACCTTTTGACGCCATAACTATAGTGTTAACCTATATGCAGACACCTTTTGACGCCATAACTATAGTGTTAACCTACATGCAGACACCTTTTGACGCCATAACTAAAGTGTTAACCTACATGCAGACACCTTTTGACGCCATAACTATAGTGTTAACCTACATGCATACACCTTTTGACGCCATAACTAAAGGGTTAACCTACACATACACATTTTGACGCCATAACTATAGTGTTATCCTACATGCAGACACCTTTTGACGCCATAACTATAGTGTTAACTTACATGCAGACACATTTTGACGCCATAACTATAGTGTTAACCTACATGCAGACACCTTTTGACGCCATAACTATAGTGTTAACCTACATGCAGACACCTTTTGACGCCATAACTATAGTGTTAACCTACATGCAAACACATTTTGACGCCATAACTATAGTGTTAACCTACATGCAGACACATTTTGACGCCATAACTATAGTGTTAACCTACATGCAGACACCTTTTGACGCCCTAACTATAGTGTTAACCTACATGCAGACACCTTTTGACGCCATAACTATAGTGTTAACCTACATGCAGACACCTTTTGACTCCATAACTATAGTGTTAACCTACATGCAGACACCTTTTGACGCATCTGTTGCCACAACGCGTTCAACACACTCTCATTAAGTTAACTTCTATTTATAAAGAGTTATCATATTTACTTTTGTCGAAACTGTTTACAAAATCGTCTGCTTCCGTTGTTTCGTATGTAGGAAAGCGTAAATCACAAATAAATCATATCAACTTTCTTCAAATTGCTTCTAATTCATCAATCATTATCAAAACAATGGGTAGGTATGTCTCGGATGAATCGGACAAACAAACCATTTTATTTGTTTGACTACCTTAAATACCATTGTGGAAAGGAGAACGTGTTCGCTTTTAGCATGTTATAACCCTTTCCTCGGCGTGTCCACATTTCGTCTGCTGCAATAGGCACCAACAGTCATCTGTTTTACGGTAAGGGTTGAGAAAGCCACTTTGGCAGCTTTTGTCCCAGGTTAGATGCAATGTAACATATCATTATGCCAGCTTGTCAATTACCCTGCCATTTACATGTACAAACAAGCCAAAGTCGTGCTATACATACAGTTAGTTGCAATGAAACATATCATTATGCCAGCTTGTAAATCACCCTGCCATTTACATGTACAAACAAGCCAAAGTCGTGCCATACATACAGTTAGTTGCAATGTAACATATCATCATTCCAGCTTGTCAATATCACCCTGCCATTTACATGTACAAACAAGCCAAAGTCGTGCCATACAATATACATACAGTAGTCTCGCGATAACTCGAAGTCGAACGGGAGTGAGAAATTACTTCGAGTTATCGACTTGTTCGAGTTACCGCTGAATATATAGAAATTCATTTATGTGTAGATAGTTTCGTCATTCATTTATACCTTAGTCTTAACTACATGTATGAACATTAAGTAAATGATACAATCATATTTAAAAAAATCAGCGTAGCAGCAGTTCTGGTCTATTTAACGCTGGTCAGTAATGCGGTTAGAGAACGTTTACGTTAAACGTAGCATAATCACCAATCACATCGCAGCGTTTCACGCACTACTAACGACATTCCTCTCCGGAGCGACACATAGCAGCAGCTCTGGAGAGTTAACCCTTTCAGCGCCGAATTGTTTAAAGTAGACTCTTCCATGTTCAAAATCGGGTGTGTCCATTTCTCAATTCATGAAAGCTTTGGACTATTTTGGTAACTAAAAGGCAAACAATGCTGGTTTCAGGTGAGACAGCTCGTTACGAGCTGACTCACCTGAATCTGCATTGTTTGCAAAAACCTCAATATTTCCAGTGGCGCTGAAAGAGTTAACAACATCCATACTATGTTCTCTCTTTATTTGTCATCACGTGTGAGCAAATTAAACCTTTCCTACATACAGACGCTTTCATACGCCTCCTCAATAGAAGTCTTTTCAAAAACAATTTGACAAATAGAGGAGTTTCCCACACTGACTAATTTCTCCTTTTGGCACAATGTTTTCAACTGCATGTATTCATGCACAAGGGAAACCAACATCAACGTTGATACTACACATGTGGATAAACAACTGCAGGAGCGTTCATGTTAATAATCAAAATGGATTCTGCTTTACAGGAAATTCTTGAAATCGTTAGTGACAGATTGGCGAACAGTGAAACGGTACGCAAACGCTGACTGAACTGGGTATTTTCTGATCGCAATGGCTAGCAACCCGCCCTGCGTCCAATATACACTTACATTTACCGGGAGGCGTATTTTGATGCTTGTTTTGTTTACATTGTGTTTTACGCCGCTTTGAGCAGTATTTCAGGCGTTTCCTAGGTAATGTACCATTGCTTCCGGTATTATTTATCCTGACACAAAGGGATCAGTCGAAATAATATATAGTCCAGCAAATCTGAGCGCCAAGAAGGAAAAACAATATTACCATTTCTGATATTTAGTATTATCGATTGGGAATCGAACCCTGGTCCTTCTCGCTCACATGGACGCTCTAAACACTAAACATACTAACACGTTCCTTTTAAATATGAAACAAAAAAACAAATCGGTTTCCACAAAACAAAAAGAAAAAAAGAAACAGTTTTTCAATTTGTTTCAATGACATACTGAACGCGTGCATGCCAATACAAAAGAAAACAAGGATAAGAGTTTATAAAGGGTTACGAAAAATGATAAGGATCAATATTATATTAATTAGGTTTCGTTTAAACACTTAACGCCTACAAAGTAAAGACAAATGCTTTTTATTAATATCAATGTATATTAAAAAAAAATAGGCTTAAAATTGTTGCATAAATACAACAGTACATGAAACTGTCCCCCAACAGTAGATCCACTATTTATGTTTACCTTAACACCATTAACATTAAATGAAACTTATATTCTTGTGTAAAAAAGCGACATATTGGATATGTTTGGGCGGGAATATCTATTTATCCAAGAGTTTAACTCTTTCAGCGCCAAAGGCAATATTGAGCTTTTTGCAAACAATGCAGATTCAGGTGAGTCAGCTCGTAACGAGCTGTCTCACCTGAAATCTGCATTGTTTGGCTGTGAGTTATCAAAATATTTCAAAAATCCTACAACATGAAGATAGAGTCGTCCGAGTTTGAAAATGGAAGAGTCTACTTTAAACAATTCGGCGCTGAAAGGGTTAAGCGAAAACAAGGCTTGACATGCTATCCTTCCGCCAATACTGAGTAGGATTACATGTAAACATGCATCTCGGGTTTCTGCGGCCAACTCACGGAAGTAACCGAATTTAGTTTAACATGCAATATAATCAACTGAATCAATACCATTAATATGTTTGTTTCCAGATGCATGCTTTCAACAGTTACTGAGTTATTACGAATACATGAAATTTGCCTAGTTTGAGTATTTAATAAGAATTGGTGAACTATTTTACAGTGCGCACATTTTGTATGGCGACTGTACAGTCAACATCTGTTTAAATCGTTTCGATTGCAATAGTTTGGCTAAATTGCTTCGCAATTAAACCCCACTAAAACTGGAGGTAATAGCTTTCCCTCTTTGGCGCTCAGGACTTTGGGATCTTTCGATGGTGTCCGAATAAATTGACCTGTAGGACTGGTAACCATCCAAGAAACAACGTGACATAAAAGAAATGTAGTTGAAGGCAGTGTGAATCAAAATAAATATACTGAGCGCATCCGAGGTCATCCCGCTAACGACCTTACACATCGGATATAGTGGGCAGATCGATGATAACACACACTTAAAACCAAGTCAATGATTTTAAAAAGAATTTCGTCATGCTTCATGATCGACTTAAAGCTTCATTTCAACATGTAAAGAAACACATCATCGAATGTGTGGCGGTATGGAAAAACCAATCGTATATAATTATCTGTAATTAATGTATATCAAAATTATACTGCGTATCCACGCGATCCGATCTAGATCCTCACTCTTCCCTAATAAGTCATACGATCTCAAGAGGCCTTTTGTAAATAGTTTATATTAAGATCATCTTATATGCATGTGCAGGTTCATCGTTTTCTCTACACTTATCAACATACTATAGAGAGGTTTTTTTCGTAGGTCTCGGCTCGTATCATTTACATAAAAAATACAGGTTCTGCTGTGGTAGGGTTAAATGTTATATAAAACACATACACCAAATAAAAAACCGATAAATAAACATTATCCCTTTAACCCTATCCTATTTGATACCCCTACAGTAGACGACGTTTGAAATATATCATGCCAAAAGGAGAAATAGCACACTATGAGCAAGTTTTCCTTTTTGTAACAATGTTGTCAACTGTTTTCAATACCTAAACTTTATCATAAAGAGATTGTCAAAATCCTTGCCAAGATGATCCGACATTTGAGAATATAACTATGGCATACATGTGTGCCACGTATAGTGATTTGGGGGTTTAGTGACATCCCGTTTGACATCGGCTTATACCTGCTGGGTCTCAATTTCCAGGTGATGTTTTATCAGAATATGCATTTAGGTATGTATATAGCATACATATATGGACTCTGGTTCGACTGTGTGGATGTTAAGACTCGACTAATTCAACAGGCGCATATAAGCCGTTCCATGAGAAAATCGCAAAGTATCGACCTGGATCAGACTACGCATTTCGTGCAGACTAATCCGGGCAGACATTTTTCGCCTCCTTTGGATTTTCTGTTTTAGGAATAATTAATCTTTATTTGTTTTAAAATACAAGGCCGACGTTTTGCGTATGAGCCTCTGTTTCTCTGAAGCAGACACACCGAGTCTTCACTGTACGCATATGCATTAATGATGGTAAAGTTGAGCCCCGGTAGCTCAGTCGGTAGCGATGCGGGCTGTCAATCCAGGGGTTGTGAGTTCGAATCCCGGCTCGGCCAACTTTTCTTTCCGACGATTGACAAAAGTCAATGCGACATGCGTCATTCGTCTTCCACCAATAGGCTAAGCCTATGTGGAAAAGCAGCCAGTTGCTTGGAAAGAATGTTGTGTGGAGTACTGGTATGAGAAAACCAGGAAATGCATGCGTAGGTGAACTGGCCGCCGTGATATAACTGAGAAATTGTTAAAAACGGCGTTAAACCCGAATCAATCAATAATGATGGGAAACGGGGTGTGGCCTCATTCGTATAATTTATGTTAAGCGTGAAATCCCATTATTTTTTTCAATAAGAGAGAGTAGTCATATATGTTTTGATTCGTGTAAGATCTGCCTTCATGTAAATTTTAACCCGTTACTAGAAATGTTAATATTAACAATCAATTTAATATATGACCCTTCTTGATTCAGTGACGTTCGTAAAGATAAATAGTATGATGCGACCCAGACAGGGCCTATGCCGATTTTCCATAATTACCTGTTATCAAACACCGCTAACAACCATAGAGTATATAGATTTGTTTTATCACTGTAATCCAATGTTGCGGCTGATCATAACCTTCAACCGCTTAGCTGATATGCGCTCTCTCATACTAAAACCGATCTAACGGGGGAATCGCCATAGATAGTAGTAACGACCAAAATATATACATGCATGGTTCGGTTTTGGTAATAGCCGTTCTTGTACGATTGTACGGCGAACTGGGGATGTTCTTACTGCACATAGGTCCCGGCTGATCTGGATCTTGCCTGGTCGCGAACCAGTTCAGGCCAGTGTTCGTGTGACGCAACCCATGATGATTCTTTAAAATCCGTCAGGTTCAGAATCTTGTGATAAAAACGAAACATCTTGATGAATGTTTTAACTGACAGATACTTGTAATATAACCAAGTACGGGAACGGAGAGTTTGTCGGTCTAATCAATATTGCATTTATCTTCAAAGTTTGCTAATGGCGTCTGCTGCAGAGGCGGCCATTGTCGTTTGTAAGAAGGAAGATGTTCTTATTAGTTTGTCTGAATATGATGCATGCAATATTGAAGATGGCCTGTAATACATCGTTTTGGGTACACGTAAATGACTCAAATAACATAAGGATTGAGAGTCGCACGAACATTTAAATGGTCTGCTATGTGTACAGAGGTTTCAACTGTCGTCTGCAAGAAGGAAATGATTTCAAGAATTGTGTCCGAATATTAAAGAGTATGCACTTTTACTGTCGGCCATCAATCTAATAAAATACAATTATCATTATTAGAGAGAGCGAGTCATATGAATAACGACATTTGAGGATTTTGAAAATAAGAGCAGTTTGTAAACTTATATTGCTGTCCGTGGAAATAAACTTCCGAGATGCTTTTTAACCTAGTTGTCGTTTAAGGAACATCCTGATCTGAATATGAGCCGTTCCTAAAGAAAACCAACAGTATGGATTCTGCGTAATGTGTCGACCCAGATCAGCATGCGCAGGCTAATCCGGGCCGACACATTCCATCTCAGTGAGATGGAGGTGTAGATTAATGATTCCTGAAATATAAAATCTACAGGAGGCTGAAAGTTGCTGTCCATGTTAACCAGCGCGGCATACTTATGCTGATCTGGGTCGATGCATTACGCCGAGTCCACAATGTTGGTTTTTCTCGTGTTATGGCTCATATCTATATATCACAAAGTTCCGAATGTCGGTTTCCGTATGACGTTGAATAGCAAAGACATACCAGTACGCGTAAACTGGCGAGTATCTGGCGTAGGCTATGTCATATCAATTGCCGTTGTATGTTATCATATATTTCGTTTTGAATTTAAGAAATATAACATATGTCCTTTTTTTTTTTACCAAAGCAGTTAATTTAAAAGTGGGTCATTATTTCATGGAAAGGTAAATGTATTAAACAAAATAAACAACACATCGGAAAACTATAAATGCTTTCCTCGTTTATGTATACCGATGAAGTGTGATTGTCAAAAATATCGTATCAATTTAGAGAATGTTAGCTACATTTCCATTGATATTTACCTTTTCCACAAAATAAATCTTATCTTCTTTAATTTGCATAATTTGAATTAATCTGCATAATTAATTAACAGCTAGATATTCAAATCGCATCACTTATTCACCACCACGTCTTAATAAAGCAACATATGGATATGGCTTACATGTACATACAACACAAGTTCATTTCCTTAAACAGATACATGTACCACGTGTTCATTAATTATAGATTAATCTGACCCACGTCATGGAAAACCCGACTTTCTAGATTTTGAAATATACAAAGTTGGGGGGCAAAAGTAATTTCTATTTACAATATGATCTGCGACTAATTTAAAAACCGGTGTATGTCTAAACTTTGAATCCGTACATGATAAACGTGAAACGTCGAGCGTTTAATCATTAACCCTTTTTCAACATTTATATCAGTTTTGCCACATATGCAGAATACAACAAATCTGCAGCAGACAACTTTGACAATATATAGGCAAAAGTCTGGAAATTCGCTATAAAAAAAAGAGAGGATAATTTTAAAATTTTGAAAACATTGTGGTAGATGCTCATTATGGGCAATTATCATTTTGACACAATGTTTTCAAAAGTCGTCTAATGCGTATGCGTTAAATGGTGTCTATAGATGATGGTAAATAATGTGTTCAGTATTTACCTGGATTGTGAACCCCAGATGACATCGCGGTGACCCAGGTGATGATTATACCATCATAGTCCAGTGATTTCGATGTGAATCAGTGATTGACTTTCTTTTACCCTTTCCTACTTTACAACAGATCTACAGCCTAAACCTGGGTTTTCAAAATAGGTTTATAGTTACAACCATTTCACACCAAGCCCTCGAATTGCACCTTTTTGTCAAATAGTTTTAAAAAGTCGTCTGCTGCAGGTAGGGAAGGACTAAACGATGGTGTACAGGGGTGTGAAAATAATAATCGTGAAACGATTAGCTTTTAAAATATATTTACTTAACTCTGGAAATCACGTGTTCCAGCAATGAGAATTCGCATTTATATCTAGAAGAAGATATGACTGAATCTGTAGGCAGGCATGGTACATGCGCAAGTTCTGCCAGCTATAGCATATTTTCTCTGAATATGTCACAAATCTTCACAGCTCACAAATGTTGGCGAGTAAGTTATCACTTTCTAGTTTTCACCATGGCTGCCTCTGACGAGTTTGTAAACTTGACTGGATACAACGAATCTCAAGCAAAGACCTGACATGACGAATATCACCTGCAGTACTCAACGCATACAGCAGTGAGTGTTTGTATGAACATCAGGATGTAGTGAAAGCTGCCATTCGATGACAATATAAGGAAATAAGCCAATGGCTAATGCTATAAGCCAAGGGTTAATGCTATAAGAACATATACTTAAAACAGAAGAAACCGAACTCACATAATTAGGAAAGACACAAGGAGCGACAGAAACGACGGCAGCAACCCGTGCCGAATGTCGAGACCATGTGGCGATGTTATGCTCCGAACAAAAGTAAGAGGATTGACTCCACCACCTAGGCGGACGCTTTACTAGTACACCACCTAGGCGGACGCTTTACTAGTACACCACCTAGGCGGACGCTTTACTAGTACACCACCTAGGCGGACGCTTTACAAGTACACCACCTAGGCGGACGCTTTACTAGTACACCACCTAGGCGGACGCTTTACCAGTACACCACCTAGGCGGACGCTTTACTAGTACACCACCTAGGCGGACGCTTTACCAGTACACCACCTAGGCGGACGCTTTACTAGTACACCACCTAGGCGGACGCTTTACTAGTACACCACCTAGGCGGACGCTTTACCAGTACACCACCTAGGCGGGCGCTTTACCAGTACGCCACCTAGGCCGTCGCTTTACCAGTACACTACCTAGGCGGACGCTTTACTAGTACACCACCTAGGCGGACGCTTTACCAGTACACCACCTAGGCGGACGCTTTACCAGTACACTACCTAGGCGAAGAGGAACATTAAGTAAACGAATATGCGTGGTCAGATTCACGAGAAAGGTACAAGTTGGCTGCATAAGAAGTATAGTTCCAGATCATCCTGGTGCTTCCACAGTCTTTTCAAGATATGAACTCTTCACATTTTACTTACCCGAGTTTGTCAGGTGATTCTGTCAACTTTTGTATATTCTGATAACACTGAGCAGGTGGATAAGATGATCCGAACCTACACAGATCAGAAATGTCAACTTGTACCAGTGTTCATGTAACACCATGAACTGCAAATAAAATATTAAACTTGTATTACCTTCAAAGTACATTTGAATTCTGTAGTTCGTATCCATAAAGTAATAATTATGTCTTTCAAATCAAATGAAAAGTATAAGATAATATTCATCCTTTACCATACATTCATAATTTACCTGTATACAGAATAGTCTGTTGTGAAATCTTCTAAAGTAAATACTGTACACCAAGAATTGATTGATTCATTGAATGGGGTTTAACGCCGTTTTCAACAATTGTTCAGTCATATCACGGCGGCCAGTTCACTGTGACCTATTCATATGTTTTCCGGTTTTCTTACACCAGTACTCCACACAACATACTTTCCAAGCAACTGGCTGGACTGTAAGCCCATTGGCGAAAGACGAATGACGCTTTTCACTGTGACTTTTGTCAATTTCGGAAAGCATGTTGGCCGAGCTCGGGTTCAAGCTCACAACCCCTGGATTGATAGCACGCGTCGCTACCGGGGCTCGGATGTAAACCAATCAATGTTGAAGTATACTTTTTGATACATGATTAAAACGTTGGTGTAGAAAGAGAAATTGCTCGTCGAGAGCATTTTCCCATTACCCACACTATTTGTAAAACTCGTGTATAGAACTATGACCATGAGCGCAGCAAACACCTGCCATTTGACATAAGCTGATGACTAGATTGGGGGGAGCCAACCCCTTTCCCCTACAATATCTCTCTTATAAATCGACAAATGAGAGCATTCTTTTGAGTACCCTCAACCTCGATTTGATTGTCTATTGATCCGTTCCACGACAAAACCAACATTATGGTCTCTGCGTAATGTATCGACCCAGATCAGCCTGCGCAGTCCGCGCAGGCTAATCTGGGCAGACACATTCCGTCTCAGGGGAATAGAGGTATCGAGTAATGATTCCCGAAACAGAAAATCCACAGAAGGCGAAATGTATTTGTCCGGATCAGCCTGTGCGGCATGCTTAGGCTGATTCGGATCGATATTTTACGCAGAGTCCACAATGTTGGTTTTCGTGGGACGGCTCTAAAGGATTTTAGAACATGAATTATGCCACATATCGCATATCGCGAGTTCAGACAACATTTCAAATAAAGAAAATATGAAAGTTGACGAAATAAGGTTATAACTGCACTTCATATTTGTTATAATTTACAGTATTCATTATAGTGATAACGATCATTTCATCACGTATTGAATGAAGATCACAAGTTACTTTGACAACTATTTGGTCACGGTCTGTTACAAGCGAGACAGACAATTGATACATGTCCTTTATTCAATCGTTTCTTTACTTACGTACACACTATTAAATTGTTTATAATAGTCGTGTAATGCTGTCATGCATATCATTGCTGACATGCCTGAACGAATAAGAATAATAATTATATTTTGCAAATGTAGCCGGGGTATTATAATTGCTGGTACTCGACGGTACAACGTATAGCTGAGTACCTTTGTCCTCACGGAGGGAAGCTACAAAACCGGTTTTGTATACGCACGGGATGTATGTGCGATAGCTATTTATTACGGAATCCTGTTTGGCTCATGTCGTCCGTCGTTCGTCGTGCCTTAGGTCGACGTGCGACAAAGCGACACGACGCACGACAAAGCGACACGACAAAGCGACACGACGCACGATAAAGCGACACGACGCACGACAAAGCGACACGACGCACGACAAAGCGACACGACGGAAAGGACATTATGTCGTCCGTCGAGCGTCACCCTTGTACTGTCGTGCGTCGTGTCGGTTTGTCGTGCGTCGTGTCGCATTGTCGTGCGTCGTGTCGCTTTGTCGCACGTCGACTTGGAAGAGTAGAAGGTCGACGGACGACGCACGACATTACGATGCGTCCGTCGTGTCGCTTTGTCGTCCGTCGTGTCGCTTTGTCGTGTCGCAATGTCGTCCGTCGTGTCGCATTATCGTGCGTCGACCTAAATAACTTACAATAATATAATGCGACACGACGGACGACAAAGCGACACGACGCTCGACAAAGCGACACGACGGACGACAAAACGACACGACGCACGACAAAGCGACACGACGGACGACAAAGCGACACGACGGACGCATCGTAATGTCGTGCGTCGTCCGTGGAATGTCGCGATGTCGTGTCGCTTTGTCGTCCGTCGTGTCGCTTTGTCGTGCGTCGTCCGTCGACCGGTGTAGTATTATGTTTTTATCCATACACGGTGAGTATGTGACTGCCATCATTTCTTAAAATGGAGAACAACTTGGATGATTTATTAAGAACTTATTATAATTCAGGCTACTCATATATTGAAATTCAAGTGATTTTGGCATTAGAGAAGGAAACAAACATAAGGTATTTACTACACTTCCAAATACACCGTCACGGTGTCTATGATAAAAAGCTACTTCTACACCGGTCGACAGACGACGGACGACAAAGCGACACGACATCGCGACAAAGCGACACGACATAACGACATTCCGTCGTGTCGCTTTGTCGTGCGTCATGTCGCTTTGTCGTCCGTCGTGTCACTTTGTCGTGCGTCGTGTCGCTTTGTCGCGCGTCGACCTAAGGCACGGCGGACGACGGACGGCATGAGCCAAACAGGATTCCGTAGAAATGCGACTGCCTCTGTCGATTGTCTCGCTAGAAGTGAGTTCTCGAAACGCCCAAGCTATAAATTACGCTTTGTCGTGCGTCGTGTCGCTTTGTCGTGCGTCGTGTCGCTTTATCGTGCGTCGTGCGTCGTGTCGCTTTGTCGTGTCGCTTTGTCGTGCGTCGTGTAGCTTTGTCGCACGTCGACCTAAGGCACGACGGACGACGGACGACATGAGCCAAACAGGATTCCGTACATTTCTAAGATTTAAAATTAGATATTTCTTGGTTATATAACATGTTAGAATTTTGAAATGGAAATGATATCATTTTTTATATATTATTTGATAAGGGAATAATGTATTTATATTTATTTCTGTTTGGAAATCTTTGTTAGATAGTATTCCTATTTCAGGTATGATTAATAAGTTAAAAGCGAAAACTTAATTTCAATACATATGAGTATACTCATACATTATTAAATGATATCTTAAGGATTAATACTGCAAATGAGGTTCGACATTTCATGGCATGACATTTGACAAATGGACACAGGTTTCCAGAGTTTTTTACTATTAGTTTTATCTCTGGTTGTTCCTGGGCGAGTCAGCCATACGCAGTAACTAATATCTGAGTACCGGTACAAACATGTACTTCTTTTACATTTCTGTAATGTATTTATTACAAACATATGCCTGTTATATATATGTACATTGTATATATGTGTGTCGACTGCCAATACATGCGTCTCCCTGTACACACAACATAGAGTAGTGTTGTTGTTTTGTTTTGAGCGAACTAAGTAAGGACCAATACGGTTGCAGTTGAATGATCTTTTAATGTACAGTTACGCCTTAAATGAACGTTCATGATATTGACGATGAACATGAGTTAAACATGAGATAAACATGAATTTACTCCATGGTAAACAAATGTATGATAAACGACAAAATACATATATACATTAATGAAATTAACGAGTAGCTAATATCTTACCAAGGAGTATAAAATAATATTCGTAAAAGTATCATCAACGTTGTGACAGCAACCTGCCGTGAAGCGACAGCGAGGGCGGCGAAAATGGATGCGCGCGCAGAAAGTGTTAGGCACGTTCCTCACATAGACCACACGATGCTTCCCGTGAACCTCCATTGAAATGCAGGTACACAACCACACCCACAGCGACATGGGAACATACACCGTCTTACATACATATTGTACCCACAGCGACATGGGAACATACACCGTCTTACATACATATTGTAAAAGCTGATGAATCGAGACACACTGCATACTTGAGCCGTCCCGCGAGAAAACAAACGTTATGGCCTCTGCGTAATGTATCGATCCAGATCAGCCTGCGCTGTCCGCGCAGACTGACCCGGACCGATACATTCCGTCTCAGGGGGATTTAGATATAGAGTAATGATTCCTGAAGATTGATAAAAGTATCATGGGAAAAATAATAATTTCATTTTCAGAAAAAATGTCCATTGGATGTTAGAGGTCCCCCTGTAGTAACATATATTACGTCAGTCTCCCTGTCGTCACGTATATTACGTCAGTCTCCGTGTCGTCACGTATATTACGTCAGTCCCCCTGTCGTCACGTATATTACGTCAGTCCCCCTGTCGTCACGTATATTACGTCAGTCCCCCTGTCGTCACGTATATTACGTCATTACCTCTGTCAAAACTATATACACACACGTCATAAAAGTGCCAAAATCGAATATTTTCTTTGTTCAAATCGTTGTTTACGATAAATTACACCAACGTGTATATCGATCGTATATGTAATATATAATTTAAATACCATACGACGTTTGATGACTTATCCCTCGTGATTTTACCGCCAATATCACACTCGTGCAGACGCACTCCTTTGATACTACTTTACCCCGCCAATAACACACTCCTTTGATACTACTTTACCCCGCCAATAACACACTCCTTTGATACTACTTTACCCCGCCAATAACACACTCCTTTGATACTACTTTACCCCGCCAATAACACACTCCTTTGATACTACTTTACCCCGCCAATAACACACTCCTTTGATACTACTTTACCCGCCAATAACACACTCCTTTGATACTACTTTACCCCGCCAATAACACACTCCTTTGAAACTACTTTACCCCGCCAATAACACACTCCTTTGATACTACTTTACCCCGCCAATAACACACTCCTTTGATACTACTTTACCCGCCAATAACACACTCCTTTGATACTACTTTACCCCGCCAATAACACACTCCTTTGATACTACTTTACCCGCCAATAACACACTCCTTTGATACTACTTTACCTCGCCAATAACACACTCCTTTGATACTACTTTACCCCGCCAATAACACACTCCTTTGATACTACTTTACCCCGCCCATAACACACTCTTTTGATACTACTTTACCCCGCCAATAACACACTCCTTTGATACCACTTTACCCCGCCAATAACACACTCTTTTGATACTACTTTACCCCGCCAATAACACACTCCTTTGATACTACTTTATCCCGCCAATAACACACTCCTTTGATACCACTTTACCCCGCCAATAACACACTCCTTTGATACTACTTTACCCCGCCAATAACACACTCCTTTGATACTACTTTAACCCGCCAATAACACCCTCCTTTGATACCACTTTACCCCGCCAATAACACACTCCTTTGATACCACTTTACCCCGCCAATAACACACTCCTTTGATACTACTTTACCCCGCCAATAACACACTCCTTTGATACTACTTTACCCGCCAATAACACACTCCTTTGATACTACTTTACCAGCCAATAACTACTTTACCCCGCCAATAACACACTCCTTTGATACCACTTTACCCCGCAAATAACACACTCCTTTGATACCACTTTACCCCGCCAATAACACACTCCTTTGATACTACTTTACCCCGCCAATAACACACTCCTTTGATACTACTTTACCCCGCCAATAACACACTCCTTTGATACTACTTTACCCGCCAATAACACACTCCTTTGATACTACTTTACCCCGCCAATAACACACTCCTTTGATACTACTTTACCCCGCCAATAACACACTCCTTTGATACTACTTTACCCGCCAATAACACGCTCCTTTGATACTACTTTACCCCGCCAATAACACACTCCTTTGATACTACCTTACCCCGCCAATAACACACTCCTTTGATACTACTTTACCCGCCAATAACACACTCCTTTGATACTACTTTACCCCGCCAATAACACACTCCTTTGATACTACTTTACCCCGCCAATAACACACTCCTTTGATACTACTTTACCCCGCCAATAACACACTCCTTTGATACCACGCAGGATGAAAATCCTGTATCGAAAACTGGTTCGAAAGTAACGGCTGTCTTTAATCAAATTGTATTTAAATTATTCAGTGTAAACTGGCATACTAATCTCCAATGCAGATATATTGTTTGATTGATTGGAGATTATTATCTTTTTAAGAGTTATTTTGCTTTCATCCCGGCGACCTATTTAAATAACAATGGCTTACTCAACTTCATCGCACCTGTACTGTACACAGCAATCTTCAAGGGAAACTGGCTACCATCCCGATATAATATTTACTTTGCAAATTTGAGGAAGACAAAGGAAGCTCGATAGAATGACTTTTTTTCAACGGAAATACTTAAAGGCCATGTCGGGTTTAATATCACCACCCATGGATTGATAGTCGAGGCTCGAATGTATGTCATACACCCATGTAAAGAAATAAAAGCCTCGAAGTATTCTCTAGAAAATGTTGATAGCGTTACCTTCAAAGATTTAATCCATATAAGCAGTTGAAATGGAATAACTTACTAATTAATTATCAATCCGCCGCTGCCAACGTTTTAGACTCTTTGTAGTACTCTACATGTCAACAACAAAGGGATGTAGAAAAACACCTTCAAGCGATTGGTCATTAAACTCTCGTCTTAGAGATACGATCGAAGTCCTTCATCGACGCTTAATGGACAAGTTGCGTAATCCTTTCACTAGATATCAAATACATTGTTCAAACCCATTGTATGCATACTGTTATTTTTTATTTAACTCCGTTTAATGTAGGCTCGTCCATGTTCAAAAGCGGGCGTCTCTATTTCTCATATAATAAGAATTTTGGCATGTGTTGATTATTACATAAAGGCAAACAATGCTGATTTCAGGTGAGACAGCTCGTTACGAGCTGACTCACCTGAATCTGCATTGTTTGCAAAAATTTCAATATTGCCATTGTCACTGAAAGAGGATATTGTTTGTACTAAGTTCAACTGTCGCATGATGTTTACATAATATTATAACAAGTGTACTGTTTATACTATATATTTATGTAAAATGACCACGTAAAAATATATTTCGATAATGGTTGCGTAACTTGCGTTATCTTCAGCATTAATTTAAGACTATCTGTTAAACGAAATTTTAAAGGAATATATCGAAATGAATCGGATCTGGCACGCTATAAAACAATGTATATTCTATTATATATATGCCAAGCCATTTATATCTTTTATTGCATTAAAATATACTTGTTTTATAGCAAATACAAACAGATTAACATAACTAAGAGATGTTGGATTAACAGAAGAGAATTACATAAATATTAAACCCACAAAATTGTCTCTTTTAACCCCCTCGTCGCGCGTAGATGAGTTGTATGACGCACACGAAAAGTGCAGGCCAAGATCAGCCCTTATATATATATACCGATTGATCTTCATCTGTACTTCGCACTTAATACTTCACAATCTTTCCCAAAATATACAAGCAATGTTAAATGAAAAATATATAAGATGGAAGAGTCCGATTTAGAAATACGGCGAATAAAGAGTTAAAATTACTTTATCATCTATGCTCACAATGTTCTCAAAAATGTGTAAGAATTAAGATCTGTAGGGCCTTGACATATATACCGACAAACCTTAAACAAACTGTGACAAATTACATATTTTAAAACACAATTAAAGGAATGTGTATTTACAAATGAGCATATCATATACATTTAACCCACACTTGTGTCCCTGTATAACCCCTTCACTAGGATAACCCTCGCGCCTGATTGATTGAGCTACTTCATAAATTGTCATGTTTTGATAATCCAAGCAAAAGCGACAGACACCTTCGCACGGATCAGAATCAAACGAATCTCACAAACATTTCAAACTTATTCAATAAGTTTTATTCTATTTGTATAATTTTCACATATTTGTTACGATATATTCAATGTCGTCTATTTTGCAGATATTTTAGCTGCACGAGTATCCGTCTTGTGTTAAATGCATTGATTGTTCATAGTATTAAAATATGTTATATATAAATTATTTAGCAATGAACCTTTGAAAAGGAATTTCAACATCGAGTGATATGTCAGCGAATATAAGAAACGTGTACATCAGCACTAGGTAACATGGTGAAAATGATGTAAATTATAGAATCAAGTATTTAGAATTTATTGTGTTATATCTATCATCGATGAATACAGCTTAACAGAGCATTTTAATGAGCCATTTATGTCGTTTCAATAGTTAAATTGTTCGTCTTTATTATCCGTAAATATTTAATGGGATAGAACTAAACGGTTTTACGTAATAAATCAAAAAAAGGTTCCGTGTTGGTTAACGCATTACAACCTCGGTATTTGAGCCGTTCCGCGAGAAAACCAACATGTGGACTCTGCGTAAAGAATCGACCCGGATCAACCTAAACATGCCGCAAAGGCTTACCCGGATAGACACTTTCCGCCTCCTGTGGATTTCCTGTTTCAGGAATCATTACTCTATACCCCTGTCCCCCTGAGACGGAATGTGTCGGCCCCGATCAATCTGCGCGGAATGCGCCGGCTGATCTGGGACGATACATTACGCAGAGGCCATAACGTTGATTTTCTTTCGGGACGGCTCATTTATTATTCACCTTCGAACTTTGCTTTCTGCAGACCTCACCAAATATTCAAAAGCATTGTGAGAAATGGTGAATTTATTAATTAAGAGAAAAGAGTTCTTCCTTAACCCACAATGATGTTAACAAACGCTTATAAAGTTAATTGTACAGGTAAATAGTTGATTATAGCCATATGTGTGCTAGTATTGTCCTATACATAATTAGCTTTGACTACCTTTGCGACAAAAGGAAGTAGACTACAATTTATTGTTTTGTATCAATCATTGTCGAATACTGAAGCTAAAATGAGTATTTTATTGAACCATATATATTGTTTCAACAGTTATATGTTCGTCCTTACCATCAATCAAATTTTATTGTGGAAAGAAAAAAAAAAATGTTTTAATGCATATAAATCAAATAAAGGTTCGTTCTGTGCTAGTTATTTTGTTTACATTGAATGTGCAATACACTTTCAGCATTATCAATCTCGCTCGATCTTTGCTTTCTGTTGACCTAACCAGTACTTGAACCGTTGTCTGGAAATATGCCATTAGACAGAACCTGATCTAAACGGGATTCGAACCAGAGCAATTTGGTAGGTAAGACAGCCGCTATAACAGTACACTTCTGTCTCCCATGTTAAACAGTGTTACCAAGCATAACATTGAAGCAAAAGCACAGCAGCCGCTATGGAAATCAAGTGTGTTAGAAGCATCAATGTTTAGCTGACAAAACCCAATACGCAATATATTACGACACTGGTCCTTGTCAAAGATTTTGTACCATGGGGTGACGTAATCTAAAAGGGAGCAATCAACAAATAGTATTGTATAGAAAAACTCTGTAATATGTTTGAAAAAACGGCCTTTATAATTGAATAAATTGTATTAACTGATTTAAGAAACAACAAGATACAACATATGTACAAAACTTTAGACACATTTAAATTGTGTTTGATAACTGTTCCCCAACTAACTAGGCTAAGCTATTTTTATGAGTTGATTTACGGAGTTCATTAGGCTACGCTATTTTAATTGTTTGGTTTACTGCTCTGAAGAGCTCAGAAAAAATATTCGGGTGATGTTTTTTCCTATTTATTTCTGTTGTATTACTAAACTTAAAATGTTCCTCCCCATACAGTTGTTCATTCAGACCAATGTATTCTTGCTATATGTTGACTATACATGAGAAATTTTTCTTTAATTTCATAAATGCTTAATTTTGATATTAAATATCTTTAAACTTGTTCTCAATTGTTATGTAACCCTTTTGTTTTCTGGCGCCTTTGCGGCAGACGACTTTTGAAAACATTTTGAAAACAGAGAAATTCTCATAATGAACAATGTCTCCTATTGATACAATGTTTTCAAATCTATTCAATTATAATGCTTAAATCTATCGAAATTTATTATTATTTTTGCCTGGATACTTTTAAAGTCGTCTGCTGCAGAATTGTTATATGTGGGAAAGGGTTAAAGTAGCTCACAATATAACATAACTACATGTTATTTATAGTAGATCACAGTATTACATACCTACATGTTATTTATAGTAGATCACAGTATTACATACCTACATGTTATTTATAGTAGGTCACAGTATAACATACCTACATGTTATTTATAGTAGAACACAATATAACATACCTATATGTTATTTATAGTAGCTCACAATATAACATAACTACATGTTATTTATAGTAGATCACATTATAAGATACCTAACTGTTATTTATAGTAGATCACAGTATAACATACCTACATGTTATTTATAGTAGCTCACAATATAACATACCTACATGTTATTTATAGTAGATCACAGTATAACATACCTGCATGTTATTTATAGTAGATCACAGTATAACATACCTGCATGTTATTTATAGTAGCTCACAGTATAATATACCTACATGTTATTTATAGTAGATCACAGTATAATATACCTACATGTTATTTATAGTAGATCACAGTATAACATAACTTCATGTTATTTATAGTCGCGTACAACAGGAAAGGGAACTATTTATAAGTGACAACATGTTTAAAACATCTAAAGAAAACAATTTTAAATTTGGAAAATATATAACATAGATACAAAGGAAACAAAGTCATGGAAAGGTCTGTTTTCGGCGACCCAACGAGTCTTAACTTTGTTTGATTGCACTATTACGCCTCTTTCAACAATCCTTCAGATGTTTCGCTGTGTTGTCTAGAAAAGTTACCAGTACTACAAGTCCATTTATTCTTACACCAATAAGTCACTCGAAACGAAAACCTATATATAACGCAGCGCGGAGAAAAATCCACTGCTAATCTGCTGAGTATCGAACCCTCGACATCAACTACCCGAGGCGGCGCTCTTCCACTTCACCATCGCGGAGGTACCGAGCCATAAATGATTTATTCTCTGACCAACGTTTTGCCCATATATCTGTCAGGGGTCAAAGCCCTGTTTATGGGTTTTCGCTTTCTCACTGTGAATGCATTCGAGGAATTTCACTAAAAAGCAGATCTTAAGTATAGGGAGTAAATTATAAACCAGATGATGTTAACATCTGAATAACCTCCGTCTATCGTTTACACAAGTCGACAAGTATGACTTGATGATTACGCGTTGGCCGAGTGGTTACATACTTGGGTAAGGTACATTTCCTAGTAATGGTTCAGTAAGGACTCCTGTATAATTTAACTGTCGCCCTAATGTATACTGTTGAATATGACTTACACCCCAATAGTCTCCATAACTGTAACTGTAATGCAGGCCAAATGGAAACGGATTATCATTTCCTAATTATTTGTCCTTAATATGTTGATATGAGATCAACATACATTAAATGTAATAATTAAACATGGCCAACACAACATAAATTTGTAAATTTGATAATATTATCAACCTGCCAAAATTCACTTCATTAATTTTCCAATTTTGTTAGAATATAATTAGATATGAACTTTATCATAGATATTGTTATTTTCACAATGCTAATCACATACTCCTGTAAACCATGTCTTTTATTACTTTGTTGTACATTTTATTGTTATAGATATAATTATGTTAGTTTTATGCAATAAATAATGTGTACTTGTGCTTGTTCTTGTACTTGTATCGATGAATGGAAGCCAATGAATTGTTTTGTAGATTGAAATGTTTATTTTGATATGAGTCCGTCCGTGGGAAAAATTACAAGCTGGCATTTCTGAAAAGTGTCAGTTCAATTCAGTTATATCTTCTCCGTATCATCAGAATCTACCCATATGTACACAAGTTCGTGTCAGTTATATGAGCCGTTTCAAGAAAAAAAAACAAAAAAACATTATTGTCTCTGCGAAATGTATCGACCCAGATCAGCCTGCGCAGTCCGCACAGGCTGATCCGGGCCGACACATTCCGTCTCTGGGGGACAGATGTATAGAGTAATGATTCCTGAAACGGAAAATCCACAGGAGGCGAAAAGTTTCTGTTCGGGTTAGCCTGCGGGGCATGCTTAGTTTGATCCAGGTCGATACTTTTACGCAGAGTTCACACAGTTGGTTATCTCGCGGGAGGGCTCATATGTGATCAGTGTATATCTTGATCTGAGTATGCGGATTCACAGGGTGATCTTGATCTCCACTGTTTTGTTTATTTAAGTCAATGTGTACCTTGTCTCACGTACACGCCCATATGTTCATTTTCGAGTCGTCTGCATTAATATTACCAGAGGATAAAAACAACATAGTACACATTTGAAAACATATTTGAAATCATTGTGGGAAAAGGAGAGAGTGATGATGCCAGTGCGTCCAACGAACTAATTATTTCAACATGTGTCGCTGACAGAGTGTGTACGAGTGTAATAGCATGAAGTAAAATACACATACTTCTCGAAAGTGCATAGCATTGCACTGACTCTGTGATGCTAAAATAATTAGACGTATTTTGCAGAATGTCAGTAAATCGAAAAACATGGTTCCTTTTTACCCCCTCCGACATGTTATACACGTTTAAGATAAAACGCTTACGTTTGCGGCTTGGTATAAATACCACCGGAGAGCAGAAAGTGCTTATCATGTACGTGTTATTATTTCCCCATAATGACGTTTGATGTAGCAGCGTCAAATAAGACAATAATTCAAATAAAGTATTTAACTCTTTCAGCGCCACAGGCAATATTGAGGTTTTTGCAAACAATGCAGATTCAGGTGAGTCAGCTCGTAACGAGCTGTCTCACCTGAAATCAGCATTGTTTGCCTTTTAGTTACCAAAATAGTCCAAAACCTTCATAAATTGAGAAATGGACACACCCGATTTTGAACATGGAAGAGTCTACTTTAAACACTTCGGCGCTGAAAGAGTTAAGTTAGTCTTCCCGCGTCATGACTCAATATCGAACCGTGCAGTTAACCCTTTCTCACTAACAACAATTCTGTAGCAGACGACTTTGAAAACAAATTGGCAACACTATGGATAAACTCTATGAATGAGAGTTTAATCGCTACATACACTTTAAAACAGTGTGGCAAAAGAATAAATTGCTCATCCTGAGCAATTTCTCCTTTTTCCACACTGTTTTGAAAAGACGTCTGCTGCAGAGGCATAAGAATGCGTATGTATATGGGAATGGGTTAATGCATTATATAGAGCTCTGTCGGTAGCGACGAGGGCAAGCTTCCAAGTCGTCCTGAGTTCTTATCTCAGTACGGTCCTGTGTTGTCGAAAGTAATCAATACTAGCGTCGATTTGCCTGGAAAGACTGCTAGGTGGAGTCCTGGTGTGAAATACACGCCAAGTGAACTGGCCGCCTGGCGTTATTAAAATACCATTGAACTGGGCTTAAACTGTAATCAACCAAAAGAGGACACCAGCCAGACTATTATTCAAGTATTTTGCCAAACGCTTTCAACATGTTCTCAGTTCTATCACGTCGATTACTGGGTAAGTTACCAGAACTATTGGTCCATTCATCATGGCACCAATCAGTCGCTCAGTCGCTCAGTCGTGATGCTAACCCCGCAACCCTTGGCGCCACGGAGAGCAGCCATACTGTCTTTTTCTAAAGTCTTTGGTATGACTTGACCGGGGATCGAACCTGTACCCTCTGACGAAACAGAAAGTGAAGACCCTTACGAGACTGTATATCTATACAGCCCTTTCACCTGACGTGGCTCTTCCTCTGAAAATAATATCGGACATCTGTTAAACTTACTAAAACAGAGTTTTCAAGACCGACCGACGATGTTTACTGCTGTGAGATCAAGATATCAATGTGCACTAACCAGAACGGAAATTGAACTTATCATGCAAGTGCATGATGGGAAATACCATAAGCCAATGCGGTGAATATAGGTCATATTGCATCTCCGTTTCGGTTTCACATGAAGGCAAATTGCCGTAAAGTCATCAGAAAGCGTATATTGGTCAGAAAACGTCTATGGGTCAGAAAACGTCCATAGGTCAGAAAGCGTCTATGGGTCAGAAAGCGTCTATGGGTCAGAAAGCGTCTATGGGTCAGAAAGCGTTTATGGGTCAGAAAACGTCTATGGGTCAGAAAACGTCCATAGGTCAGAAAGCGTCTATGGGTCAGAAAGCGTCTATGGGTCAGAAAGCGTCTATGGGTCGGAAAGTGATAGCTATCAATGTAGAAACGATTCCCCTTTTTGCCTTACTCAACTCATATCTTATCACGGTTTAATATTTTAAACGATGAATTGCTTTTTTTTTTAATACAAAAGATAAGCATAAACATGTTTAGATATTTTCATTCAATTTATCGTGATAAGAGAAAACTGTTTACGCAACCGACTTGTAAGTTGAATAACAAAATGTCATTAACCCGTGTGTTGCACCATTAACGTTACGTATATCTCCTCTCATCTATTGGGTTAGAATGAGGTTTAATGTCCAGTACAAGCTCATTTTACATAGGAGCCGCGTTGGATTTCAAGTAGTCGTGTTACACCTGCGAACAGTAAATCATTTCCCTCTTTTATTCCATTTGAATCAACACGTTTCAACCCACCACCCACCATTGTCAAACTATCTACAAGTTTTATAGGCAAAGTAGCTGATATTATTGAAACGAGTAACCTCTAAGAATAACAATATAGTCCAGCAAAAAATGGGACCGGTGGTGGGGGAACTAGGCGATTAGTTTTTCTTTGCGTAAGATCGTCCTATACCTATATATATATATATATTAACAATAAATTAGAACTCATTCTCACCTATTCAATACAGTGTGATGAAGGTATACGCTAACACATGTGTGTGGCCGAATCAAGAATTAAATCAGTCTGCGAAGATGGTTCCCGTCATTTTGCGTACCATCGGGCTGAGCAAAAACTAGTTCTAGATAATTCTATTCCTATACATGTATATATATTAACAATGGTATTAACAATGATTTCAAACTCATTCCCACATATTCAATGCATTCTGGTGAAGGTAATGTATACACTCTCATCTAAACATGTGTTTTATGGACTATTCGGCCTGGTCGCGGGTGGAATTTAACTTCCAAGCAACTGGAGAAATTAATTGATTGATTGATTGTTTGTTGTATTCCGCCTCTTTCAACAATTTTTCAGTTATATCACGGCATTTCCTGGGTAATTCACTGGTCCTTTTATTCTGACACCAGACAGCCAGTCGTAACGCTGAGCGCCAAGGAGGGAAAGCTCATTACTACCGAGACAATATGAAAACCCTTCTACATGTAAGTTACGTCTTCACCTCTAACCCTTCTACATGTAAGTTACGTCTTCACCTCTAAAAGCTTCAAGGGTGTTAACCTTATCCTGCTGCTTTGTCTTTCATCTGATATCATCTGGGAAGTTATATATGAGCCGTTCCACGAGAAAACCAACATTATGGACTCTGCGTAATGTATCGACCAAGATCCGTCTGCGCAGTCCGCGCAGGCTAATCCGGGCCGACACATTCCGTCTCAGGGGGAATAGAGATATAGAGTAATGATTCCTAAAACAGAAAATCCACAGGAAGCGAAAAGTGTCTGTCCGGATTAGCCTGCGCGGCATGCTTAGACTGATCAATGTCGATATTTTATGCAGAGTCCATACTGTCGGTTTTCTCGTGGAACGGCTCTTATGTACTTGTATATACTTATAGATTAGCCTGTGAGACTGATCTTGATCTACTATTACAAAAGGGAAAGGACATAAGCTCACACTACGGATACTACATGCATCTTCCTTTATTCGAACAAGACAAATGTGTTAACACTAACACATGTGGCTGGGTTGACCTTCAATTGACCTTTCAAACCCTTTCCCACTTACCTTACAACAAATATACCACTAACGACGTTGAAAACGCATAGATTAAACTATGGGAAATCTGTTTAAATGTAAGTATAATTATTGAAAAGAGCTTAAAGCATTGTTGCAAAATGATTAATTTCTACCAATTTCTCCTTTTTCCAAAATGTTTTCAAGTTGTCTTTGCTCCAGAGGGGTCAGCGGTTTTAGTTGCGGTGCTATGTTTATGTTTTAAAGTTCTATTACTGTCATGTTGCCATAGATAAAACTATCTATAAGTTTTATTCGGTTTGGTAATACATATATGTAACAATAAAAAAACACTTGATTCGATATTGCAGAGAATTCACAGAGATCTCTCTATACACTACGTTGTGTCCATCTCAAACACAGAAGGTGGATTTTTGTTAAAGAACAATAGTTTGTTTACAAACCCACATATTTCTCCATATCCGTGCAGGGTTAAGCGCTACATGCGCGCACGTGTTACATAATTATATCTTTAACTAACCTTTGCCTTGATAAGATAAGCCATAATCTAAAGGCGGGGTTTAACCTTTCCAACAATGCATACGCTTTTTTAAGCATTTACGGCAGATGACCTTTGAAATTATTCTGACAAAAGGAGACATTTTTCATAACGAGTTATACTCTTATAACCACACTATTGTCTGCTCTATTCAATAACCAACCTTTCCTTTATAGACGTTTTCTATGTTTTTTTTGCGTATATATGTTTACAGTCCCTTGCTGAAGATTCTGTAAATGTTAGACAGGGTAAATAAAATATGAGCCGATAAGTCAATTTAATCGACCTTTTCAGCTTAATCGCAACTACCAAAACATTGGCATTTGTGGTAACAGGTGCTCAGTGTTATGGTCGAGCCTTGATAGCATAGTCTGAAACCACACGGGCAATCGAGCCCGGGCGTCGTTCATTATTTCCAATGGACGACAATAGACAAATTGACAAGCGCCATTCGTCTTTCACTACTAAGTACTAACCGAACAGAATACATGTAGGCCTACCTTTTTAGAGTAAAGGTAACCAGTTGTGTGCTCAAAATGCTGTTTTGCCTACTGGTAGGCGGGTCGCACTGGAATATTACTGAAATACTGCTGAATACTCCATACACTCAGTTTTGGCTGGATAGAGAATAACACACTGAACACGTGTTGAGAATAAACGGATCGATAGTCATGGTAATTTAAACAGGGGCGGGGCTCCCTTTAGGCACCGTAGGCACATCTTTTCTAAAAATGCTCCAAAATGCAGCTGCGGCGATACACATCTGCGTAATGTATCGACCAGATCAGCCTGCGCTGTCAACGCAGACTGATCCGGCCGACACATTCCGTCTAAGGGGGATATATAGAGTAGTGATTCCTGAAACAGAAAATCCACAGGAGGCGAAAAGTGTCTATCCGGGTAGACCTGTGTGGCATGCTTAGGCTGATCCGGGTCGATATTTTACGCAGAGTCCACACTGTTGTTTTTCTCACGAGACGGCCTACACATTGATTATTGTCAAGCTACGACCCTGTTAAATATACCAAGGAACGACCTCATATTTATTATCAAAGTTCAAATAACTCCAGATTCATAGCAACTTGAATGAAATGTGTTCAAAATATTGAATACGGGGAAGATAACATAGTGAAGAAATATACTTCACGTCCATTGAAAAAAGGATTAGTTGTGAACAGTGTAGATCCCCTCTAAAGTAAACAAAAAGGCGGACATTAGCCCCTCCGGACATTATCCCCTCCCTCAAAAAGTGCATAGGCGGACATTAGCATTAGCTTCATTGGATTTATGAAAGCGGACATTATCCCCTTCAATACGATACAATACAAATTATTTCTCTCAGTTGTACAAACAGAATACACGAGGATGAAATCAATATACATAGTCAACAAGGCGAACAAAAATACAAAACATCCACATTCACGATACTCGAGACGACATTGCCTACATCGAGGCAATAGTATCTAATTAGTGAACAAAGTAGGAAATGTTGTGAGAAAAGGAGATATTGCTAGTTTTGAGCAATAACTCCTCCTGTCTCAATATTTTCTTAAGTCCTCTGCTGAAATCGATTTGATCTTTTTTTCTCGCAATGAACATTATCGAATGGTAAAGACAAAACACATTAGAAAGAAGAACAACAGCTAATCACATTTTTACAGTATACATTATTTTCAAATATGAAAACAGTTTACATTTCAAGTTGAAATACTTTATCTGTTTTAAGTCCGAATATCAATGAAATTAATTGTATAATGACCTTCTGTCTTTTATAGGTAATTATACTCACAACACTTGCGGATTAAAAGGTAATTATAGGCAAACTGTTTAACACAAAACAATCGCGGATTTAATATATGTAATGGAAATCCGATAATTGTTCAATTAAGAAAATATATGTATAGGCAAACTGTTGAAGGGGCTAATTTCCGCTATGCACAAACTGAAGAAGGGGATAATGTCCGCCATGTGAAAAAGCCGAAGGGGCTAATGTCCGCCAATGCAGTTTTTAGCGAGGGGAATATTGTCTGGAGGGGCTAATGTCAGGTTACCAAAGTGAACACAGATAACGTGTTTACTGTGACACACACAATTTCCCGCGATACATATATAGGAAGTTACTTTAACGTCTTTTGGCGGCACTTCTAGTTTTGTTTGGTCAACATATATATTTATTTACCCCTCGGCGGCCCTAGGGACACGAATTGACTATGGGCGGGTCCGGGTTCCAGTGTCGGCTCGAGAATACACGCAAACGCTTTAACGCCATTTTAACAGTCCGCGGTACAAATTGACTGTTTGGCGGCGAGACGGCGAGTGCTCTGGTGAGAATGTTCGTCCTCACCGTCGGCAGATCCTAAATGGCGACGCTGTTTAAAGCATAGGATGCATATCAAGATAACTAGCCCCTGTCAGGATAATGTTAAACCCTTCCTGACATACAACACATCTGCATCAAACGAGTTTTAACCCTTTCTCTAATACGACAATTCTGCAGCAGACGACTTTGAACATATTTTGTCAGAAAATAGAAAATCTTTATAATTGAATGATTATAAAACATTGTGGCAAAAGGAGAAACTGCTCGTTTTGAGCAATTTCTTCTTTTGTCACTATGTTTTCAAAAATGCTACTGCTGCAGAAACGTCAAAAAGAGTCTATATGAGGGAAAGGGTTAATTAAACGAGGAAAATGTCTATAAATTAAAGTATAATTATTGGATTGAGTTGCGACAAGAAATTGCATACCGTGCTCCTTTTGTCATATTCTTTTGAAAATCCTCATCCTCTACAGATGTGTTAAAGTTTGTCTGCATGTGGCAACGGGTAATTGCATAAACAGGCTACTGATTAGATATTTTACGTACGTTAGCTTGTGCTTGTTAGCTTGTTTCACCAAGATTCTATTGAGATAACCATTTCACTTGATTAAAATGACATAAGATAAACTTTTCCAGATGCTTTTACTTTTATTAGATTCTTTGCGCTAAACGGTCTTTACAAGATGGTATAAAAGATTAAAGTCGAGGAATGAATTCATAATTCAGACGCCGCGTCACTCGTTGTCGTACATAAACGTAACACGACAAAACGCTAAACTACATGAAATTAACGTCGTTAAAAGAAAAACATACCGTGAGCTATTTGGATGCAATTATTGGTTAGGAGAGTATTAACAAACAAGTCAACGGAAAGTCTATTTATCTATATGTCACAGATGTCAAAATAAGGGGGAATAAACTGACATTACCACACGGTGTCTCTCTTATTAATAAATCAAACCCTATGTTGTGGGTACTCATAAGAATTGTCTCAGTGAGACGATTCTTTTGAGTACCCATAACATAGGATTTAAGGGGAAATAAGTACATGTCTGATCTAGTATTCCTTTATTTATTGCATTAATCAAATAATTTACCCGATCAGATATTACGTAATGCTCAACTTAAGCAACAGTGCGTACTTTATGCACGCAACTTTAAACAACAGTGTGTATTATTTTATACGCGACTTTAAAAAGTGTGTATTATTTTGTACGCTACTTTAAACAACATTGTGTATTATTTTGTACGCGAAGGGGTGAAGATTACAGTTGCAAGAATTCAGCAGGTTAAGTATTAACCCTTTAACGTCTGAAACCACGTATAGTTACGTCACGTTAATTTAGGGGGCAATACGAATCGTACATATACTAATCGCACTGTTTATAGTTACGTCACGTTCATTTAGGGTGCATTACAAATCGTACAGATACTAATCGCACTGTTTATAGTTACGTCACGTTCATTTATGGGGGCAATACGAATCGTACAGATACTAATCGCACTGTTTATAGTTACGTCACGTTCATTTAGGGGGCATTACAAATCGTACATATATTAATCGCACTGTTTATAGTTACGTCACGTTCATTTAGGGGGGCAATACGAATCGTACAGATACTAATCGCACTGTTTATAGTTACGTCATGTTCATTTAGGGGGCATTACAAATCGTACAGATACTAATCGCACTGTTTATAGTTACATCACGTTCATTTAGGGGGGCAATACGAATCGTACAGATATTAATCGTACTGTTTATAGTTACGTCACGTTCATTTAGGGGACAATACGAATCGTAGATATATTAATCGTACTGTTTATAGTTACGTCACGTTCATTTAGGGGGCATTACAAATCGTACAGATATTAATCGCACTGTTTATAGTTACGTCACGTTCATTTAGGGGGCAATACGAATCGTACAGATACTAATCGCACTGTTTATAGTTACGTCACGTTCATTTAGGGGGCATTACAAATCGTACAGATACTAATCGCACTGTTTATAGTTACGTCACGTTCATTTAGGGGGCAATACGAATCGTACAGATACTAATCGCACTGTTTATAATAACGTCACGTTCATTTATGGGGGCAATACGAATCGTACAGATACTAATCGCACTGTTTATAGTTACGTCACGTTCATTTAGGGGGGCAATACGAATCGTACAGATACTAATCGCACTGTTTATAGTTACGTCACGTTCACTTAGGAGGGCAATACGAATCGTACAGATACTAATCGCACTGTTTATAGTTACGTCACGTTCATTTAGGGGGGCAATACGAATCGTACAGATACTAATCGCACTGTTTATAGTTACGTCACGTTCATTTAGGGGGCAATACAACTCATACAGATACTAATCTCACTTTTCTTTAACTGTTTAACTGCTTAAGGCAAACAAAGGCTTTTGCAAACAATGTAGAATAAGGAGAGACAGCTCATAACGAACTGTCTTTCCTGATATCTGCATTGTTGATTCTTAGACATTTTAAAATGTTATCAACTTTCCTTTTGACGAAAAATGGTGTGGACCAATTTTCAACAACGAAGATTCGACATTATGAAATTCGGCAGTGAAAAGGTTAATTGCGCATACAACCATGTTCAAAATCACATGTTAGCACTGAAGCTTATCCTTTGATACTTTCAAATATCGTGTCCTGATTTTTTGTGATTGTGGGGAGGTACATAATTCCAATTTCATGGGAAGAAATATTTACGGATAATTTATCGAGATAAGCAGACACCATATGGGTGAAGTGAAGAACTGTTGGAAGTGGCATTGAACTGTGACTGTGGAATCTTGACTGATATACATATTTCATAAAGTGCACATAAAGCAGTTTAGCTAACTCGTTCATATTTCATAAAGTGCACATAAAGCAGTTTAGCTAACTCGTTCATATTTCATAAAGTGCACATAAAGCAGTTTAGCTAACTCGTTCATATTTCATAAAGTGCACATAAAGCAGTTTAGCTAACTCGTTCATATTTCATAAAGTGCACATAAAGCAGTTTAGCTAACTCGTTCATATTTCATAAAGTGCACATAAAGCAGTTTAGCTAACTCGTTCATATTTCGGATCTTTCCTCCACCCAATTACAGAAATATCCTGACATAATTCCATCATTCCCATATACAGACGCTTTCTCATTCTTCTGCAGCGTGCGACTTTTGCAATCACTTTGGCAAAAAGGAGAAATCACCGATAACGAGCAATTTCGCAATTTGTCACAGTGATTTCAACAATATTCAATAAACATACTATCGTTAAAAGAGGTTTTCTATATTTTTTGACTCGATAATTCAAAGTTGTCTGCTGCATATTTACTATATGTGGCAAAGGGTTAATCTTCCCGTCATCAGGTTTGAACCTTAACGTGATGAATAAATTGCACATGTACACCAATGTCACGAGTCTAGATGGTTCACAAGATGTTGCACATTTAACACATTACTTCACATGTACACCAATGTCACATGACTTTTCAAAAGTCGTCTGCCTTACAGTCATCAGACGGACAATTTCAACAATATAGAAAACCGAAAGATTCATATTGATAAAGAGTTGAAAATATTGCAATAAAAGGTGAAGTTGCTCGTTTTGAGCAATTTCACATTTTATTACAATGTTTATCTAAAGTCACGCTCAATGGCAGGTGTAAACTGTCGTCTGTGTGAAGTAATGAGTAAAGGAGGATACTCATTGTTTGATCCGGTTTAGTTTAAACTTACTCATTTTACACGCTCGATCATTTCCGATTCCTGAATACATAACCAGAACTCGCACAATTGGTGTGGAATTACGCCATACGAGAGAATCCGCTCTTAACGTGATTCCAACAATGTTCTCTATCTTTTATTCTTAGTTTGAACTGATTTAATTGACATTGATTAAAGTAACAATCGTTCATCTTATATAGAGCTCGATATCTGCTTCCAGGAGATAACCAATATTCAGACCGTTAGTGTGGATACATAAACAAGGCAGAACACGCTCATAACGGAGTACGAATCTTTGACCTTTGGTATGAAAGGCTGACACTATACCATGGACCACTGTCTTCCATTGTCAATGATCAATGCATGATAGCAGAAGTTTTAATTCTCGACGAGACTTCATATACTTATCGTCTTTATCTCAATGTTTGGGAATCTTGCTTCACCCCTTTCCCATATACAACATATGTGAGGAAGACATCTTTTGAACAGATCTATGAACAGGTATTGAACTATTCATAAATGAAGTATAATTATTGAATAGAGTTGAACACGTTGGGATAACATGAGAAATTACTCATGATGAGCAATTCCTTCCATTGCCTAAATGTTTTAAACAATAGTTACCGCACGTAGGCGTAATTTGATGCATTTGCAATTTCTCCCTTAACCACAGTGTTTTCAACTATATTAAATGATAATGATTATAATTTCTTTTATAGAAATTTGCCGTATTCTTACATTTTTATGTTCTTAGAATGTGTTGTATGTAGAAAAGGGTGAATAGTAATAATTAAATATAAAAAGTGACCTTATTTATACACGATTTATCTTACCGTTTTCTCTTACGTAATGTATGGTGTTACATAAATGTTAACGTTGTACACGTTTACGTTAATCTTACATAGCTATTTTTAGACTGTCGTTTGATTAATATATCCTCAACATTGACTTTGTATTTCCGGTTTATAAATATAAATTGGATTACCGTTGACAGACTTTTAAATGAATCGCCTATTTTTAAAACAGCTGAGGTAAACACGTATTTGTTTTCATTCAGAGTTAGTTGTTAACATTAATATAAAACTGGAGAATTGGCTCATATTGAGTAAGTATAGCACACTGTTTCGATTCACACTGCATTAAATACCGAATTACCTTAATGTACTCTCAATGAGTTTTAACAGCGAATATATGAGCGGTTCCAATCATAAGGCATTTCCGACTAGTGTTACACCATGATCTGCCAGTACTTCTGACTAGTGTTACACCATGATCTGCCAGCACTTCCGACTAGTGTTACACCATGATCTGCCAGCACTTCCGACTAGTATTACACCATAATCTGCCAGCACTTTCGACTAGTGTTACATCATGATCTGCCAGCACTTCCGACTAGTGTTGCACCATGATCTGCCAGCACTTCCGACTAGTGTTACACCATGATCTGCCAGCACTTCCGACTAGTGTTACACCAAGATCTGCCAGTACTTTCGACTAGTATTACACCATGATCTGCCAGCACTTCCGACTAGTGTTACACCATGATCTGCCAGCACTTCTGACTAGTGTTACATCATGATATGCCAGTACTTCCGACTAGTGTTACACCATGATCTGCCAGCACTTCCGACTAGTGTTGCACCATGATCTGCCAGCACTTCCAACTAGTGTTACACCATGATCTGCCAGCACTTCCGACTAGTGTTACACCATGATCTGCAAGTACTTCCGACTAGTGTTACATCATGATCTGCCAGCACTTCCAACTAGTGTTACACCATGATCTGCCAGCACTTCCAACTAGTGTTACACCATGATCTGCCAGCACTTCCGACTAGTGTTACACCATGATCTGCCAGTACTTCCGACTAGTGTTACACCATGATCTGCAAGTACTTCCGACTAGTGTTACATCATGATCTGCCAGCACTTCCAACTAGTGTTACACCATGATCTGCCAGCACTTCCGACTAGTGTTACACCATGATCTGCCAGTACTTCCGACTAGTGTTGCACCTTGATCTGCCAGTACTTCCGACTAGTGTTACACCATGATCTGCCAGCACTTCCAACTAGTGTTACACCATGATCTGCCAGCACTTCCGACTAGTGTTACATCATGATCTGCCAGCACTTCCGACTAGTGTTGCACCATGATCTGCCAGCACTTCCGACTAGTGTTACACCATGATCTGCCAGCACTTCCGACTAGTATTACACCATAATCTGCCAGCACTTTCGACTAGTGTTACACCATGATCTGCCAGCACTTCCAACTAGTGTTACACCATGATCTGCCAGCACTTCCAACTAGTGTTACACCATGATCTGCCAGCACTTCCAACTAGTGTTACACCATGATCTGCCAGCACTTCTGACTAGTGTTACACCATGATCTGCCAGTACTTCCGACTAGTGTTACACCATGATCTGCCAGTACTTCCGACTAGTGTTACACCATGATCTGCTAGTACTTCCAACTAGTGTTACACCATAATATGCCAGCACTTCCAACTAGTGTTACACCATGATCTGCCAGCACTTCCGACTAGTGTTACACCATGATCTGCCAGCATTTCTGACTAGTGTTGCACCATGATCTGCCAGCACTTCCGACTAGTGTTACACCATGATCTGCCAGCACTTCCGACTAGTATTACACCATAATCTGCCAGCACTTTCGACTAGTGTTACACCATGATCTGCCAGCACTTCTGACTAGTGTTACATCATGATCTGCCAGTACTTCCGACTAGTATTACACCATGATCTGCCAGCACTTTCGACTAGTGTTACACCATGATCTGCCAGCACTTCTGACTAGTGTTACATCATGATCTGCCAGTACTTCCGACTAGTATTACACCATAATCTGCCAGCACTTTCGACTAGTGTTACACCATGATCTGCCAGCACTTCTGACTAGTGTTACATCATGATCTGCCAGTACTTCCGACTAGTATTACACCATGATCTGCCAGCACTTTCGACTAGTGTTACACCATGATCTGCCAGCACTTCCAACTAGTGTTACACCATGATCTGCCAGCACTTCCGACTAGTGTTACACCATGATCTGCCAGCACTTCCGACTAGTATTACACCATAATCTGCCAGCACTTTCGACTAGTATTACACCATGATCTGCCAGTACTTTCGACTAGTATTACACCATGATCTGCCAGCACTTCCGACTAGTGTTACATCATGATCTGCCAGCACTTCCGACTAGTGTTACACCATGATCTGCCAGCACTTCCAACTAGTGTTACACCATGATCTGCCAGCACTTCTGACTAGTGTTACACCATGATCTGCCAGCACTTCCAACTAGTGTTACACCATGATCTGCCAGCACTTTCGACTAGTGTTACACCATGATCTGCCAGCACTTCCAACTAGTGTTACACCATGATCTGCCAGCACTTCTGACTAGTGTTACACCATGATCTGCCAGTACTTCCGACTAGTGTTACACCATGATCTGCCAGTACTTCCGACTAGTGTTACACCATGATCTGCTAGTACTTCCAACTAGTGTTACACCATAATATGCCAGCACTTTCGACTAGTGTTACACCATGATCTGCCAGCACTTCCGACTAGTGTTACACCATGATCTGCCAGCACTTTCGACTAGTGTTGCACCATGATCTGCCAGCACTTTCGACTAGTGTTACACCATGATCTGCCAGCACTTCTGACTAGTGTTACACCATGATCTGCCAGCACTTCTGACTAGTGTTACACCATGATCTGCCAGCACTTCTGACTAGTGTTACACCATGATCTGCCAGCACTTCCGACTAGTGTTACACCATGATCTGCCAGCACTTCTGACTAGTGTTACACCATGATCTGCCAGCACTTCCGACTAGTGTTACATCATGATCTGCCAGCACTTCCGACTAGTGTTACACCATGATCTGCCAGCACTTTCGACTAGTGTTACATCATGATCTGCCAGCACTTCCGACAAGTGTTACACCATGATCTGCCAGCACTTTCGACTAGTATTACACCATGATCTGCCAGCACTTCCGACTAGTATTACACCATGATCTGCCAGCACTTCCGACTAGTGTTACACCATGATCTGCCAGCACTTCTGACTAGTGTTACACCATGATCTGCCAGCACTTCTGACTAGTGTTACATCATGATCTGCCAGTACTTCTGACTAGTGTTACACCATGATCTGCCAGCACTTCCGACTAGTGTTACATCATGATCTGCCAGCACTTCCGACTAGTGTTACATCATGATCTGCCAGCACTTCCGACTAGTGTTACACCATGATCTGCCAGTACTTCCGACTAGTGTTACACCATGATCTGCCAGTACTTCCGACTAGTGTTACACCATGATATGCCAGCACTTTCGACTAGTGTTACATCATGATATGACAGTACTTCCGACTAGTGTTACATCATGATCTGCCAGTACTTCCGACTAGTGTTACACCATGATATGCCAGTACTTCCAACTAGTGTTACACCATGATCTGCTAGTACTTCCAACTAGTGTTACACCATAATCTGCAAGTACGTCCAACTAGTGTTACACCATGATCTGCCAGTACTTCCAACTAGTGTTACACCATGATCTACTAGCACTTCCGACTAGTGTTACACCATGCTCTGCAAGTACTTCCGACTAGTGTTACATCATGATATGCCAGTAGTTCCAACTAGTGTTACACCATGATCTGCTAGTACTTCCGACTAGTGTTACATCATGATCTGCCAGTACTTCCGACTAGTGTTACACCATGATCTGCCAGTACTTCCGACTAGTGTTACACCATGATATGCCAGCACTTTCGACTAGTGTTACATCATGATATGACAGTACTTCCGACTAGTGTTACATCATGATCTGCCAGTACTTCCGACTAGTGTGACACCATGATATGCCAGTACTTCCAACTAGTGTTACACCATGATCTGCTAGTACTTCCAACTAGTGTTACACCATAATCTGCAAGTACGTCCAACTAGTGTTACACCATGATCTGGCAGTACTTCCAACTAGTGTTACACCATGATCTGCCAGTACTTCCGACTAGTGTTACACCATGATCTACTAGCACTTCCGACTAGTGTTACACCATGATCTACTAGCACTTCCGACTAGTGTTACATCATGATCTGCCAGTACTTCCAACTAGTGTTACACCATGATATGCCAGTACTTCCAACTAGTGTTACACCATGATCTGCTAGTACTTCCAACTAGTGTTACACCATAATCTGCAAGTACGTCCAACTAGTGTTACACCATGATCTGCCAGTACTTCCAACTAGTGTTACACCATGATCTGCCAGTACTTCCGACTAGTGTTACACCATGATCTACTAGCACTTCCGACTAGTGTTACATCATGATATGCCAGTAGTTCCAACTAGTGTTACACCATGATCTGCTAGTACTTCCGACTAGTGTTACATCATGATCTGCCAGCACTTCCGACTAGTGTTACATCATGATCTGCCAGCACTTTCGACTAGTGTTACATCATGATATGCCAGTACTTTCGACTAGTGTTACACCATGATCTGCCAGCACTTTCGACTAGTGTTACACCAAGATCTGCCAGCACTTTCGACTAGTGTTACACCATGATCTGCCAGTACTTTCGACTAGTGTTACACCATTATCTGCCAGCACTTTCGACTAGTGTTACACCAAGATCTGCCAGTACTTTCGACTAGTGTTACACCATGATCTGCCAGCACTTCCAACTAGTGTTACACCATGATCTGCCAGTACTTCCGCTTAGTATGCTCGGCAATATTGATATAAGTTTTAACGAAATTTCTGTAAAACTATATCCATAGGACGTACAGATGGCCATGTACCAACCGTGTAATGATTACGTTAAGCTTGGTTTTCCTGGTGCACCGTTCATATTCTTATTTGTGTCTTAATCCTGTGTTATATTGTACGATGTTACATGGTATATTTGTTAGGTGCTATACGCCGCTTTCAACCATTGTTCACTTATATCGCGACGCGTCCTAGGTAAGTTACCAGCTCCATTTGTCCTGACACCATCAGGTATATCGTATGAACCAGCCTCCTGCAACCGATGCGATCGCTCTACACCGCCGAGGCTGTCTTTATCTGACACCATTAGGTATATCGTATCAACCAGCCTCCTGCAACCGAGGTGATCGCTCTACACCGCCGAGGCTGTCTTTATCTGACACCATTAGGTATATCGTATCAACCAGCCTCCTGCAACCGAGGTGATCGCTCTACACCGCCGAGGCTGTCTTTATCTTACACCATGAGGTATATCGTATCAACCAGCCTCCTGCAACCGAGGCGATCGCTCTACACCGCCGAGGCTGTCTTTGATTGTTATATTAACCAATTACCCTTGTTATTGGTTGTCGTCATTGTTACAAAATAAACTACTCAAATCAATTTTAATCGGTATTGTTGCCCTTCTTTGACGGATAAGTTTAGTTAAAATAATTTTCGTTTCTAAAAACTTCAAATTCTTGAATCAGCCCCTTTAAATATCGCCGATATTCAGTACCGCAGATAGAAAGACGTGTACTCCAATATCAATGTGGAAATCAGATAAAATTATAATGATTTAATACTCCCAACACGATTGTCTAATTAAGACATGTTCCCCAAATAATGAAAGATAATTCCCTTCAAAGTTGGCAAGCAACTAAAGGTTCGCCTGCTGTTTTGAATTCATATCTTATTTGAGAATTTGAATACGGTTAAAAACATCAGCTTATGTTTTATTTCAAAATCTTTGAGAATGTACTTTACATGGAAAAGTTTGTCTGCTATTGTTTGATGCCCATGTTTTATTGATCTTAGGAAAAAAGCACTTGCACAAGTATTACTTCATTCGTCCAAGCGTTCTGACGCCTCTGCAGCAGACAGCTTTTTGAAAACATAGTGACAAAAGAAGAAATTGCCACAATGTTTTCCACTTTTTGTCACAGGTTATCCATTCAATTATTGAGATTTTCTATGTTTTGACAAAATATGTTCAAAGTCGTCTGCTACAGAATTGTCGTATGAGGGAAAGGGTTAACAACTGGCAGAGATGGAAAGACGAAGAGTAGTCTTACTCTTAAACTCGACTCTGATAAAAGGTTTCACGATTTCTTCTAAGAAGACTGTTGCTTGATTGATCATGATCATGACTGTTGCTTGATTGATCATGATCATGACTGTTGCTTGATTGATAATGATCATGACTGTTGCTTGATTGATAATGATCATGACTGTTGCTTGATTGATCATGATCATGACTGTTGCTGGATTGATCATGATCATGACTGTTGCTTGATTGATCATGATCATGACTGTTGCTTGATTGATCATGATCATGACTGTTGCTTGATTAATCATGATCATTACTGTTGCTTGATTGATCAGGATCATGACTGTTGCTTGATTGATCATTCATTAAATCGTTTTTTCATCCACCCAATCATGCATAAGGCCGCTCATTATTTACTTCATGATTGACTCTTCAGTTTTGCATTATTCATTTCGCCATTAAAATATCATCACAACGTTTTTTATCATTATCATGTTTAAGTCATGTTTAATTCATTCATTATAACTATACATTTCAAATTAATCATGTTTGTTTATATTGTTCTGTCATGTTTACTTTAAGTTTATGATGTCTTTTGTCAATATACTCAGTGATAAAATGTTTTGTCTGTCTGTCATGTCCGAAGGGCGCCGTCAGTATTGGTGTAATGTTCTGGTAGGGGCACGTTACTCCAGATAATCTATCGGTATTGTAAAACAGTGTGCACTTCGCAAGACATAGCAATTTTGAGAATATTATGAATGTCACCAAATGGTACCAATGTGATAACATGTGATCTAGCACTTTAGCTGATATACTCCTGTAGGTCAAATGACGCCAAATACATCCCCGGTCATGCTGATCTACAGCCAAATAGTCCTTAACAAACTTTGTTTGCGTCGAAATGAGTATTTACCATCACCAGAATACCTTGAATATATGAAATTGAGTTTAAATTCATTATAAATGTGTATAGGATGCACTGGAAATTATTGATGTGATCATGTTAAGTATTTTGACCTCGTTTGAAAAGGAAAGTAGAGAATGAGAAAAACCGGTTTTGTCCGGGTCCGATTTGGTCCAAAGTGACGGCAACCATTTTCGCCATACACCAAATAAATTCTTTTTTTATTTCCATGTAAATCAACCAGGTTCAGCCCTCAATTGTCACACTTTCTAAGCGTTTTTCATGTAGATCACCCTATATCATTGAAAAGAGTTACCAGCCAAATGTACTTTCGGTCACAATATTGGCTGGAAACAATTAAAAGTCACTATTGTGTCAGCTGCAAATATTGAAGCATTCTGGGGTCCCTTACGAGGTGGGATACAGTCAAATTGCTTGAAAAATAATGAAACTGGTTCCCTGGAGTGGACTTGATGTGTTCAGCCACTGAGTAATAGCCACTTTTACATTTTTTCATTAAACATGATGTCTTTATAGCTATTTAAACTTTTATTTGATTGTGCAATGGCGCAAAACATGCATAAACATACAGTTTGGTCATTTCCTTAAACATGTGACACAGTAAAACCTAAAATTGTTATGTGTTTCTGTTTTTGATCGAGCGGACAAACTTGTCGCACTCAAAAACTTAGGTCTGGGTGGTACAGATTTTCGATTATAATTGCTTAAATGACCTAATATTTGGTTTAGTGCTTTCATTTTTGACTATTTTGAAAACATTATGAAACAAACCGTAGCGTAACAATTACACATGTAGATATGCTGTGTAGTATCAATTTTTTTTCTCCAAGGTTTCTTAAACCCTCATTGACTTTTTGGTGAAGAGTACAGATACCGACAAGGCTTCGCGCATGCACGGATTAATCTTGATCTTCGCTGGATGTACACTTATCGCAAATAACCTAAAGTTGGGTTACACATAGCATATTTAATGTGAAGACAGTTGCAATATATGCGAAAAAACAGATCGTTATACAGAGTTGAAATACTTTCAATAAAACGTTTTCTTTCCATGCGTAAAAACCAGTCTGTAATACGGTTAAAATAGTACATTAAACTACGAAATTAAGGTCATCTATATTTATCTACATTTATCTCTAATCAGCTTTTTGACATTAATGTGTTTATGAAAATGCTTTAGAAAAACAAATACTGGAAAAACAGCAATGTCAACGTCAACATTCAGTCATTAACCTAGTATATTCGATACGCACTCTACGAAAACCATCCTTAGCGTATTGTTGACAAGTGAAGAGAACGATTAATTCGCACGTCAATAGAACATGATCCGCTACTTATACACTGTATATACAATGTACACTGTTGGAGACTCCCTGGATGCTTCTATGAAGTATTATTGAACAGTGCAGATCCCGATCATCCAGCGCGTGCAACACTGTTCGCCAATGTCATGGTGTTGGTTTTCCTGGAGCGCCGCTCCATTATGAGTATGTTTCGAGCCGTTCCACGAGAAAACCAACATTGTGGACTCTGCGTAATGTATCGACCCGGATCAGCATACGCATGCCGCGCAGGTTAACCCGGACAGACACTTTTCGCCTCCTGTGGATTTTCTTTTTCAGGAATCATTACTCTTTACCTCTATCCCCCTGAGACAGAATGTGTCGGCCCGGATAAGCCTTCGCGGACCTAAGCTGGTCTGGATCGATACATTACGCAGAGTCCATACTGTTAATGTTCTCATGGAACAGCTCATATATTGATGACGGTCCATGTACCGGGTGGTACAAGCTGTGTGATAAAACATTTGGTGAAGCTTTGTACTAAGTCATAAATGAGCCGACCCGCGAAAAAAACCAACATCGTGGACTCTGCGTAAAGTATCGTCCCTGATCAGCTTAAGCATGTCGCGGAGGCTAATCCAGATAGTCACTTTTCGCCTCCTGTGGATTTTCTGTTTCAGGAATCATTACTCTATACCTCTTTCGCCCTGAGACGGAATGTGACGGCCAGGATCAGTCAGCGCGGACTGGCAGGCTGATCTGGATCGATACATAACGCAGAGGCGGGTTTCTCTTGGGACGGCTCAAATGTGCCCGAAGCTCTGTATGACCTTGGCCTTGGATTGTGCGGTCGTTTACCAAAGCCATATCATTTATCTAGGGCAGGTGTTTAACAGCCGTATGCTGTCCTACCCTTTCACACATATCGAGGGCTTGGCGTGAAACGGTTGTAACTTAAAGCCTATTTTGAAAACCCTGGTTTAGGGGCAATTTTGACCCCTTTGTAAACAATGCAAATTTAGGTGCCATTGCTCAGAACGAGCAATAGCACCTAAATGTCCATTGTTTATCATGAAAAATGATTTAACGTTTATAAAGACTTTATGGCGAAGTGATTAACATCGTAAAAAAAAAGACAAATTTTAGTTACAACCGTTTCACGCCAAGCCCTCGATAAAGACGCATTTTCATTCATGTTGACGCATCTGCAGCAGACGAAAACGTTGTGAACATTGCTCATATTGATGAGTTTCTCCTTTTTGCCACACTGTTTTCATCTCCATTCATTACTTAATCTGTATAGATATTAACCATATTTTTTCTCACTTCTTTTCGAAGTCGCCTGATGCAGATTTAAGGGTTCAGGATTTACTCGACCATGTTTGGCTTAGCCACATCAATCTGTAACCCGATCAGTGTCTATGAAATATTCGTGAATTCGATACTCAAAGTAAGTCAGACGAACACGGACCTTCGGATGTTTTACAATTTAATATGTTAATAGGCAAAGCCTAGGTCGTGTGAAAGCAAGAACAATTAATTAAGCACTGTCTGTCCCCCAACAAGAAACAAATTAATAGGAAAATTGTAGAAAGTTACAAAAACAGAATTTGAAAAACATATTGAAAAAAACGAACTTTAGCATGCATTTAAGTTTAATTTGTACATATATCTGTTTTATTTTTTATTAGGTCAGGATTGTAATAGACTGTAAGATTTCCAAGGATGTTGATGGAAAACAACACTAGAAGGCATTGAAGAATGTTCTGATTTATTTTTACAAATGCCAGTTATTTGTAAACTAGTAATACATATAATTGAAAACTGACTCTTACCATGGTTGATTGAATGACTTGCGCTTAACATTACTCCACACAACAATCTTACAAGGCAGATGGCTAACTTTGCATGATCTGGCTGAATGTATAATCTTGAGACAATTTAAGATGAGAACACTATGCATACAGACTGAGAAAAATGTAATTTTTGACAAATATTTTCAAAAGTCCCATTTATAATGATGTATGTTGGAAAGGTTAAAGTTTAGCCGGCCTTGTCTGATGTAAATTACTTGATTTCTGTGACTAATCCGAATACATTGTCGGAATGGTGTAATTGATCCAAAATGAACATATCCAAAATGAACAATATGTTCCTATTCAACAACATTTTCACTTTGAACACCTATCTCCAATTCTGGTTTTTAATTTGTAAAACATGAAAACAGCATCAGATTATTTGTTAATAAGTACCAGACTTAGTGTCAACAACAGTTACTGAATATATATACATGTATCTGAAATATGTTGTTTGAAAAAAAATGGATAATGAAAGATCTGATCAATATATTCAATATACATTTTATTGCATAAAACAATAAACAGTATGTTTATAGCAAATAAAGAAATTATAAAAAGTACAAACAGAGAAATGGATTTTCCAGAAGAATTTGCAATAATTTAACATTGTTAGTGATCATGTTAAAATTGCTCTATTATAAAAATATGATGTATAAATTTCGTTAAAACTTTGATATTAGAACGGTAATCAAAGCTGGATCAATCCTTGAACATGTACAGATTCTCAGAGTTATCAATGTTGATAACCATTCCTTTTTATAATTGTTATTGCTCAATTATAAAAGCTTTTGAAAAGGGTACAGGGAGTAAACTATTTTCACTAGAAGCCTGGATAAAAATGTAATAAGTGTTTAAGTAAGACAACTCCCCACAACATAATTGTTTCATGTATACATTGTTAAGTTTAGTTGCCTCTTTCAAAACATGTACCTGCTGAGATTTGATCTTAGAACTCTTGTTAGACCAGGTGTTTTACCATTAAACTACAGTATAGGTTTTTATTTTGAGCAGCAGTTCATGAAAATATGTGTACTTTTATTACCAGTAAAGTATAAGAATTTTTTTTGTTACAATGAATGTATACCAATTTAAATTTTACCATTTCTATTGTATAGATTATACAATTTCACACAGAAAAATGGATTTCACAATAAATTACATAGAAAACAGATACATTTCTGTGGTATTTCAGTTATATCAGAGGACAGAACACTTATGTGAGGTCACTGGGTGACTAACATAACTGACATTAATTATGAACTGCCTTATAGCCTTTTTCTGTTGAAAAACAGATTAAGTTTTCTTTATTGTTCAACCAAAATGTTTATACAAATTTATTTGAATAAAAAGTATTTTGAGTGTTTGTTGAATTTAAAAAGAGATTGATCCTCTTTATCTACAGATTTCAATGCTCAGTTTGTTTTTACCTTATTTGAGTTTGATGTAGTTAGTGTACATTGCCCTGTTTCATAGACGGACCTAAATCGGTGACCGTAAAAGGCTTTTATTTTGCATTTGCTCTTCAATTTGAAGAGTTCTATGACATCATTGGTTGTTGTGCTCCCAAGTATGAAAATAGTGCTGTCAATAGATGTTGAATCTTTTTCAAATATTGTTTGAATACATACATGCAGAGTATTTAAAATAACCTAGTGAAAATAATGTTTAAATTCTTAGTACCAAGTTTGTCCAATCTGATCAATAAACACATTTTGGATAAAAAAAAAAAGAAGGAAACTACTAGAAATTCAGCCTGTTGAAAGAAAAGTAATGTGTTTTACTGATAGCCCCCATATGACATCATTTCTTTTAAACAATCATGACTCATTTGAGTTTGATCAATGAACAAATTTTGGTTAAAAAAAATATGAATCTACTAGAAATGCAGCCTGTTGAAAGACAAGTAATGTGTTTTACTGATAGTCCACATATATATGACATCATTTCTTTAAAACAATGGACTCATTTGAGTTTGATCAATAAACACATTTTGGATAAAAAAAAAAGATAAATCTACTAGAAATTCAGCCTGATGAAAGAAAAGTAATGTGTTTTATTGATAGCCCACATATGACATCATTCCTTTAACACAATGGACTCATTTGAGTTTGATCAATAAACAAATTTTGGATAACAAAAAGATGAAACTACTAGAAATTCAGCCTATTGAAAGAAAAGTTATGTGTTTTACTGATAGTCCACATATAACATCATTTCTTTAAAACAATAGACGCATTTGAAGGCATGAAAGTGTTTTCCTCTCTTTCAGGTTGGAGGATATAGACATTTAGACATTAAGACATTTACTATGTATACCCCAAAATCAGGGTGAACTGATTCTGCTCATACTTTCATGATTTGACAAAGACTAGGTCATAGACATAAACTGTTAAACTGTACCACAGGTGCCAGACGCGTTGATTGGACTCCCATGGGATACAACCCTAAAAACCCACAAAATTACACCAAAATATCTTAAACACTTACAAATAACAACAATTCAAACAGAAAATAACTTTTTTTTTAGTCCAATTTTTTTTCATTTTTCCTTCCTTTATAAAGGTATTGAACAAACCTGGGATTTTTCTCTCAAAAACACGACATCGCCTGCATTTGCGATCGTAGCACATTCAATTTTGGCTCGATCTCGGCCATATCGGTCTCAATCGTTACGGGATAGTTCACAGAAACACAGACAAACATCGGTTTCAACCTTTTTTCAACGGCGTTGACACAACAGGCAGACAAAGTCGAAGAAACTCAGGTCGGACACGATCGCGTTAGATCACGCATACAACAAATGTAACAAATGCATTCGTTACAGTTTTTAGCGCCGAATAAACTATTGCAAATAATGAAATCAACTATTCTGTTAAACTTACCACCACAGATTTTCTCTCGTTCGACGTAGTACAGCCAGTCTTCGATTAAAACTAATTTATTACCGTCAATGTTTCATCAACTGTTTTCCTAAAAATTGACCCGGAAGTCCTCGTGGTAAACTAATTGGCTGGTTCCCCGCATCATTGAATATCCGTATGAACAGTGAAACCAATAATTTTGTAAACATCCGTTTTGAAACCGAAAGTAGTTTGACAGGGACCGTGTGACAATGGCAATTCTTAATAAAGAACAAAAAGAAGCACTGAGTCTAGTGTTAAATGGTCACAATTTGTTAATATTGGGGGCTGCTGGAACTGGAAAATCTTTTCTAATTCATGAGATAGTTCGTGAAGCTGTTGAATCTCAAAAACGTGTCTCTTTGACTTGCACCACAGGCATAGCATGTTCGGTGTATAAAAACATTCCAGTGAAAGCCCAAACCATACATCGCTGGTCAGGGATAGATGATGGCCGCTTTTCTCCGTCTGAAATAAAATGTGTTTTAAATAACAATGTAAAGTATGCGCAAACAGTTAACAATATTAAAAATACTGATTTGTTAATTATTGATGAATGCTCAATGTTGAGCAAAAATATGTTTAACAGCTTGAATGCAGTGTGTTCTTTGAAAAATGAAAACTTACTATTTGGTGGTATTCAACTTGTTTTATGTGGAGACTTTTTTCAACTTGCCCCAGTGCCTAACTCACTTTGCAATGAAGATGGAGAATTCTGTTTTACCAGCAACATATTTAACACTACTTTTAAACATAGAGTCACTCTCACAAATGTTGTTCGCCAGACTGAGGATCGTTTCATAGAAGCCATTCAGGAAGTTTCACATGGCTCAACATCAAATGAAACCATTCAGTTTATGAAAAGCCTTACCAGACCACTTCCTAATGAAGAGGATAGTATAAAACTTTTTTCAACAAATGATGAAGTTGATGATTTCAACAGAAACTCTTTGATAGACTTTCCTGGAACAATATTTGAGTACATTTCAAGTGATAATGGGGAAAGTAGGTACTTGTCAAATATTCTTGCACCACGTATATTATGGCTGAAAATAGGAGTCCCAGTTATTTTACTACGAAATCTTTCGGACAAGCTTGTAAATGGACTTAGGGGCGTGGTCTATGATATTGATGACAACGGACCAGTGGTAGAGTTTCCATCTCTTGACATGAAGATTCCAATTAAAAAGCTTAAATTTACAGGTAAGTCTTATTTCAAAATACATGTTATTCATAAATTAATACTCTTACATTTGAACTTCTTCAAAGTTATACAGTTGGCATTTTTGAACAGTGTAGGCAAAGATCAGCATGTGCATCCGCACATGCTCATCTCAGTCTACACTGTTCACGAAAGCAAACTTGTATATTTTCGCATGGACAGGCTCAATTACGTAAGTTATACATGAACAGTGTAGATTTTGTGAACCCTGTAGGACCAGATCAGCATGTGCTGATGTACAGGCTGATCTTATCTGGATATACAATGCTCACGAAAGCAAATGTGTACCTTTTCGCTCAATTATTTCTTGAACAGTGTAGCAAACTTGTACCATACCAAGTGGCCCTGACAGGCGTAATTATGTTAGTACTTTGTGACCAGACTGTGCGGATGTACAGGTTGATCTGGTCCTACACTGTTCACAAAATTCAATGTGTACCTTTTCATTCGCAAAGGGTTGAATTTCAGAAAAGGAAAACGAACGGAAGCAAAAATGTAGCGTTACAGTTTGAAGAGAACCAGAATTATACCGAACAGTGTTATCATACCTTACAGTAGGCACCTAGCAAATGCATAATGGCCGCAACATTCGCTTTCATTTTTACACCTCAACCGGCTATTATTTACACGCTGTGGCTCGTATGAAAGGTGATTAAGGGACAGACATAACCAATTATGGCAAATATGTGTTATTTTTCATGAAAAAATACAATATATATTCAACATTACAATTTGTGTGAAAGCGACAAAATAATTTTTACTAAAATGAAAAGTTATTAAATGGATGTCTGATTTTAGTTTTCAGTCGTAGAGAGAACAGAGATGTTGCAGCCAGAGAACAGTTACCTCTTAAATTGGCTTTTGCATTAACGATCCACAAGTCGCAGGGAATGACTCTTGACAGGTACATCTGATTTCTTTTACAATAGAAGAAACCAATTTGAAAATCTTAAAAACTGAAATGTTATTTACTCTAGCTTTTATATGTTGAAGCAGTGTTGACTGTCATTTTAACCAAAATACCCCATGACATGTAGTGTCAGAAAATGTGTACTGTCACACCTGTGTTAAATATCTCCTATGAAGATTTCTCAACATCACCTAATTTGTATTATTTACCATTGAAACAATTTCAAAGTTATATAACCTGTGAATGAAGACCACCTATAAATAGAGACAACATTTTATTCTCCAAAGGGCAGTCTGTATATTCATTAATTTCACAGATTAAACTGTAAAACATAATAAAAACACTGGAAACATTAAAGATATGTTAACCCTTTCCCTCATATAGACGCTTTCTGACGCCTCTTCAGCAGACGGCTTTTTTGAAAACATAGTGACAAAAGAAGAAATTGCACAAAACGTGCAATTTCTCCTTTTGCCACAATGTTTTCCACTTGTTGTCATAATTTATCTATTCAACTATGGAGATTTTCTATGTTTTGACAAAATAAGTCGTCTGCTTCAGAATTGTCGTATGAGGTAAAGGGTTAACCTTTAACATATTTTCTTATTTTCAGGGTTGAAGTAGACTGTAAAGGTATATTTAAGCCTGGACAGCTTGGTGTGGCTATAGGCAGGGCCAGAACAAGATCAGGACTTAGAGTCATTAATTTCAGTCGTAAGAGTTGTATGGCACACCCAGACACTGTTGTAAACTTTGTTAATATGGCAACTGAAGAACCATCTGAAAACAACACTTGTTGTCAAGTACTTGTAAGGTAAATGTATAAAATGTTATACCATATACCTTCGTATAAGCTCCTTCTCCCCCAAATAAACATCCACATTATTTTATCTTGAGAGGGGACTAGAAAAAATAAGACCCAATTAAGTGCCCATCTTTACTCCTGCTTGTGTTTATATAACAGTATATGGTAATATAATGCAAAAATGCTTACCTTCTAGCATCTGATGACTTTAATGGCTTTCTGGTCGCCCTTCGCTGGTTCACGTTTTCTTTTAGTAGCCGACTTCTTCAATTTACAATCAAAAAGTAGTGCCCCGTCTTTACTCCTTCCAGCATTCGCCTTAATTGATACAGTTTTCTGTCCTAGAATAATACTATTCAATGTTCTTTTATATTGTAAGGCATTGGGGTTACTGTTTGCCCCATTGTATGTGCTTCTCATTTGATTGAATGTATTTTCTACAACATCAGAGTTAATAAGTGTAGGAGTTATGAAACGTAGAGAATCCTTTTTTAGAAGTTTATGACACAGGTTTACGAAACCAATAATACAAGCATGAATGTCCTCATGGCATTGGTATGACATCAGTTTATGTACTTTTTCTTTGTTAGAAATATCTGTTGATGCTTTCACTGCTGTCTCCCATTTATAAAACCAGTTGTTGATATTACTTAATTGTTCTAACCTTTCATCATGTATTGACCTTATGGGTGCCCTACCCCTGAATATATCAATTAACATAGACGTGTTTCTTAAAAATTCAATTGCGCCATCAAGTATATTGCCTTTAGGGCCTAAATAAAGTTGATATTGTAACATTAAATGTAGCATGTCTGTATTCAAAACTTCATCAGCAAGATGGTTTCTCATTTTGGTTTGATTTGATGGGAAAAGGTGTTCATTTGTTAATTTCTTGTGTATCTGGACAGCATTTGTTTTATCCCAATGAAAACAGTCGATAAACATTTGCCATTGAACTGTGCGAGAAGAGGGTAGTGTTAATAGCCTAGTGCTGTTGTTTTGTATTCCACTTTTTAATACATTGTTTCTGAGTTTTTTAATTACATGCGACACATCCATCATGAAAATCATGGAATCCAAATTGCATGGGCTGGAACATGTAAATGTTGTAGACTTTTCACCAATATTATACTTCATGAAAGACCTGTTAGACTGGGCACCGTCCATGCATGTATATACAGTGTTAAACCCAAACTTCTGAAGAGTGTCAACAGCTTCCCAAAAAAGGGAGTACAATTCTGTTGCTTGAATTCCATCAGTGATAAAATGAGCAAAAGGGAAACGAAATCCACTGATGCCCAAAAATATCATTTGAAGAGCATGGCTTCCAAGAGTTTGGTCATTTTTCCCTGTTCTTATAGTATGACAAATGTTTCCTTCTTCACCAACTTCAACTAAACCAGATAACTCTACCATATCACCACTCTTACTTATTTGAATGTCAGCCTGTATGCTCATCTCATCTAAGATTATCCCTCCGGTCCATCCTTCTTCAGGTATATTTCTTCTCTTTGCTTCCTCATGCATCCATTTAAAAACATCTTTATGAAAGCCAACTTCTTGTTTCACTCTGTTCTTATATAACACTAACAATGATGGTGATGGAAGAATTAGATATTGACTATCTCTAAAAGCTGTGTAAGACTGGGGACTACGGCAGTACCATTGCATACATGCAGTAATTACCCCTTTACTCCATCGTCTACCTTTTGGATTTTTATTAATGTTTTTAGCTGGACTTAAAAGTATCTCTATCATTTCTTCATTAGCATTTGGAAACAGTCTTAGAATTTCTTCTCTTGTTGCTGTCTTTCCTTTACTTTCAGTTGTTTTATTCTCCTTAGTTTGCTCATTTTCTTTATTTTGTTCTGCATTAATCAAAGTTTCAGTTTTAGGTTGTCCAAATGTCATTTTTTGTCATTTTCTGCATGTATTTGAAATAGAGTTTATAGGCACTACTTTATCACAGGTGATAGATCTTATTTTTCTTTCTTGAATCTCACCAGAATTGAAAGTTTCTATTGTGTGGTATCTGCTGACCACAACTGATTTAGTTAACTTTACTGCCACACATAGTTTTAACATTATGACAGATTTACAAACATTTTGAACACTTTCTCTGCACATTTCAAAGTCATCATTAATGAATAATTTTGGAAGATCAACCTTGTTGCCACTGATTTCTAATGCCCACTTCCTGTTCTCGAAAAATGTAACCTTTTTGTATACATGATTTCCATTAATCTTACTTTCACATTTTAACTCACAAGAAACGTTATTGTGGTTTTCAAAATTTAATGTAAATTCTTCTGGAAAAAAGTGTGTTATTTCTCCTAAAGTGAAGCATTCAATAGATTTTTCAATACTTAATTGTTTTAAAGAAATTCCTTTATATACTGTACAGCTTGAGTTATTTTGCTGACGTCTTTCCTTTTGTATCGTAGGATATACTTTCAATAAATGTTCAATAAACACTCTCTTTCCAATATTAACATTATAGCCAGACTCCAAACTTGAAAGCTTCATACAAAGAATTGATATCCGTTTCCAAACTGCTATCCTCCTTCACCCTATTCAACAGCCTGTAATTAAAAAAGTAATTTGTAAGAAAATCAATGTACCACCTTTCCTTAAATGGACATGCCTCCATATGATTTAACCCTTTCCACATATAGACGCTTTCTGACGCCTCTGCAGCAGACGGCTTTTTGAAAACATAGTGACAAAAGAAGAAATTGCACAAAATGTGCAATTTCTCCTTTTGCCACAATGTTTTCCACTTTTTGTCATAGGTTATCCATTTAATTATTGAGATTTTCTATGTTTTGACAAAATACGTTCAAATTCGTCTGCTGCAGTATTACCGTATGAGGGAAAGGGTTAATGTCCAAATTTTCAAGTCTTACTGATGTTACGGCATAATTAGAATAAATCTATAGTTAACATCAATAGTGGGTTCAGTAGTGCTGATTTCACTTGAAATTGTTCAATATATTTCTAACTTAATATATACATATTAACCCTTTTCCTCATATAGACGCTTTCTGACGCCTCTGCAGCAGACGGCTTTATGAAAACATAGTGACAAAAGAAGAAATTGCTCAAAACGAGCAATTTCTCCTTTTGCCACGATGTTTTCCATTTTTAGTCATAGGTTATCCATTCAATTAAAGAGATTTTCTATTTTTTGACAAAATATGTTCAAAGTCGTCTGCTGCAGAATTGTCGTATGAGGGAAAGGGTTAAGCTGACAGTTGTGACATTATTAATTTGTTTTATTTGCAGGCAGAAAGAGGCTACCAACTTTTTCACTGTACCGGAAGTTTTAAACAATGATATTTTGCCCGACATAGAAATAAGTGAAGAGAATTCATTTGATGAAGAATTTGATGAAGAATTTGATGATATTATCAAAACAATAAATTTGCAAGGTAATCAAATAGAAATACCTGAAGATTTGAATTTGAACATGATAACAGAAAAACTGAAAACAGATGAAGTTTTAACTCCTTTTCAGTACAATACAAACTGTATTCTAAATAATTTGGATAGGTTGAAATACTTAAACTTTTGCCAAGGAGAGTACAATAAAATCATGTCATTAATAGAAACTCTAAAATTTGAAGGACCAGTTAAAGCTAAAGATCTAGGGCAATTCTATTCATCTATTCATGAACACTTAAACAGTGCTGAATTTCTTTTGAGTTGCATGTTATTATTCGAAAATGAAGCATTCACAGCAGAACACAAACATATCTGTTTCAATATATCTGTAGAAATTAGAAAATATATTCTAAAGAAAAAGGCTGAAGTTTACCCAAGTTCTGAGAAAAAACCGGCAATAAGATCTGTAACAAACGCATCACGCGCAAGGATTAGATACATTGGTGGATATTGCATAGCTAAAATAAGGTTTAAGATGATCAACAAAAAGAAAGCTTTAAGGTATACAAAAACTGTAGAAGGACAACAGGGTTATGATGAAGCAATGTGTGCCACACAAATTATGGATTCCTTAAGAGTAGATGAACAATACATTCTTGGGAATAGTACTGCACCTGATTCATTGTTAGATACAACAGAAAGCAAAATCTTAACAGAGGACTCACGAATATTTCTGATCCTTTATTCAAATTTTTCCTAAAACTTTCAGAATTTTGCCTGGCTATGATTACCAGTGAAAACTTCAACACACATGGAAGTGATTTTTTTGAGTCATGTAAAAAAACAACTTATGAGAACAGTGATTTATTTCAAAGCTTTTACAGTGTTATTGAAAATCAGGGCACAGAAAAAACAAGTGAACTTTTAAATAGAGAAGAAACAAGTGTTGATAAACAGGAAATAATAAATATTATTTTTCAAAAAATTGTTAAACTCTATTTACTTGTGATTTTTGGACAATTCAGGAAAGACCTTATAGACATTTATCAAGTTCATAAAAAAATGGCACACAGAAAGCAAATTTTGGTTTCTAAAGAGGTTAAAAAAAATAAAAGAAAAAGTGATTTAAATGAAGATCAAGTACAGGAAAATGTACAGACAAATGAAGAAAATGCAGAAAAGAAAACCAAAAAAAGAAAAAGAAGAACAAAAGGGAAAAATAATGACCCCTCAATCAGTAAAAATGATGAGCCTCCTGATGAAAACCAATCTTCATCAAATAGTGATTTTGAATGTGAGCAGAGGCCAGAGTCATCATGCACTCCCGAGTTGAACAAATCGCCTGTGCCTGGTACTTCACAGGATGAGCCACTGGAGTGTTCTGATAATGAAGATGTGTCTTCAAAATGTAAAAAATGTTCAACTATTACAAAAGACACAGATTGGATACAATGCGACAGTTGTTCCGCATGGCTACACCGTACATGTGCCGGACTAAAACACCACATGAAATGGAAAAAATTTAATAGAAAAGGCTCCATCTTTTATTGTAGTGAATGTTTATAACTTTATAATAATACAGAAACATCATTTACCAGGTAACTATAGGCATTTTGTCCTTAATTGATGTAGTTTACTACAAAATAACTTGCTTCAAAAATAGGGCGGGTCTTTACATACAGCTGATCAATGTTTACAAAATACTGGTTCCCTAACTTACCTATACGTATAACGACGAAACCGGAAATCTCTAATTTTATGCCGCAACTACTTCCGGGTCAAGAAAATTGTAAGCGCAGGCCTGCAGTAATAAAATGTTGTTGACTTGATTTCATCGAAGACTGGCTGTACTACGTCGAACGAGAGAAAATCTGTGGTGGTAAGTTTAACAGAATAGTTGATTTCATTATTTGCAATAGTTTATTCGGCGCTAAAAACTGTAACGAATGCATTTGTTACATTTTTTGTATGCGTGATCTAACGCGATCGTGTCCGACCTGAGTTTGTTCGACTTTGTCTGCCTGTTGTGTCAACGCCGTTGAAAAAAGGTTGAAACCGATGTTTGTCTGTGTTTCTGTGAACTATCCCGTAACGATCGAGACCGATATGGCCGAGATCGAGCCAAAATTGAATGTGCTACGATCGCAAATGCAGGCGATGTCGTGTTTTTGAGAGAAAAAGCCCAGGTTTGTTCAATACCTTTATAAAGGAAGGAAAAATGAAAAAAATTTGGACTAAAAAAAAAGTTATTTTCTGTTTGAATTGTTGTTATTTGTAAGTGTTTAAGATATTTTGGTGTAATTTTGTGGGTTTTTAGGGTTGTATCCCATGGGAGTCCAATCAACGCGTCTGGCACCTGTGAACTGTACAATGTAAAAAAATAATGTAAATTGAAGGCAAATAATTAGAAATTGACTGTAGTTTTGTTTGTTTGCTACATTTACTGCAATAAATAGATAAACGTCTTAAAGGCAATACAACTAGACAGTCGAAGATATGATAGTTTTAATAGCTATTTTCTTGAGTGGAGTCAACATTTGACAAGACGTGACAGATACAGTCATAAACGATACACACCATGTGACGTCACGCGATGTGACGAAAGCATCGTGGATCGTTCCCAACAGATATAACAAATAATTTAGAAATGAAGTTATATTTTTAAGCAAATTATTGATATAATAAATAGCTTACCTTGAAATGAAGCTATGCCGATACAGAAACAGAATTGTTCGTCCTTTTCAGTTAAAATAATATCCGAGGCCAGTGTAACGAACGATAACTTCCGTTGAAATATTTACAATCATTTTCAAGTGTTTATTGCTTCTCTATATTGCAAAGATATAAAATCCATGAAATAATGATGACAGGTACAAAAGAATAGTCGACTTAGCCTTCATAAAGTCCTTCCAGTGAATGAAATCCATTTGTGACGAGTCAAACTATCTTTTCCTACCATTCCTGTCGTTTTCCTTTTGTTATTTATTTATTACTTGCCTTACAATGACGTTTCTTTTCGTTGCAATGACGTCACATTTGGATGTGTTTACTTCCGGTTGAGAAAATATTATTTTAAAAATAGAAAACGAGTGCAATTACACGCAAATTATCACATATCAGATTCCTTGTTTTCATTCCTTTATCGAGAAGGAATTTAATTTAATTTTTCTCTCTAGTTCTAAGTATTTTTTGATTTGTCAAAACATGCGAATATCGTGTTTGTGGGTTTTACCGGTTACGAAATGAATAGGTTACGATAATTTGTCCGTCCAGTAAGACCGTAAGCAAAATGGCCGAAAAAAAGTGCTATGGGGTTGAGATTTGATATGTGAAAAACAGTAAGATTGTACTGAATTCTCGTTGTTTTGATCTCGTATGATGTGTTCGTACGTGTAACCTATAGGCGTGCTTCGCTCGAGCCTTCGGCTCGAGCTTTCACACGTATGAGGATAGAGATTGGATTGTTGTAGCAATATTTTGAGCATGATGATACACACGGATATTTCCTCGTTTCTTTAACGTTTAACGCCGCTTTCAACACTATTTCAGTTACATCACGGCGTATCTTGGGTAAGTTACCAGTGCTACTGGTCTACTTATCCTGAATCCAGTGAGTCAATCGTACTGCTAATCCCAAAATTATGGGTGCCAAGGATCGAAAGCCATTATTACATTAGTTATAGTTTTTGAGGATAGGGGAGATAAGACGAGTCTTAATATTCAGTAAGAGTTCTAAAACGATAAATCTGTATTTGACCTAAACGGCTTGAGTTGATTCTTTTTGAATACCAAAAACGTAGTTTTAACCAATTACTTCACATGACTTTCTCAAAGGGCGTCTGCTTTACAATCATCAGACGAACAATTTCAAAAATCTAGAAAACTGACATATTAATATTGTTAACCCTTTCCCTCATATAGACGCTTTCTGACGCCTCTGCAGCAGACGGCTTTTTGAAAACATAGTGACAAAAGAAGAAATTGCTCAAAACAAGCAATTTCTCCTTTTGACACAATGTTTTTCACTTTTAGTCATAGGTTATCCATTCAATTATAGAGATTTTCTATTTTTTGACAATATATGTTCAAAGTCGTCTGCTGCAGAATTGTCGTATGAGGGAAAGGGTTAAAGAGTTGAAAATATTGCAATCAAAGGGGAAATTCCTCGTTTTGAGTAAATTCACATTTTATTGCAATCTTTTCAAAAGTCATGTTCAATAGCAGATGTCAAATGTCGTCTGGGTGAAGTTATCGGTGTAATAGGATATTTAGGAGCAACGGGAGTAATCTAGGTTTGAAAGAGTCCCAGCGGTGTTAAGGTGACGTATCTCGTATAACTATCCTTTCCCACATACAACACATCTGCAGCAGTCGACTTTGAAGAAATTGGAAACTCCCTTTAATAAAATGTACAATAATAGAAAAAGAGTTGAAAACATGGTGACAAAAGGAGAAATTGCTGGTTTTGAGCAATTTCTTCTTTTGTCGACATGTTTTAAAAAAACGTCTGCTGAAGAGGTGTCAGAAAAGGTTTATATGAGGGAAATGTTAACCTGACGTTGTTCGTATACTCTGTAATAACCACACTTTCCAACATACAACACATCTGCAGCAGCTGACTTTGAAGACAACTAGGTATAAATTCGGACAGTGTCTATATAGTAAAGTGGTTTGTTCCATAGATATACAATATGTAGCTATTTGTTTGTATAAGTTGATAATTATACTGCCTTGCTATATAGCTAGCTTTTATAGTGGTTTTTTCCCCAACTGGGTTACATCTACAAATGATAGTGTTATTATAAAATATAAGTAACATTTTAGATCAGCTGGAGTGTTGCGATCATCAAAAAAACAAAAAAAACAAAAAACACAGATATTATTAACATAAATTATGTGTGACATTTATGGGTTATTAACCGCATATTTAATATAAATCGATTATTATAGCCTGATAGATGTGATATCTTCGCTTTCTTTTACTTCTTTTATCCAAGGGAAATATTCTCCCTAATATTCGCTGACGATGTTGCACTGATGAGTGACACAGATTATGGTCTCGAGAAATGTCTTACACAAGTACTGCACTGACTGGTAGCTGTACTGCACTGACTGGTAGCTGTACTGCACTGACAGGTAGCTGTACTGCACTGACTGGTAGCTGTACTGCACTGACTGGTAGCTGTACTGCACTGACTGGTAGCTGGATACAATGATCACATTGGGGTTAAACAAATGAAATAATGATCTTTTTCCATATGTTGTGGTTTGTTTTACAAGTAATGTATCACCGTACAGGATGGCTGAATATATGGCAGCGAAAAGTTTTAATTTGTCTTTAAAAGAAATACAGAGTGTCTTACTATTGTATTATATTATTGTTGATGCCAAACTTAACACCAATATGTATATACAGGTAAGAGTTTTGGGGTCTGAGAAGAATTGAAACTGTGGCGAGTGGTCAAATATATGCTTGTAAACGTTATATATATGCATTCTGTTAATTGTGCCGTAAAAGATGACCGTGAACGATACCCGCTATATAATATATCAGCATCTAAACGATGTATCAAATATTGGTTAAACATTATATAAACCTTATTTTGAAATAACAAGATATAAATCTTTGTTACATCAACACATACACATTTAGTAAATATCTAAACTGCCATAAAGTTAATTTAAGGTTTCGTAGATCACCACTACCGGGATGATCGCCTCTGAGTTGTGGTGATAAAGATTACGTCTCGAGTGTGGGGAGAATCTGCTGTCGTCGAGTGGTTAGCGACGGGGATTTCGAAACCGGGTGTCCCGGGTTCGATCCCCAGTCGCGGCACTACGGTCATGGTGGAGTGCCCTTGGGCAAGGCACATTTTCTAGCCTAGTACTGGTTTGTTTACCCAGGGATCATGAATAATTAAATTTAATTGCGCGCTAAATGACCTTAGCTGTCGATGCGCCATACAACAATATACATTCATTCATTCGAGTGTGTGAGGTCGCGGGTCATTATCAATACCGGGATGATCACCTTTGAGTTGTAGTACTAGTGAGTACGTCTCGGGTCATTATCAATACCGGGATGATCACCTTTGAGTTGTAGTACTAGTGAGTACGTCTCGGGTCATTATCAATACCGGGATGATCACCTTTGAGTTGTAGTAATAGTGAGTAGGTCTCGGGTCATTATCAATACCGGGATGATCACCTTTGAGTTGTAGTAATAGTGAGTACGTCTCGGGTCATTATCAATACCGGGATGATCACCTTTGAGTTGTAGTAATAGTGAGTACGTCTCGGGTCATTATCAATACCGGGATGATCACCTTTGAGTTGTAGTAATAGTGAGTACGTCTCGGGTCATTATCAATACCGGGATGATCACCTTTGGGTTGTAGTAATAGTGAGTACGTCTCGGGTCATTATCAATACCGGGATGATCACCTTTGAGTTGTAGTAATAGTGAGTACGTCTCGGGTCATTATCAATACCGGGATGATCACCTTTGGGTTGTAGTAATAGTGAGTACGTCTCGGGTGTGTGAGGTCGCGGGTCATTATCAATACCGGGATGATCGTCTTTGAGTTGTAATGATAGAGAGTACGTCTCGGGTCTGGGAGGTCGCGGGTCATTATCAATACCGGGATGATCACCTTTGAGTTGTAATGATAGAGAGTACGTCTCGGGTCATTATCAATACCGGGATGATCGCCTCTGAGTTGTAATGATAGAGAGTACGTCTCGGGTCATTATCAATACCGGGATGATCGTCTTTGAGTTGTAGTAATAGTGAGTATGTATCGGGTGTGGAAGATCGCGGGTCATTATCAATACCGGGGTGATCACCTCGGTGTTGTAGTGATAGAGCGTACGTCTCAAGTTTGATAGGTCGCGGGTCATCATAACTACCGAGATGATCGCCTCGGTGTTGTAGTGATAGAGCGTACGTCTCAAGTTTGATAGGTCGCGGGTCATCATAACTACCGAGATGATCGCCTCGGTGTTGTAATGATAGAGCGTACGTCTCAAGTTTGATAGGTCGCGGGTCATCATAACTACCGAGATGATCGCCTCGGTGTTGTAGTGATAGAGCGTACGTCTTAAGTTTGATAGGTCGCGGGTCATCATAACTACCGAGATGATCGCCTCGGTGTTGTAGTGATAGAGCGTACGTCTCAAGTTTGATAGGTCGCGGGTCATCATAACTACCGAGATGATCGCCTCGGTGTTGTAGTGATAGAGCGTACGTCTTAAGTTTGATAGGTCGCGGGTCATCATAACTACCGAGATGATCGCCTCGGTGTTGTAGTGATAGAGCGTACGTCTCAAGTTTGATAGGTCGCGGGTCATCATAACTACCGAGATGATCGCCTCGGTGTTGTAGTGATAGAGCGTACGTCTTAAGTTTGATAGGTCACGGGTCATCATAACTACCGAGATGATCGCCTCGGTGTTGTAGTGATAGAGCGTACGTCTCAAGTTTGATAGGTCGCGGGTCATCATAACTACCGAGATGATCGCCTCGGTGTTGTAGTGATAGAGCGTACGTCTCAAGTTTGATAGGTCGCGGGTCATCATAACTACCGAGATGATCGCCTCGGTGCTGTAGTGATAGAGCGTACGTCTCAAGTTTGATAGGTCGCGAGTCATCATAACTACCGTGATGATCGCCTCGGTGTTGTAGTGATAGAGCGTACGTCTCAAGTTTGATAGGTCGCGGGTCATCATAACTACCGAGATGATCGCCTCGGTGTTATAGTGATAGAGCGTACGTCTCAAGTTTGATAGGTCGCGGGTCATCATAACTACCGGGATGATCGCCTCGATGTTGTAGTGATAGAGCGTACGTCTCGAGTGTTGGAGGTGACAGTTCATACCAAATACTTTAAAGCGACTGAACTCCAGATACCCAACTGTCGAAAAAAAATAAAATTTCCAATTTTAATAAAATAAGTGTTATTTTTGTATTTGGGGCATTAAAATATGATAACTGACATATTACATACCGCTATAATCGGTGCGATTTTCTTGTTTTCGATACTTTTTCCATCGCAAATTCTACCCTGTCAGTAACGGGGTAAGTATTTTTAAATAGGAAACCCCTTCAACGGGACAATTGAAAACGACTCAAGTTCATTTTATTGATAAAAAACGATACATTTTCTACCCTGGTTTTACTTGGATAACATAAAGAATAACATTTAGGGCGAATTCGACGTGTTTTTTTTTGTTTTTTTGTTCGTGCCATCTGGATTTCAGTCGCTTTAAAAATGGTAGTAATGGCTTTCCCTACTTGGCACTCAGGTTCGTTGGGCTAGCATTACTACTGGGGTTGTGGGGTAGGCATTACTTACTGGCTGCTGTCAGAATAAATATACCAGTAATTCTGGTAACTTACCTAGGAAACACCATGATATTACTGGGCACACATGTTGAAAGAGGCGTTAAATGCCACACAAACACTTCTGAAATGAGTGGAACCAAGTATATAAAATCTTGCTGAGTCAGCTGTTTTCAAAATGACTGTGTTAAATAAAGCGTCACAGGCAGATATAATCTTGCTTCGTCAGCTGTTTATCCATTTTTTAAGATGACTGCGTTAAATAAAGCGTCAAAGACAGTTTTAATCCTAATAACATAATTATAGGCCTTTTGGGTCACGTCATACACACACAACGACATCGAGGTTTTTAAATAATTGCTACATGTAACTACGATTACGTAGCGTATTCATTTAGGCGACATGTTGGTGATATTTATATAGTCGACAAGTTGGACATATTTATATAGTCTATATGTTAGTCATATTTATATAGTCGACATGTTTGTCGTATTTATATAGTCGACATGTTGGACATATTTATATAGTCGACGTGCTTGTTATATTTATATAGTCGACATGTTTGACCTATTTATATAGTCGACATGTTTGTCATAGTTATAGAGTCGACATGTTTGTCATATTTTTATAGTCGACATGTTTGTCATATTTATATAGTCGAAATGTTTGTCATATTTATATAGTTCACATGTTGGACATATTTATATAGTCGACATGTTTGTCATATTTATATAGTCGACATGTTTGCCATATTTATATAGGCGACATATTTGTCATATTTTTTATAGCCGATATGTTTGTCATATTTATATAGTCGACATGTTTGTCATATTTATATAGTCGACATGTTTGTCATATTTATATAGTCGATATGTTTGTCATATGTATATAGTCGACATTTTGTTTATATTGATATAATCGACATGATTGTCATATTTATATAGTCGACATGTTGGACATATGTATATAGTCGACATGTTGGTCATATTTATATAGTTAACATGTTGGACATATTTATATAGTCGAAATGTTGTACATATTTATATAGTCGAAATGTTCGTCCTATTGATAGATCCGACGGCGTAAAGTTTGTTTTAAACCCTTTTCAACAATATTTCAGTTATTGCACATCGTTTTCGGGGTAAAATACCAGTATTACCGATATAAATATTCCCGACAGCAGTAAAGCAGTCCACGTAACCCGGAGCGAAAAGGGAAGGGTTGAGAGGCCATTGCTACCATTTCTAAAGTATTTGGTATGACCCGACCAAGGATCGAATCCTGGTCTTTTACTCCTGGTTAATGATGGCATACAGATACAATATGGAGTTACAACTGATGGTTAATGATGGCATACCGATATAATATAGAGTTACAACTGACGGTTAATGATGGCATACAGATACAATATGGAGTTACAACTGATGGTTAATGATGGCATACAGATACAATATGGAGTTACAACTGATGGTTAATGATGGCATACAGATACAATATGGAGGTACAACTGATGGTTAATGATGGCATACAGATACAATATGGAGTTACACCTGATGGTTAATGATGGCATACAGATATAATATAGAGTTACAACTGACGGTTAATGATGGCATACAGATACAATATGGAGTTACAACTGATGGTTAATGATGGCATACAGATACAATATGGAGTTACAACTGATGGTTAATGATGGCATACCGATATAATATAGAGTTACACCTGATGGTTAATGATGGCATACAGATACAATATGGAGTTACAACTGATGGTTAATGATGGCATACAGATACAATATGGAGTTACAACTGATGGTTAATGATGGCATACAGATACAATATAGAGTTACACCTGATGGTTAATGATGGCATACAGATACAATATGGAGTTACATCTGATGGTTAATGATGGCATACAGATACAATATGGAGTTACAACTGATGGTTAATGATGGTATACAGATACAATATGGAGTTACAACTGACGGTTAATGATGGCATACAGATACAATATGGAGCTACAACTGACGGTTAATGATGGCATACAGATACAATATGGAGTTACAACTGATGGTTAATGATGGCATACAGATATAATATAGAGTTACAACTGATGGTTAATGATGGCATACAGATATAATATAGAGTTACAACTGATGGTTAATGATGGCATACAGATATAATATAGAGTTACAACTGATGGTTAATGATGGCATACAGATATAATATGGAGCTACAACTGATGGTTAATGATGGCATCCAGATACAATATGGAGTTACAACTGACGGTTAATGATGGCATACAGATATAATATTGAGTTACAACTGATGGTTAATGATGGCATACAGATACAATATGGAGTTACAACTGATGGTTAATGATGGCATACAGATACAATATAGAGTTACAACTGATGGTTAATGATGGCATACAGATACAATATGGAGTTACAACTGATGGTTAATGATGGCATACCGATATAATATAGAGTTACACCTGATGGTTAATGATGGCATACAGATACAATATGGAGTTACAACTGATGGTTAATGATGGCATACAGATACAATATAGAGTTACAACTGATGGTTAATGATGGCATACAGATACAATATGGAGTTACAACTGATGGTTAATGATGGCATACAGATACAATATGGAGTTACAACTGATGGTTAATGATGGCATACAGATACAATATGGAGTTACAACTGACGGTTAATGATGGCATACAGATACAATATGGAGTTACAACTGATGGTTAATGATGGCATACATATACAATATAGAGTTACAACTGATGGTTAATGATGGCATACATATACAATATAGAGTTACAACTGATGGTTAATGATGGCATACATATATAGTAAAGAGTTACAACTGACGGTTAATGATGGCATACCGATATAATATAGAGTTACAACTGATGGTTAATGATGGCATACAGATACAATATGGAGTTACAACTGATGGTTAATGATGGCATACAGATACAATATGGAGTTACACCTGATGGTTAATGATGGCATACAGATACAATATGGAGTTACAACTGACGGTTAATGATGGCATACATATACAATATGGAGTTACAACTGATGGTTAATGATGGCATACAGATACAATATGGAGCTACAACTGACGGTTAATGATGGCATACAGATACAATATGGAGTTACAACTGATGGTTAATGATGGCATACAGATACAATATGGAGTTACAACTGATGGTTAATGATGGCATACATATACAATATGGAGTTACAACTGATGGTTAATGATGGCATACAGATACAATATGGAGTTACAACTGATGGTTAATGATGGCATACAGATATAATATGGAGCTACAACTGACGGTTAATGATGGCATACAGATACAATATGGAGTTACAACTGATGGTTAATGATGGCATACAGATACAATATGGAGTTACAACTGACGGTTAATGATGGCATACAGATACAATATGGAGTTACAACTGATGGTTAATGATGGCATACAGATACAATATGGAGCTACAACTGACGGTTAATGATGGCATACAGATACAATATGGAGTTACAACTGATGGTTAATGATGGCATACAGATACAATATGGAGCTACAACTGACGGTTAATGATGGCATACAGATACAATATGGAGTTACAACTGACGGTTAATGATGGCATACAGATACAATATGGAGTTACAACTGATGGTTAATGATGGCATACAGATACAATATGGAGCTACAACTGACGGTTAATGATGGCATACAGATACAATATGGAGTTACAACTGATGGTTAATGATGGCATACAGATACAATATGGAGTTACAACTGATGGTTAATGATGGCATACAGATACAATATGGAGCTACAACTGACGGTTAATGATGGCATACAGATACAATATGGAGTTACAAATGATGGTTAATGATGGCATACAGATACAATATGGAGTTACACCTGATGGTTAATGATGGCATACATATACAATATGGAGCTACAACTGATGGTTAATGATGGCATACATATACAATATGGAGCTACACCTGATGGTTAATGATGGCATACAGATACTATACGGAGTTACAACTGATGGTTAATGATGGTATACAGATACAATATGGAGTTACAACTGACGGTTAATGATGGCATACAGATACAATATGGAGTTACAACTGATGGTTAATGATGGCATACAGATACAATATGGAGTTACAACTGATGGTTAATGATGGCATACAGATACAATATGGAGTTACAACTGACGGTTAATGATGGCATACAGATACAATATGGAGTTACAACTGATGGTTAATGATGGCATCCAGATACAATAAGGAGTTACACCTGATGGTTAATGATGGCATACAGATACCATACGGAGTTACAACTGATGGTTAATGATGGTATACAGATACAATATGGAGTTACAACTGACGGTTAATGATGGCATACAGATACAATATGGAGTTACAACTGACGGTTAATGATGATGGCATACAGATACAATATGGAGTTACAACTGACGGTTAATGATGATGGCATACATATACAATATGGAGTTACAACTGATGGTTGATGATGGCATACAGATACAATATGGTGTTACACCTGATGGCTAATGATGGCATACAGATACAATATGGAGTTACAACTGATGGTTAATGATGGCATCCAGATACAATATGGAGTTACAACTGACGGTTAATGATGGCATACATATACAATATTGAGTTACAACTGACGGTTAATGATGGCATCCAGATACAATATGGAGTTACACCTGATGGTTAATGATGGCATACAGATACAATATGGAGTTACACCTGATGGTTAATGATGGCATACAGATACAATATGGAGTTACAACTGACGGTTAATGATGGCATCCAGATACAATATGGAGTTACACCTGATGGTTAATGATGGCATACAGATACAATATGGAGTTACACCTGATGGTTAATGATGGCATACAGATACAATATGGAGTTACAACTGATGGTTAATGATGGCATACATATACAATATGGAGTTACAACTGATGGTTAATGATGGCATACAGATACAATATGGAGTTACAACTGATGGTTAATGATGGCATACAGATACAATATGGAGTTACAACTGACGGTTAATGATGGCATACAGATACAATATGGAGTTACAACTGATGGTTAATGATGGCATACAGATACAATATGGAGTTACAACTGACGGTTAATGATGGCATACAGATACAATATAGAGTTACACCTGATGGTTAATGATGGCATCCAGATACAATATGGAGCTACACCTGACGGTAATGATGGCATACAGATACAATATGGAGTTACACCTGATGGTTAATGATGGCATCCAGATACGATACAATAAGGAGTTACAACTGACGGTTAATGATGGCATACCGATATAATATAGAGTTACAACTGACGGTTAATGATGGCATACCGATATAATATAGAGTTACAACTGACGGTTAATGATGGCATACAGATACAATATGGAGTTACAACTGATGGTTAATGATGGCATACAGATACAATATGGAGTTACAACTGATGGTTAATGATGGCATACAGATACAATATGGAGTTACAACTGATGGTTAATGATGGCATACATATACAATATGGAGTTACAACTGATGGTTAATGATGGCATACAGATACAATATGGAGTTACAACTGATGGTTAATGATGGCATACAGATACAATATGGAGTTACAACTGATGGTTAATGATGGCATACATATACAATATGGAGTTACAACTGATGGTTAATGATGGCATACATATACAATATGGAGTTACAACTGATGGTTAATGATGGCATACAGATACAATAAGGAGTTACACCTGATGGTTAATGATGGCATACAGATACCATACGGAGTTACAACTGATGGTTAATGATGGCATACATATATAATATAGAGTTACAACTGACGGTTAATGATGGCATACATATACGATATGGAGTTACAACTGATGGTTAATGATGGCATACAGATACAATATGGAGCTACAACTGACGGTTAATGATGGCATACAGATACAATATTGAGTTACAACTGATGGTTAATGATGGCATACAGATACAATATGGAGCTACAACTGACGGTTAATGATGGCATCCAGATACAATATGGAGCTGCTACTGACCAGTATTGATGGCATACAGATACAATATGGAGCTACAACTGACGGTTATTGATAGCATCCAGATACAATATGGAGTTACAATTGACGGTTATTGATAGCATCCAGATACAATATGGAGTTACAACTGACGGTTATTGATAGCATCCAGATACAATATGGAGTTACTACTGACGGTTATTGATAGCATTCAGATACAATATGGAGTTACAACAACAAGCATATATAAAACCAATTTAAAATGGATATTTCGTCAATATGATGATGCTAGCTATTAAAAAGAACATAAGTAAATCATTTTACCGTGCCTACTTACGTTAACAGATGCTGTTTACTTTTTGTTACATGTTTCCCTTTATTTCAATTTGTTAAAATAAATGTCTCATGTAACTTTTGAAATATAACGTATGTTATGATTAGAAATGCCGAAGGAGTCATTTATATTAAAAAAAAATACCACACGGAAGGAATATTTATTTGCATCCGACACGGGATGGGAACGAATATTCGAATACTGTTTTCGAATAAGAATATTTGTTCTTATCGTGTGAAACCAGACATCACCTTGACAACATGTGAAAGTGAAAGTCAAGTTCCGTAAAACCCTTACAGCTTAACCAAAAAGTAGTCGATGTTAACAAAATAGAAAGCTATTGCAAAAATTGAATAAATCATATTTAACATTGCATAACGTATCAAAAGTATGAAGCTTTCCTCTTTATCTCTTTAAAATTTCTTCCAACACGCGGTTAAATTGACTAGACGAAATCGGTAAAAGAAAAATAATATAAGCTTTTTGTATGAATAAGATATAATTATTTCGTTAATTATTTTATTTGGTTTTAATATCAAATTCGGTAACCTGATATGATATGAGTTGTCTGCATTCAAAGAGGAAGATATTTGGCGAATCATATGTTTACTTTTGATACTGGTTCATATACAATTTGTGTATGAAGAAACATAAAGAAATTTGCTCGCTGAACTGTTGGCAATCCCTTAGTTATTCCCTAGCTTACAGGCAGTCAACACATCTACAAAGCGATACGCGGTCACCAAATATCCGACCTGTTGATAATCTTCTACCATGGTCCAGTTTTACCAACCAATTAAAATTCATGTTTTACATTTGAGAAATGTTCTAATCTAATTATGATTAGGCAATCAAATACTGTGTTAGCTTTTGAAATAACACTAAGAATGACATTAAGAATAATAAGTAAACGAGAGCCGAGTTGGAAATAAGATGAGCACGTTCTTCAGTGCAGTTTAACCGCCCTTTCCAACATACAAAACATCTGTACCAGATAACTTTTGGAATTTTATTGACAAAACTATGAAAAATCTTTACAGATGAAATAACAATTTATCAATAGAGCTGAAACTATTGTGGCAAAAGTGGAAATTACCTAATATGAGAAACTTCTCGATCTGTCACCATTTTTTTTCACAAGTCATCTGCTGAAGAGGCGTCTGTGTGTGGGAAAGGGTAAACTTTGAGATGTTCTGATTAACATACTGACAAACTATCCACCAGTGTTCTGATTAACATACTGACAAACTATCCACCAGTGTTCTGATTAACATACTGACAAACTATCCACCAGTGTTCTGATTAACATACTGACAAACTATCCACCAGTGTTCTGATTAACATACAGACAAACTATCCACCAGTGTTCTGATTAACATACTGACAAACTATCCACCAGTGTTCTGATTAACATACTGACAAACTATCCACCAGTGTTCTGATTAAAATACTGACAAACTATCCACCAGTGCATACGTTTTTCTAGAAAGATGTTATTCTCATAAGAAACTTTTGAAAGTATGTATCCCCTTTTTTAAAATTGTGACATGACATATATTACATAACTTATTTGCTCATAATGAAAATTATCTCCTTTTGGCAAAATGAGTTCAACTATATTCAACAGTAATAGTGACTTTCCTATATGCTTGTCGAGATGGATTTTTTATTCAAGTTTTTCTGTATGTAAGACAGTGACCCTAACCCGTACTATATTACATAGTTCGTCATGGGACAGTAGGTGGTAATTTACCTACGAAAAACGATCTCAATACAGTCATTGAACCGGATTTTATTTCACAGGTCCCATTTATAACCTTGACTTTTTATAAGGTCGTTGACACAGTCGCCGAATTAAATTTCAATTCATTAAATTCAGAAGCCGTCCCATACTCAGATATTATGCAAAAATGCCTCGAGAAGAAATACGCGCCATTTCATTGACGCGAAGTACGTCTGTATTCCGATTGCTTTAACACAACCAGCGAATGCTAGTCAAATGTCAGGGGCGTAGCTCCCTTTAGGCACTGTAGGCACGTGCCTACCCATTTTAGACATCTGCGTAATGTATCGACCAGATCAGCCTGCGCTGTCCACGCAGACTGATCCGGCCGACACATTCTGTCTTAGGAGGATAGATGTATAGAGTAGTTATTCCTGAAACAGAAAATCCACAGGAGGCGAAAAGTGTATATCCGGGTAGGCCTGTCTGGCATGCTTAGGCTGATCCTGGTCGATACTTTACGCAGAGTCCACAATGTTGATTTTCTCACGAGACGGCCTACACATTGATTATTGCCAAGCTACGCCCCTGAGTTGATTGTGGACAGCAGACATGACAGGGTTTTGGTGTGTAAGATCTAGTCACCAGTTTGTGTTCTTAAATAGCAGTTTCTTAAAGAAATAGTTTGTTATGTGATGCGATCTAGTCACCAGTTTGTGATCTGGATAAGCCGTTTCCTAAAAAAGTAGTTTTTTTTCAAACAATTATTTGACCGGTACTACAGGTAAACTGACCTTAACAAGATTATTACGCTTAAATTACGTATGTTGAAAAACCTTCATGCTATGGATCAAAATAGAGTCAACGTAACAGAAGTTCTCTTGAAACCCTCCATTACATTTAAGGAAACAATGCAGAGCCCGATCAGACTGTCCCGATGCGCTTGCTGATCTGGATATCAGTGGTCGCAAATACAATACGATTAGGTTTCGTAGAGCGTCGCTCATTTAACTATAGCACTGCCGAATTTCAAAAAATCGCCTCTTCCATATTGAAAGTTGGTCCACTCGATTTTTCGTCCTACGGGAAATTTGGTATAATTTAATGTCTAAATGGCATACAATGCAGATTTCAAGTTATGGGCTGTCCCACCTGAATCTGAATTGTTTGCAAACGCCTTTATATGCCTTTGGCAGAAAAAGGTTATATTCTGCAGGCGTTTACATCGTGTATATAATTATATATATAATTATATAGTTATTAATAACAATACACATACACTATTTATCGACGTCTGCAATCTTTCAACTTCGCAATAAACCGTTTTAGTTAGCAAAGTGTAAAATCGGGTTCAATGAAACAGTAGTCAGTGCTTCTAAGTCAACGTCCTTTTGTTTTGGCCTCATTGAAATGGTTTAAATTGATTCACGTGTGGGTAAGGTAGTTGTTTGTGTAACACGGTTCACCAACGTTAGTTTGGGTTGACATAAGACATGTTACACGAAAACCGAGTTTCGGTGGTTTAATAATTAAATAAGGTGCTGAACTACAGAAATAGATATTGTAGTCAAATATTAGAATCATAATTCTGGGATACAATTAGATTAATAATTTCACTTTCTAGTACCATAAATATTTAAATATTGATCGTGTATGCTTTATCTTTACTGAATAGTCAAACCCAGTAAGTCAAATTCTGTACATTTTCATGACTTTCAATTGACAGTTTTGCAACATTGACTGACATAATAATTTTGAACTAGTTATTACTTAGTTTGTGGTCACTCTTAGCAATACTTTCAGATGTGTCAACATTTCACAATTTCGATCTCCATCTGGAGTTCAGCACATTTGAAAGGTAACTGCTTATGCCCTTCGAACAACCAGATCGGTCGACGCCATCTTCCATGCACCTATCTAGTCGTATACTCATGCTACAAATTTCTGATATAATATGGAGCTACAACTGACGATTAATGATGGTATCCAGATTCAATATGGAGATGACATACACAACCTTATGATGGCGCCGGTTATCACATCGGTAATACAAATGATTATTCACGGATAGTTTACCTCATTATAACAATGAATAAGTTAACGCCATATTGTCATTCCCTTGCTTTGTTGTCATTAGTAGTATGCTTGTATGTGACAAACCAACCAAGGGTGTTAGGGTCAATTGTTGAAGCATTAACCAATAAAAGTTCAATAGTATTTACTCAACATATGAACCTAAAGTGACGCAGTGTCATACTTACTTGTATCACAATACAGAGATCATGCACACGTGTTGGACTAGTGAACAGTAAGCGAAACCATCATCATCATTTGCATACTTTTGGAAGTGTTTGAGAGATTTTGTAAGAAGTCCATTTAAAGGTCACTTCCAGGAAATCTTCATATCGTTATAATCCAAATATTGTCTACAGATGTTTGTCAAAGTATTTAAGAAGCCCATTTTAAGTGCATTTTCAGAAAATCTTCATATCGTTATAAGCCAAATATTGTCTACAGATGTTTGTCAAAGTATTTTGTAAGAAGCCCATTTTAAGTGCATTTTCAGGAAATCCTCATGACATTATAGGCTTATTTACATTCTGCAAAATATTTACACATTGTGAAGGTTTTTGTGTCTTTATTCGCTTTTGATAGTATATAGCCGCAGTTCACCTGGTTGTAAAACTGCAACACCTTGAGTTAAAAGGAAACCAACCCACTGTTTTAAAACTGTAACACCTTGACTTAAAAGGAAACCAACATCCTGTTGTAAAACTGTAACACCATGACTTAAAAGGAAACCAACCCCCTGTTGTAAAACTGTAACACCATGACTTAAAAGGAAACCAACCCCCTGTTGTAAAACTGTAACACCATGACTTTAAAGGAAACCAACATCCTGTTGTAAAGCTGTAACACCATGACTTTAAAGGAAACCAACCCCCTGTTGTAAAACTGTAACACCAGGACTTTAAAGGAAACCAACTCCATGTTATAAAACTGTAACACCATGACTTAAAAGGAAACCAACCCCCTGTTGTAAAACTGTAACACCAGGACTTTAAAGGAAACCAACTCCATGTTGTAAAACTGTAACACCTTGATTTAAAAGGAAACCAACCCCCTGTTGTAAAACTGTAACACCATGACTTTAAAGGAAACCAACCCCCTGTTGTAAAACTGTAACACCAGGACTTTAAAGGAAACCAACTCCATGTTATAAAATTGTAACACCATGACTTAAAAGGAAACCAACCCCCTGTTGTAAAACTGTAACACCAGGACTTTAAAGGAAACCAACTTCATGTTGTAAAACTGTAACACCTTGACTTAAAAGGAAACCCAACCCCCTGTTGTAAAACTGTAACACCATGACTTTAAAGGAAACCAACCCCCTGTTGTAAAACTGTAACACCAGGACTTTAAAGGAAACCAACTCCATGTTATAAAACTGTAACACCATGACTTAAAAGGAAACCAACCCCCTGTTGTAAAACTGTAACTCCAGGACTTTAAAGGAAACCAACTCCATGTTATAAAACTGTAACACCATGACTTAAAAGGAAACCAACCCCCTGTTGTAAAACTGTAACACCATGACTTTAAAGGAAACCAACCCCCTGTTGTAAAACTGTAACACCATGACTTAAATGGAAACCAACCCCCTGTTGTAAAACTGTAACACCATGACATTAAAGGAAACCAACCTCCTGTTGTAAAACTGTAACACCATGACTTTAAAGGAAACCAACCTCCTGTTGTAAAACTGTAACACCATGACTTTAAAGGAAACCAACCCCCTGTTTTAAAACTGTAACACCATGACTTAAAAGGAAACCAACCGCCTGTTGTAAAACTGTAACACCATGACTTAAAAGGAAACCAACCCCATGTTGTAAAACTGTAACACCATGACTTAAAAGGAAACCAACCCAATTTTGTAAAACTGTAACACCATGACTTAAAAGGAAACCAACCCCCTGTTGTAAAACTGTAACACCATGACTTTAAAGGAAACCAACCTCCTGTTTTAAAACTGTAACACCATGACTTAAAAGGAAACCAACCCCCTGTCGTAAAACTGTAACACCATGACTTAAAAGGAAACCAACCCCCCTGTTGGGGTATTGCACAATTGATTTGCTTTTGAATTCCATCAACCGGTCATTTCAGAAGATGTGAAAATGATAGAGTATCAAATTAGCCAACACGAGTAATAAATGTATTCAAATAACTAAGTTGTGATGCATTTAATATTTTGTTATAAATAAATCATTGTACATAACGAGTGTATTTCGTCTTTCACCAATTGGCTCAATTACAGCCCTTGAAAAAGGTTCTATGCAGTGTTATGCTGTTGTGACAAACCCAGGAAGTACATGGTTAGATGAACTAGCTGCAGTGATATGACTGAACATATGTATACAACAAATTAACTCAAATCAATCAAACATGACTAGCTAAAAAAATTAACGGCCGCGTATAATTAATGCATCTGAGAACAGTGAACAGGAGCATTCGTTCATTCTCACCAGAGTCTCCGCTTTAATTTACATTTAGTTATATAAACATCTATATTTAGAAATCTTAGTTTGTAATGGTGTGTTCAATCACGTTGTTGAAATATGAAATGATTTGAGTCTTGTTTTTTTTAAATCCCTTATAAAAGACTAGTATTTTTCCTTTTTGATGAAAGAAAATGTGAATTATGAAATATTGTAGGAGATGAAATACACTTTGTAGAAGAAAGTCCAATACTATCTGGTATAAGCCAATTACATAAAACCGTGTCACTGGAAACAGGGACACTATATTACAATATAATGTCCCTGCTGGAAATAAATCAGAATGGGTGAAATAAATCAGAATGATATCTCAAGTATCTATTGATTATATTCATACCCAGATGTATTGAAATGTATTTTCATTCTTAAAGATACATTTTAAGACACTGGTATATGTAATTAAAGGTTATTTCTAGAAATGCCTTTCTTTGTAATTCTATTGGTAGAGTTATTATCGGCGCACCTAACATGCTAAGCGTTAATGAGTAGCTATCTAGAGCGTATATATCGTGTGCGAAGGATCTGCTGCAATTTCTGAATAGTGTGGATTTTAATTTTTGCTTCAGTCCTACAATGACATGGCAATCAGAAAGTCTGTGTACTTACTCTTCTTGTTGTGGTTGATTACATATAGTGCAGACAGTATTGATACATAATGTTGGGCGTGACCATAGCTTAGCTACCGCACTCATGATAGGTCGAAATGTACTGACATTTGATACCTTGTAAACAATGCAAGGTTCATTGCAAGGCTGCAGCGTATGAAAAAACAGGAAATCTGGGTGAGTCGACAAACGTTCGTTTAGTAGGAATTGTTCGCGGGTGTGAACAACATTACGTACAGTGGACTTCCATGCACATTTAGACGGCAGTGAATTAGTCTGAAAATAGTTGTTCAGAATTGAGTGTAGGTTATACTTGTTGACTATATGACATACATCTGGGACGAAACCAAGAGTAACTGAACTTTTGTCTGACATGTACATATAGTACTTCTTGACAAAAATTTCTTTTACACGAATCTGGTAGCTCTAGTATTTTGTGAAGGAACATAAATTTCCTCTTATCGATTGTGCTTGATACCCTATACAGACCGAGCATTGACTCCGCCATGTCAGATCTGGTTCTTCGAGAGAACCCCTGTATCTTTTTCGCGACATAATGCTGGAATGTTTGGAGATGTTTCACATCAGAGGTAGTCATATTACTCCAAATCTCTGCTCCGTACAGGTGGATAGGGAGTATAATTTTGCAATATAAACTTGCGGAAACCATTGGATTGACTCCTTGGGGATTGACACCTTGCCCAACCATGGAGAAAAGAGCATTACGGGCCTTTTGAATCCTGTCATTGATACGTTAACTCAGTTTCATGTTCGAATCGTGAGTAATTCCTAGGTGGCTTAAGGATTTTACTTGGGGGATAAAATGCTCGCCATACATAATTCCGACCGCTGGCGGTTGACGCTTTGTGCTAAACACAATGACATTTGACTTGTTCACGTTAATATCAATACACCATGTTTTGCAATACCTGTACACGATATCCGTCATTTTCTGTAAATTAAGGTGGGAAATGGCTGTTAATGATATGTCATCAGCAAATGACGGGTTGCTAACCGTTGTAGACAATACCTTTGTTCCTAAGTTGCTGTCTTGTAGTTCAGTTATCAGGGCATTGATGTAGACCAGATAGAGGAATGTGGACATCACCCCTCCCTGACGTACCTCGCGCACCACGTTGAAGGTATCGGACGTATGGTTAGTATAGCGAATTAAGCAATTTAAATCGGTATAAGAATCACGGATGATTCGAAGGATTTTACCAACGAGTCCCATCCGTCCGAGCTTAAGCATTAGGGATTTATGTCTGACTGTATCGAAGGCGCCTTTTTGATCAAGACTAGCGACATAGACGTCACTCTGACGCTCAACGTTGTAGTACACAGTTTCCTGGACGTTGAACGACGTAGTAATACACTTTAATTGTTTTTGGAAGCCGTGTTGTTGGGGGCATGGGAATTGACTATTACACAGAGATAAATATGCTTGTATTCGATTTAAAAGCAGTTTCTCAAATAGTTTACTAAAGCACGGCAAAAGAGAGACAGGACGATAGCTAGAAGGGTCAGATTTGTTTTTTCCTTTGCCCTTGTAGATCGGGATAAGAACGCTAGTTTGCCAATTTTTAGGTAACTTTTCGTACTTTAGGATCGAGTTGAACAGTAATGTTAGTATGTGTACTATCGGTTTGCCTGCGTGTATAACATGCTCGTTAAGGATACAGTAAATCCCAGGAGATTTCCGCTTTTGGAGGATTTTGACTACGCTTTCGATTTCGTCCGTTCTGAATTCGCGTGTAATGGTTTGGACGATTTGACTTCCGCGGGTATTGAAATAGTTACTGAGTTCATTACTTAAGGGGCTGTTAATGGTATCGTCAGTACAAATATTGTCAAATACATGGGCGAAGTATTCGCGAAAGCCGTTAGTTACTTCATGTGTTTCAAATGTACTCTCTGCAACTACTATTTGTGAGCAAGTGTCGAAGTTTTTACCACTTTTTTGACGAAGCAGCTTCCAGAATACCCTATAGTCTAGTTCGGCTGCTTTATTGAGTTGGTCGAAAACTGAGTTTTCGTACATCTCGCGGGCGTGTCTTTCTGTACGCCTAAACGCAGTTTTTGCCTGTTTATAGGACAAGTAAACTTGGGATTGGTCCCTAGGCCTTCCAGATTCGAACCAAATGTTGCGTAGATGAAGCATTTGTGCATACGATTGCTTTACCTCAGAAGACCAATGGGGTTTGGCATGTCTATTGAAGTGACTTGTCGGAAGACTTTTGGAGGCTTGTGTGTATTGTCACTTTAAACGGTTAAACATTGTGTATTTGAAAGCTATTAAAAAGAATATTAATTATATTTTTAACCGTGCCTTATTACGTTAACAGCTGCTATTTACTTTACATAATCCGAAACAAACACCTATGTGAAAATAGAAATGCCGAAGGAGTAATTTATATTAGAAGATACTTTTTACACACTTTTTGGACCGCACACTTGATACCCATTGTCAATTTAAGGCAGTGTTAAAAGCAATATCATATAGCCCGACGGTTAGTGATCGCAAAATGCAAGATAGTAAAGATTTGACACAGATAGGTAAAATAAATGAAATTTTACGAGGCATTGATGCTATAGCATCTATCATTATGGGATATCCAATAACTTGTTCGTGTCGAGGTTTATAATTTCAATTGATGCTGAAATAGATGGGCAATGTCTAACGAAAATCTACCTTTGATTTTTAACTCACCTGAGCTCGAAGTGCGGGGTGAGCTTTTGTGATCACACACCGTCCGTCGTCCAACAAACAACTTCTCCTCCTTAATAAATGGACCGATTTCAAAAGGATTTCACAGAATTGCTCCTTATGTCGTCTTGTTTCAAGACTGATTAAATACTTCAATTCTTCCATGCAGAACGTTGATTGTTGTGGCATCAGAAAAGGGGAAAGTGTCCAAAACATTCAAAATCTTCTTGTTCAAAAGTACGATTTGATATGTATGCACAAATGGTCCTTAGATGACTATCTACCAGGATTTTTCAAATTATTCCGATCCGTTGAAAAAACATGGTCACCAGAGAGAGAAGCATGTCTTCCTTATATATGTATGGTGAACATTCTTGTATAAAAGTACTGGCCAGATTTGAAAATAATTTGGCACAAATATTCCTTTGGTGAACCTCTTTAACGATTGCTCAAATTAGTCCGATCCATTGAAAAACATGTTCGCTGTATATATTAAATATTCTTGTCTAAAAGTACTGGCCAGATTTCAAAATAATTTGGCACAAATGTTCCTTTGTCGACCTTCTCAAATAATTCCGATCCGGGTGAGTCTTGTTTTCGTTACATGTACATCTTGTGAAAACTTACAATCCCGTACACAGACGCTCGGCCTTTAATATTTATTTTTGGAACAAATGTGCTTTTGGCCACCCTCTACCAATATTGTTCAAATCATTCTGATTTATTAAACAAAATGGCCACCAGGAGGAGGACTTCTTTTTATATGTATACATAGTGAAAACTTTAAAAATCTTCTTGTCCAAAAGAACAGGCAAGATTTGAAGAACAAAAATGCACAAATTGTCCTTGGGTAAATCTCTACCAAGACTATTGAAATTATTGAGATCCGTTGGATAACATGGCCGCCAGAGGAGGAGCGATGCTTATTTTTCTTATATGTATATATAGTGAAAACTTTCAAAATCGTATTGTTAAAAGTATAGGGCTGATTTTAAAATAATTTGGTGCAAGTATTTATTTGGGTGACCCAATAGCAAGACTGTTGTAATTATTCAGAAATGGTATATAACATGGCCATAAAGTAAGAATATTGAAAACTCTTTCTTTAAGTGATATTAAATCAGGTGAGCGATCCAGGGCCATCATCGCCCTCTTGATTAAGCTGAACTATTTACCCGATATGATATGACTCGTCTGCTTCAAAACTGGTGAGAGAAAACTTTTCATACTGCCTTATATACGATTTGAGGGAACAAAAGAAAAATTGCTCGCTGAATTTTTGGCGATCCTCTAGTTACTCCCGATCTTACAGGCAGTCGACACAAAGAAACGCGGTCCCCAACAATTCTACCTGTTGATTATTTTCATCCAGGGTCCGGTTTAACGAACACATCAAAATTCGTGTTCTGAATTTGAGAAATATTCTTAACTGCCCATGAATTAGTCCATCAAAAAAAGAGAACCAAGTCGAAAATAAGATGATCACGCTCTTTTGTGCAGTATAACCCCCTTTCCAACTTACAACAAATCTGCATCAGATAACTTTTGAACATTTCTTGATAGAACATTGTGGCAAAAGTTGAAATTGCCCATTATGAGCAACTACTCCTTTTGTCAAAATAGTTTCACAAGTCGTCTGCTGCAGAGGCGTCTGTGTGTGAGAAAAATTTAACTTATATATTTTCTGACCAACATACAAACACGCAATCCACCAGTTCATACGTTTTCAGAAAGATCATGATGTTATTCCATGAAGAAACGTGTGCAAGTACACAACCCTTTTTTAATCAAAAGATGAAATTACATTTATGACATAAGATATTTCCTTTACGCAGACTTATTTGGCAGCAGACGACTTTTTAAACTATTACAGCAGAAGGTGAATTGCTCATAAACGAGACTTTCCAAATGTTTGCCTTGATGGGTTCCTTTTCTGAGGTTTTCTGTATATAAGATAGGGTTTTATCCGTACTATATTTAATATTTCGTCATGGGACAGTAGGTGGTAATTTACCGTCGAAAAACGATCTCAATGCAGTCATTGAACCCCGGATTTTATTTTACAGGTTCCACCTTTTCAACTTGTTTTTTAATTAGATCGTTGACACGGTCGCCGAATTTAAAATCCAATTCATAAAAAGCAGAAGCCGTCCCCTTATAACCATACTCGGATATTACGCAAAAAATGCCTCGAGAAGAAATACGCGCCATTTCATTGACGCTAAGTACTGCTGTGTTCCGATTGCTTTAACACAACCAGCGAATGCTAGTCAAATGTTATAATTTAACTAGTTGATTTTGGCTAGCACACATGACAGAGTTTTGGTGTGTAAGGCGGTTTGAATACGTTCATTGTTCGAGTCCATTCCGAAAGATACAAATTCATGGCGACAGTTTCGGATTCAATTTTCAAGTCATTTTCACCCCATTTTTCGTCCAACGGTAAATTTGGTAAATTTTAATGTCTAAGTGGTAAAACAATGCAGATTTTACCTCAATCTGCATTTTTTGTTTGCAAAAGCCTTTATATGCCTTTGGAAGCGAAGGATTTAATTCAGCAGGCGTAAATACCGTGTATATTATACATATATACAGGGACCCTCATATGTAATATAGTCTCCCTGATGCAACGCATCAATGTCGCCGGAAATCCATACTGCAGTTATGCATAACACTTACATTATAGTAGTTGAAACAAGAGGCGCAAGAGGGACAGTATCGCTCCACGGCCATAAGGCAAAAATAAAATCTCCAAAAAGCCCTGCCCCCTGGTGGCTATTTTTTTTACCAACCACCATTGCTTAAAGGAATCTTGTAGAGTGTCACCCAAGGAATGTTTCTGCAAAATTATTTGAAAATCGGCCTGACACTTTCGGAGGAGAGGATATTTTAAGTTTTCACTATAGCCATATAAGGCAAAATAGCCCAACCCCCTGGCAGCCATATTTTTCAACCAATCAACATGGCTTGATGAAGGAATCTGATAGAGGGTAAGCCTAGGAACATTTCTACAAAATTATTTGAATATCAGCCAAACACTTTCGGAGGAGAAGATTTTTTAAGTTTTCACTATGGTCATATAAGGCAAAATAGCCCCGCCCTCTGGCGGCCATGTTTTTCGACCAATCAACATGGCTTGAAGGAATCTGATAGAGGGTCAGCCAATAAACATTTCTACAAAATTATTTGACAATCGGCTGAACACTTTCGGAGAAGAAGATTTTTTAAGTTTTCACTATAGCTATATAAGACAAAATAGCCCCGCCCCTGGCGGCCATGTTTTTAAACCAATCAACATTTCTTGAAGGAATCTAATAAAGGGTCACCCAAGGAATATTTCTACAAAATTATTTGAAAATCGGCCTGAAACTTTTGGAGGAGAAGATTTTTTAAGTTTTCTCTTTAGCCATATAGGCAAAATAGCCCCGCCCTCTGGCGGCCATGTTTTTCGACCAATCAACATGGCTTGAAGGAATCTGATAGAGGGTCAGCCAATGAACATTTCCACAACATTATTTGAAAATCGGCTGAACACTTTCGGAGAAGAAGATTTTTTAAGTTTTCACTATAGCTATATGAGGCAAAATAGCCCCGCCCCCTGGCGGCCATGTTTTTCGCCCAATCAACATTTCTTGAATGAATCTAATAAAGGGTCACCCAAGGAACATGTCTACAAAATTATTTTGAAAATTGGCCTTACACTTTCGGAGAAGAAGATTTTTTAAGTTTTCACTATTTTTTTCTTTTTGGTTGCCATGGAAACCAGAATTATGGATGGATACAAATAAATTGAAGGAATTTTAGAGAGGACATTGAGAGGATGCTTCCTATGAAGTTTCTATCAAATTGGCCAAGTGGTTAGGGATAAGAAGTGGTTTAAAGGAAAAAGTTAACTCACGCACAGACGCACGGACGCACAGACGCACAGACGCACAGACGCACGCACGAAGGACAATTCGCCATGACATAAGCTCGACTGGCTTTCAGCCAGTGGAGCTAAAAAACAGTTATCAACTAAATGGCATGTTGGAACATCAGGGGTTGGGTCAAGTGAAAATGTATCATAACTTGCATTTTTTTTGTCAACGAAGTGAATGTCCTTCATTGAAATATAATTAAAGCCTTTCATTGTTTATGATCAATCTCCATTCTAAGGTAGGTCAGTGACACTATATATATAGTATCCCTGGGTAAATATAGTGTCCCTGGGTAGGTTGACCATATACACAGCCAACTAATTATTGATCATAAACAGGAAATTAGTAATCTTGCCAATCATTAGTATACTCATGTTTTAAAATTATATAATGATGAGCGCCCTTGTGTCAATGATGTATAACAATATGCAGATTGCAAGCAAAATGCGTGTAGGGAATCTAATAACACATTTAAAATTGTCAAGGACGAAATAACTTTTACGAAAGACACGATTCGTTTCTTCTTTGCATAGTTGTCGTTCTTAACACTCTCTTTATAGGCAGAGAGTGTGTTTTAAAATGATATAATGATGAGCGCCCTAATCTCAATGATGCATAACAATATGCAGATCACAAGCAAAATGCCTGTAGGGAATCTAATGACAAATTTAAAGAATTAATATAAAGGACGAAATAATTTTGTACGAAAGACCCGATTCGTTTATTCTTCGCATAATTGTCGTTTTTTACACTCCCTTTATAGGCAGAGAGTGTTCATTCAAAGTAATTTTTATAATAAAACCAGTTTTATCTCAGTTTGTTCTTTTCGAACCAAATAAACATTTTAAATCACCTACAATTAACTGTTTGTAAGTGATTGTAAAGAACGGCTCTCTGCAAAGGAGATTTATCTACGCAGTCGGTATCGGTAGTCACTTGATCAACATATTTAGCTTACAAACAGTTCCTATTTTAGATATTCATGGATAAACATTATTAAATGAATTCTACATAAATCAAGACATCTCTTTGAACATGAAAATAACATTCAGTAAGTTAAAATTGCTACTAAAAGGAGAATTCGACGTGATTTGTATCTCAATATTGACACATAACAGTCTGCAGCAAGTCTAGCAGGAACTCGTTTGTCGTAAATAAGACAAAAAAACATAAATGCGAGTCAAAATAAAGAAACTGCAAATTCTTAAAACATCGGATTATTTATTTCATTTTAGATGTGTCATAACTAAGCGTTTTTAAACAATCACAATTGTAATATGTTCAAGACATTTAAATTTGTTTTTTTCTAATAATAACTCTCCTCCCATGTCATTTCCGAAAAGCTATTTAAAATAGAAGTCGCGGGCTTCTGCCCGGAAACTAATACACATAGAAGACAGTGATGCAGAGGTAGAGTGTCGGCCTCTCGTACCAAAGGTCCCGGGTTCGAGTCACGTGATGAGCGGGTTCTAACTTCGTTTTTTTTATCACACAAACGGCGCCAGACATCGAGCGTGACTAATATAAGATGAAAGCCTGTTTCGCAATCGATGTAAAATAAATAAGTTTAAACTAATAAACATACACTATTTATCAACATCTGCCGTCCTTCAGCCTAACAATAAACTGTTTATTTAGCAAAGCGGAATATCGGGTTTAATAGAACATTGTAAAGTAATTGTTTGTGTTACACGGTTCGCCGAAGTTAGTTTGACAAAACATAAGCCATGTCATACGAACTCGGACGTTTTGTTGTTAGAGGTTAATATTATCCATATCGGTCGACGCCATCTTCCATGTACCCATCTAGTAGTACAATAGTGATACACATTTATGAACGCATCGATATATACCAATAAACTGACTATTTAGCAACGAGGAAATTCTTATAAATAGTTTTCAGTGCTTCTATTTCAACGTCTAACAAATTTAGTCTAATTTGAACAATTGTTAAATTTCTCCGTGTGTATGGTAGTTTGTAGACGTTTGACCCTATAACAAAGTTAAATCTTTCGCTGGTGAATGCAATTAAAGGCTTTTGAAAACAATGCAGATTCACGTGAGACAGCCCGTAATGAGCTGTCTCTCCTGAAATCTGGAGTGTTTGTCACTTATACAATTAATTTTACTAAATTTCCGAACAACGACGAACAATGGAGTGGTCCAATTTTTAACATGGAAGAGTCGGCCTTATGAAAATCAGCAGAGTTATTTTGTTTGACAAATGATGAGCCAAAACGCACGAAATCCATTGCTAATGGCTGGCGAAAGTCTGGATCGACCCTTTACCCACCTTCTCGTACAACACTCGTACATTAACAGGGGCGTAGCTTTGTAATAATCAATGTGTAGGCCGTCTCGTGAGAACATCAACATTGTGGACACTGCGTAAAGTATCGACCCGGGTCAGCCTAAACATGCCACACAGGCCTAGCCGGATAGACACTTTTCGTCTCCTGTGGGTTTTCTGTTTCAGAAATAACTACTCTATACATCTATCCCCCTAAGACGGAATGCGTCGGCCGGATCAGTCTGTGGTCGATACATTAGGCAGATGTTTATCGCCGCAGCTGCATTTTGGGGCATTTTGAAAAAAAAGGTGTAGGCACATGCCTACAGTGCCTAAAGGGAGCTACACCCCTGATTAATTCCGAAAGCCACTGGCTAGATAGCCCTTTCTCACATGAAGACACATGTTAACGTATCGGCAATAGATAACTTTCGAAAGCATGACGGCAAAAAGAGAAATAGGTAATGATGAGCCTATCGAAAACATTGATGCAATTGATCATAACGAGCAATTTATTCTTTTCCAACAATGTTTTTCAAATTTATACAATACTTTTACTTTCATTTCATGAGATTTTCCGGGTCCTGTGCCTCAGCTGTATTGTAAATAGTAGTGTTAAGGACCAAGTGGTCCATCATACGAATAATACGACCCATATAAGTCTCGAGTTCTCTTAATATGACAAGATAGCGCAGAGGGCTAGTAGCCAGTTACATTGGACGACTGTTGTGTTTTCTGCTGGTCCGCAAAAGCCAGGATACATGTGGTCAGATAAATTGGCCAACGTGATATAACTTAAATATCGTTGAAAACAGAATTAAACACGAACCAGTTTATCTTAATCAGGATTTGAACATTCACGAGCATTGCGCATGCGCATCCTTGTTTATCCACGCAAACAGGTATGAGCTGGCTATCGTGGACAGTAACGATCCACACCAAAACTGTACATCAGCACTGTCTGATCAAGATTAACACTGTTTTCATATAACTTACATAAGCGTGTTACATGCTTCTATCAACTTGTGTAAAACTGACGCAGTAAATGTGCAAGGTTATCTGTACACACACTGTACGGAGATGCCAACTTGTTCCTTTGTCTATGGAGGCGTTGATTTTATGCTTTTAAAGAAAGTCATATGATAATATATTATGCAAATAATACTGTGCAGATGTAAAGGGTGATATAAACCTACCCTGTTCATTAATAGCAGAGCGCCTCAGAAGTGTTGTCGTAGAGCGTCCGCCCCGGGTGTGAGAGGTCGCTGTTTCGATCTCGACCGGGTCGTACCAAAGACTTCATAAATGGTAGTAATGGGTTTCCCTCCTAGGCACTCAGGGCTGTTGAGGTAACATTACGACTGCCTCACTGACGTCGGTATAAACGGACCAATAGTACTGGTAAATTACCGAGAAACGTCACGTGTTATAATTGATGTGTTGTGTTGTAAGCGGTGTTAAACACCATAGAAACAAACACACACAAAACAAGAAATGGTAACCTGTTCCTTTTCGAACGGACGGACTCCTATCATCTTCCTACGTCAACATGACAATACACTTTCATCAATGAAATAGCAAATTCCGCGCCCAAAGTAAGGTAATCTCAGCGTGATTATTACGAGTGTCTTTTACAAATTCATGTTATTTTTACAAATCGCTATGTTTGTTGGTACTTTCTTGACGTAATGTGTGTATAATTGCTGAACATTGCAGAGTCAGACCGATCCGTGCAGACATGGAGCTTAATCTAGATCTACACTGCTCGCAAAAGCCCTAGGACTGGTATTCCTAGAGTACGGCAAAAGTGGAACTGTAATATAAACCAACATTTAACCCATAAATTTGTTTACTAACCGAGTTTTTACACTGACATACAATCTGCACTAAAATCCGCGTCTTACGATTTGGGGTCTTCTTAAATGTCCGTAGAGTAGAGACAAGCCCAGTCCTCACTGCTCGCATATGTGTTACAAGGACCTAATTGCTTATTGTGAGAAAACGTTAGAAGTGTAGCCCCACTTTTCTCTCACATTTATACGCATTTTGACACATATGCAGCTGACGACTTTTGAAAACATTATGACGAAAGGATAAATTGCTCATAACGAGAAATTTCTCCTCTTGTCACAATGTTTTACAACTCTTTTCAGTAATTACACTATCAGTTTGTAGAGTTCATCAATAGTGTTCCCAAGATATTTTGAAAGACGATTGCGGCAGATTTATTGTATGTGGGAAAGGGTTAAATGATGCCAAAATAGAGCAGTAAACAAGACCCTAATGCAGGTGACGCGCATCAAATATTTCGAAATCCCCTTAGTATACTGTTTCTGTTAATACGATACCTGTTATCTTGATCTCAAAGGTTAATGACATTGTCCTATTCATGAAATTCCTATTCATTGTAGCCAACGACACGTGCAATTAGGGCATAAACAGACCTTTTTTTTTTTTAACATTTTCGCAAATATGTTATCCTCTATCGTCCCATTTAATTTTAAAGCTAACGATTAAGATCTGTATTCTTGCGTTGTACTTTGAAAATCTTTATTTTGATTATTAAGTTTGAAATTCTAAACAAAAGAAAATTATTGTGTGGTATACTAGTGCGCGCTTTATTGGTGCGCGGATTACTGGTGCGTGGATTACTGGTGCGCGGATTACTGGTGCGCAGATTACTGGTATACCCCAATCAAACAGCCGTGTATGATATTACTTCTTATACACTTCAACACTTCTGAAACAAATCATATGCTTATTAAACAATCGTAATATCCTAACCCAGACCGTGTATTATCAAGGTTTATCTTAGTATTTATATTGAAGAAGTTTAAGGGAAGTCATTTTGCAATCACATATGAAGTTTAAGGGAAGTAATTTTGCAATCACATCAGATATTTAAGGAAAGTAATTTTGCAATCATATAAGAAAAGTAAGGGAAATAATTTTGCAACCAAAAAAGGAGTTTAAGGAAAGTAATTTTGCAATCAAATAAAAAGTTTAAAGGAAGTCATTTTGCAATTACATAAGAAGTAAAAGGCAAGTTATTGTGCAAGCAAAAAAGAAGTTTAATGGAAGTCATTTTGCAATTACATAAGAAATTTAAGAGAACTCATTTTACAATCACATACGAAGTTAAAGGGAAGTCATTTTGCGATCAAATAAGAAGTTTAAGGGAAGTCATTTTGCAATCACATATGAAGTTTAAGGGAAGTCATTGTGCAATCACACATGGTATTTCTATAGCATATGACATGTACTATAACAGATATAACACACAGATGTGCTGCTTATAAATTTCTTTATCATTTGGTAAGTTTGTTTATTTGGTTGATCATGTATTACTATTTGTGTTATTCTTTCTTTACATTGTTACTGTTCTCTTGATGTTTGTATTTTTTATTTTTCATCAGACTGATTCACCTGAGTGTTGTAGACCTTCCGTTTACTGGACATGAGCTCTGTGTGTTCGATCAAGCCTAAGACTATACTTTTATCTCGATTGAACAGATAAACAATTCATAGTTTGGCATTAAATGAGAAAGTTTAAATATCTTTCCAAAATTCGTAACTTTGATAACATATCTATGGTGAGGTTGCCATATTTCATATCGTTTTATCGCGAGATCCAAATGCGTTTACAAATAGTTCATCAACAATCAGTAACTTTGATAGCCTCTAGCTTGTGAAGAGGCTATGGAAATGTTACATGGTGAATGAATGCTTAATGAGAAAAATAAAAGAATTACTGAAGCCGAGCTCAGCGAAAATCAACCTTAGAGCATTTACGATCAGTGTATATCAACGAAGTTTAATCGGGATCCGCTCGGTTCGCTACAACGTCAATAGGGCTTCAAGACACTTATTTTATCCTGAAGCATAGCAGCGCATGCAGCCTATATCTACACGTGCGATATTTATGCACATATTTGTTTAAGCAGAGCACCTGGTTCGCCATGGCCGAGTGGTAAGCGTCGGATTCATAACCGGGCGTCCCGGGCTCAATTCCATGTAGTGGCGGTCATGATGTAGTGTCATTGGGCGAGGCACATTTACTAGCCTAGTATTGGTGTGTTTACCCATGGTCCATTCATAAGTGAAAACGGCGTTAAACGCCAGGACAAATTTGGTCAGCGTATACAAATGCGAAAGATAGAGCGTGCTGATACCTGTTTAGGCCTTCGCTTTGTCAAAATGTATCGAGTATAGTAAGATGGAATTTCAACCCTAGAATAACCGATTTACTATATTCACGACGCCATAGCACCTTCCTGTAGTGTCGATTTAAGAAATGGAGAGATTTTTTTTCGTTTTCATGGAGGTATGAATAAACAACCTGATCACACATTCTATGAAACCGCTTAGCGCTCTCCATTCCTTATAATTTAGTATTAATTTGGCTATTACAGTGAGTAATAAAACATAATAGCATTTTACAACTTCATTTTCCATAATATAGCACGTCAAACATTAGTAATATTTGTTATAGGTGTCCAGATCTCCAATAAAGAATTATATAACGCGGACGAATATAAAATATGATGTAATTTCAAGTTTCTAGATCCCCATGTAAAATTCCATTCAATAGGCCGTTATGTTTTAGTAAATCAACAGGTTAAACAATGTTAAATTGATTTATTTCGCTTTTAGAAAGGATTGTTGTTTCCATAGAACTGGATAGTACATGAAATGGCTCGAATAATTGCCAAATTAAACAAATGCAATTAAAAAACGCTCTAAACCTGAACAAGATAAAAACACATATACGATAGATTATCTTACTGGGGTACAGCATTCAAGATCATGCTAACATTGAACAACATACAGACAATAAATGTTATTTTACTTGGGTAAAACATGCAAATTGTATTCATCATTTACCCCATACAGACGCATTTTGACATAGTTACAGCAGTCAACTAAAGAATATATTGTGGCAAAAGGATTGATTGATTGATTGATTGATTGATTGATTGATTGGGGTTTAACGCCGTTTTCAACATTAGTTCAGTTATATCCCGGCGGCACGTCACCTACTCATATGTTTCCTGGTTTTCTCACACAAGTACTCCACACAACATACTTTCCAAGTAACTGGCTGTTTTTTCACATAGACTGTTAGCCCGTTGGCGAAAGACGAATGAGGTTTGTCACAGTGACTTGTGTCAAACGTTGGAAAGAATGTTGGCCGAGCTGGGGTTCGAACTCATAACCCCTGGATTGACAGCCCTCGTCGCTACCGACTGAGCTATCGGGGCGCGCCTGTGGCAAAAGGAGATATTCCTCATAATGAGCAATGTCTCCCCTTAACACATGTTTTTCAACTCAATTCGATTATCTTACTTTCATAACATATATTTTTTCTTTTTTCCCTTGTTTGTTTTCAAGGTGAGAAAGGGCTAGTACAGGAAGTGATACATTTGTGTACAGGAAGTGATACAGGAAGTGATACATCTGTGTACAGGAAGTGATACATCTGTGTACAGGAAGTGATACGTGTACAGGAAGTGATACATCTGTGTACAGGAAGTGATACATCTGTATAACATTTCGTTAATACATTATACATTCATTTGAAACTAATCGTTTATTCAAGCAAACGTAACTATTTAGTAAAAATATATCAGACGTATTCTCCCCTATTTCTCAGTTTTTATCAAATCATATTATATTATACTATACATAGTAGTAACACTATTTCAATGATCATGCGTTGATTATATTTGTCGAAATTTAATTGATATTAAGTGAGAAAACGACATTTTAATGTAAGTATTACATTGATACCGAACATATTTTGAAAATTATCAATTACATGTACATTTACTTTTTCAGACCACATTTGTTTTAGTTGTTTCATTTACCGACAATGCGTCTCGTTGTTTGTTTTTTTAAACTGCCCTATCGTTTGATGCAGTGTCGTCCAAAGTATTGTTTGCAATATAAAATTGATGCAACGAATTAGACAATAGTTAAACAAAATGTATTTAAACCTTTCCACATACAATAAATATGTATAGTAGGTTTTACGAATATCGTGTTATCATGATTATCAAGGTAAGTACAACACCGGTGTTTTCTTTGTATGATTTGAATAGTAAATCCGATATCCCGACCTTCAAACGCTACTATTTTTTTTTTGGTCATAAAATAACAATCCTTCATGCCCCGACCCATTACCTACAATTATTGGGGTGTTCCATCCTATTATTGGAGAAAGTTGATAACAAAATAGGCAAAATGTGAAATTGTTCATCATGAGCAAGTTCTGCCTTTGCAATACTGAAGTCATCTGCTGCAGAAGCATAACAACAGTCATGCATATTCATGTTTTGTCCTTGAAACCTACGATAACTGGTGTTGTAAGACGTATTTAATACACACACTATTCCAAACATCAGTTCATAAGACGCTTTTTGAACATATTATGGAAAAGAAAGGAACATTCCTCAATTGATAAACAATTGTTGTTGCTGGTGTTTTTTTAAACAAGCGTTTCACAAGATGAAGCGGATACAGGTATATAATAAAATCTTGCATATTAATCTATTTGTGCAACGACGGAAGCGAATTCATACGATATGTCGGTCAGCTCATTTTCTTTTAATAACCTTTCCACGTGCATGCTGTCGAGTTGTGTAAACATTGTAACAATAGGAGAAAATGATCATAACAAGTTCTTCCTTTGCCACAACAGTTTGAAGATGTTTTAATCGAACTTTATTATTTAGAGAATTTATATAATTTGTCTTAATGTTTCAAGGTCATCGGATATAGATGTCTAAATGTGAGAAAGTGTTAAAACCGGTTAAACTTCAATCAACTTATGGACAATATAAAGCAATGCAAAGGACAACGGGTATATGACATAACATTTGTAATACAATCTTTGTTTACTTTTAATATTTTACCTCATTCTTCTTCATAGTACTTGATACAAAACTAATACCAAGTATGCGTTCGCCATATATAACCTTAAGACTATTTAGGGTTCATTATTCAAGGACATTTTTTAATACATTTTAGGCATACTGCTAGATACCCAGTTTATATTATGTCATCTAGAAAAGTAATCAACTTTTGAATTGACACAAAACTGATTTGTAAACAATTTGTACAATATGTTATTGTATTATGATAATACAGGATTTAAAAAAAGGTAACTTGTGTTTATTCGTATATTCCACGCAGGCTAACCCGGACATACACTTTTCGCCTCCCATGGAGTTTCTATTTCATGACTCGTTACTCTATACCTCTATCCCCCTGAGGCGGAATGTGTCGGCCGGTATTAGCCTGCGCTATCTGGGTCGATACATTACGCAGAGTCCATAATGTTGGTTTTCTCGCGGGACGGCTCATATCAATATATCTGCGTAATGTATCGACCAGATCAGCCTGCGCTGTCCGCGCTGACTGATCCGGCCGACACATTCCGTCTAAGGGGGGATAGATGTATAGAGTAGCTATTCCTGAAACAGAAAATCCACAGGAGGCGAAAAGTGTCTATCTGGGTAAGCCTGCGCGGCATGCTAAGGCTGATCCGGGTCGATACATTACGCAGAGTCCATAATGTTGGTTTTCTCGTTGAACGGCTCATATATGGCTGAACTAAGTCGTGTTTGTATGTATAGTTTGGATGTATAGTTTGTATGTATAGTTTGGATGTATAGTTTGTATGTATAGTTTGGATGTATAGTTTGGATGTATAGTTTGTATGTATAGTTTGTATGTATAGTTTGTATGTATAGTTTGTATGTATAGTTTGTATGTATAGTTTGTATGTATAGTTTGGATGTATAGTTTGTATGTATAGTTTGTATGTATAGTTTGTATGTATAGTTTGGATGTATAGTTTGTATGTATAGTTTGGATGTATAGTTTGTATGTATAGTTTGTATGTATAGTTTGTATGTATAGTTTGTATGTATAGTTTGGATGTATAGTTTGGATGTATAGTTTGTATGTATAGTTTGGATGTATAGTTTGGATGTATAGTTTGTATGTATAGTTTGGATGAAGCATCATGATATGGCAGATATCTAAATGTGTGAAGTTCATTACATAATCACACAAATGCAACATCTATAACTGTATATAAGTTTTGTCATGGACCGGTTGTCATGTCATGCAATAGTAAATTGAAAAATTGAATTCATGTTTATTTCACATCCGTTTCGAACACAAAAAATCAAGAAGTCGGGTTACGAATCGGTACATCATATATATACAGCCCTTTATATCGGACATATTGATATTTGGTGTTTAAATCAGTTTTACACAATCTGATCATTTGTATACACGTTCGTCTATAAACTGAATTGATGTCACGTTATTTATTAACGCACCTAAAAAAAGAGAGCTGCGCATCTGAACAACTGAAAAAGACGCAGAACCACGGTGGCTCAGTCGGTAGCGACGCAGGCCGTCAATCCAGGGTTGGTGAGTTCGAATGCCAGCTCGGCCAACATTCTTTCCGACGTTTGATAAATGTCACTATGAAAAGCTTCATACATCCACCACCGAGTGTGGAAAGGCAGCCAGTTGCTTTGAAAGTATTTTGTGTGATGAACTGATATGAAAAAGCCAAGAAACACATGAGTAGGTAAACTGGCAGCCGTGATATGACTGAACAATTGTTGAAAACGGCGATAAACCCCAATCAATCAATCGGAAGAAAGACAACCCTAGGCCTTTGCATTGTGTCTTCAACGCAGACCCATGAGTCTGTAATGGTCGGCATACTGTAATATAGACCAGAAGGAATCGTCTGACACTAAACTTGGAGTGTAGCTCATTAGTTAGTCTAGCGACAACCTAACGATTATTAATTTTAAAACGGAAATGCAATAAGATACCAAAGCGATATATATATATATATAGGCCACAGTGCGAACGTGACAAAATTCAATTATAAAAGGAAATGTATTACCTTGAAGCGTTAATAAACGAGTCGCGGCTAGCGCTTTCAGGGGCGTAGCTCCCTTTAGGCACTGTAGGCACGTGCCTACACATTTTTTCTCAAAAATGCTCAAAAATGCAGCTACGGCGATAGACATCTGCGAAATTTATCGACCAGATCAGACTGCGCTGTCCGCGCAGACTGATCCGGCCGACACATTCCGTCTTAGGGGGATAGATGTATAGAGTAGTGAAACAGAAAATCCTCAGGAGGCGAGAAGTGTCTATCCGGTTAGGCCTGTGTGGCATGCTTAGGCAGATCCGGGTCGATACTTTACGAAGAGTCCACAATGTTGATTGTCTCACCAGACGGCCTACACATTGATTATTGCAAAGCTACGCCCCTGGCTTTCGGGGCTTAATACATCCGCTTACAGTGAAGAATCAGGCGAGGCAGCGTAACCTCACAACCTACTTCGGGGGCGTAGCTTTGCAATAATCAATGTGTAGGCCGTCTCGTGAGAAAATCAACATTGTGGACTCTGCGTAAAGTATCGACCCGGATCAGCCTAAGCATGCTACACAGGCCTACCCGGATAGACACTTTTCGCCTCCTGTGGATTTTCTGTTTCAGGAATCACTACTCTATACATCTATCCCGCTAAGACGGAATGTGTCGGCCGGTTCAGTCTGCGCGGACAGCGCAGGCTGATCTTGTCGAGACATTACGCAGATGTCTATCGCCGCAGCTGTATTTTGGGGGCATTTTGAGAAAACATGTGTAGGCACGTGCCCACAGTGCCTAAAGGGCGCTACGCCCCTGCCTACAAGGCCTTCGCTGTCCGCATGTAATTTATACACATTCTAACCAAACACTGTAAGTGTAACCCCCTAGCTGTATACCAATGTGTCAAAGTCGACCGTTACTAAGGCACAACATCGCTAGACACGTATTATATATATTCCATTAACATATAAACCTACGAAATAGACCTAAACGGTCACCAAGGACGTTTAGCAGACGATATTTGATTAACAATGCATTTCCGTTGTTTAGCACGACCATTCACTCAGTTAGACGTCATTCGATACATGCATCCTCTAAACCACACGCTTCCTTTTCAAAGTAATGACTTTAATATATCTAATATAGACTTTGTCAAGAGATATTCTAGTATAGCTAATGATATTTCTAAACACGATTTTCAAATTTATCTATATTTGACATTGGTATTGTTGCCAGGTTCGAGTTAAACGATTTATTCGAATGTAGGTTGATTTTACGATCGAATATGGTTCACGAACTTATTTTACAAAGCCTTGCCAAGCGCGAAATTTCGGGCTCACAATTTTCAAATATCTCCATTAAAACGCAGTTAAACAGATATATATATACTCAACATTATACAACTACGGTCTATGCTGAGTCTGTGTGCTAAAGAACTTTAATGGTCATCAGTGAATTCTCAAAATTGACCAGTCGGAAGTCTAGTTTTAATTTAAAGCACAGTTTTCTCAAATATTTATAATTTCAGGCCGCGGTTTGGTTTAACTCTTTCAGCGCCGAATTGTTTCAAGTATACTCTTCCATGTTCAAAATCGGGCATCTCCATTTCTCATGTAATAAAAGTGTGGGACTATTTTGATAACTAAAAGGCAAACAATGCTGATTTCAGGTGAGACAGCTCGTTACGAGCTGACTCACCTGAATCAGTATTGTTTGCAAAAACCTCAATATTGCCTGTGGCGCTGAAAGAGTTAACCGAACCGAATAACCTGCTCTGCACAGGCAGTGCGAACTACATCACTGGAGTGGTTCTGGTATGATATAACGAGACAGGGGTTGTTACCATGCATGATTGTGCACTTTAGACGATGAAAATTGAATTTACGGTATAAGTGGCTCCTGTTGTTTTGCTATCAGTTTTTGTATTTTTTTTTTAATTAAAACTATGCGATAAAAATTCAGAAAAAACGTCATAGTTCATAGTTTTATTGGAACCGTGTGGATATGTCGGTAACATGCCAAGAGTGCAGATAATACAGGAACGGGCCCACAGATAATACGTTAGCTATATACCGCGTCAAACAGAAACGGACCCACAGACAGCGTGTAAGAGGTATGGCGCAAACCGTTGGAAGACATGAACACGTCTTCGGTTCTAATCCATTTCAACCTTTGGCCATTTCACCACATCCTCCATAAAGGTATTATCTCAGTTTCCAGCAGACATTGAGGATTTGTTGATATGTATGGACTTACTTTCATAGCTGTTTAAGTTAACTTTTAATTTCATTTGGATAGAGTAAAAACCCAGTTATACCGATTATTTAATTCTACTATGATCTTTAACGGCGCCATTTTAACCTTGTTATTTAATAACAATCTAGTGTCAGCTGTGTGTGTGTGGGTGATGCTGTTTGTGAAGTTCTCGTGCCTCCAAATCGTGACACTCACCGGTTTTCAACCCGTCACCTACATGTATCTATCACGTGGCACCATGCAAGTCATTATTCTCAACTAGACGAGGCCTCTGTACGGTCTTCACTTTTGAATTTGCATTATCTGTCTGAAAATCACGGTTTTAAACACTAATTGATTATTTTGAAAATAGCTCAAACTCGTAGGAATAATGAATTCTTAACCCGCTTTCAAGTCAACATGTATTTAGTGCTACATAACGGCCATGTTGCATTAATCAATGTGTCGCCCGTCTCGTGAGAAAAATCAATATTGTGGACTCTGCGTAAAGCATCGACCCGGATCAGCCTAAGCATGCCACACAGACCTACCCGGATAGACACTTTTCGCCTCCTGTGGATTTTTCTGTTTCAGGAATAACTACTCTATACATCTATCCCCCTAAGACGGAATGTGTCGACCGGATCAGTCTGCGCAGACAGCGCAGGCTGATCTGGTCGATACATTACGCAGATGTCTATCGCCGCAGCTGCATTTTGGGGCATTTTGAGAATAAATGTGTAGGCATGTGCCTACAGTGCCTAAAGGGAGCTACGCCCCTGGATTCAATACAGAGTTAGTTTTAAAAGAACATATTCTAGCCATACGACAAGACATTCTTACATCCAGAGGCGAGTATGTCTCCGTATCAGCTGTCTTCTCTGAGATCAATTCAGTCATTGAAGCCACGTGGAAACATTAAAGCGGATCTCTGCGGAAACGAGTCGTTAGGAATTTGATACCAGGGTAGATCCAGATAGGTCTCCTGCATACAGTCTAAGCTGTCTCGGCCCTGTTCGCCAATTAATCATAAATGGTTCAGAGAAACTCTTGTAAAACAGTAATCAAAAGAATCCTTGGGCATACAGCACATGCGAGACATCTTGAACAAGTGTAATAGTTATGTTAACGCTGGGTTTCTTTAAGCAACACGCTTATGGTTAAATTACGACAAATACATCCGCGGTCATGCTGATCTAGAACGAAATAGTCCCTAAAGATAACTTTGTTTGCATATAAATGAGTGTATACCAGCACCAGAATGCATTGCATATATGACATTGAGTTTAAAGTCATTGTAAATGTGTAAAGGATGCACCGGATTGATTTTTCTTTCATTTTGACCTTGTTTGAAAGAGAAAGTAAAGAATGCTAAACACCGGTTTTGTCCGGGCCCGATACGGTCCAAAATGACGGTAACCATTTTCGCCTGGGGAATTCTTTCTTGCATTATACATGACCCCCAATTGTCTTTGGATGCTATTGGTGTTCTACACGAGAAACGCTTGGAAAGTGTGACAATTAAGGGCTGGTCGATTTACATGGAAACAAAGAAGGAATTGATTAGGTGTAACATGTCCTTATGATAATAAGAGACCGTCCATGGGAAATGTACACGTTTGGCATTATTGTACATAGAGGATATTACATGAGTGGTCATTCAAAACGAAATTTTATTAAACGAGTATACTAAAATTGTGTATTGAATGACCACGAATGTTATATTCTATTTATATCATAAATTCCAATTCGACGATTATTAGCGCAAAATATACATAACGTCGCTATATAGCGCGGTCATTTTCAATGCTTTTCATTATGACGTTACGTAGCATTGTTATTACACTAGTTATATACCGAAAAATATAGAATGACGTTATTTCACGCTGGCGACGTCATTTATGATATAAAGTGTATATCCAGAATAGCCGTTGCATCCGAACAGTCTGATCAAGATCTACACGGTTCAAATATAAACAAATACAAACTTGTTAGAAAATTAAGTCAACCTGTATATATTATTATAAGGAGCAGATGTATAAGTTGGTCTGAGCCTACACTGGTCAGAAATGCCAACCAACGTACATCTTACAACGGACGGGTCTACATAAAACTAAGACGGGTGTGAATCGTCATTAATGTTATAACTTAAAACTCACGATATAATCTTGCGTTTAGCGTGTAGTTAATTTGTACACTTTCCCGTTTACATGACACGCTTTTTTAGTAGTCGTCTGTTTTTCAGATTGAACAATCTGAAAATTAACCCTTTCCCTCATACGGCAATTCTGCAGCAGCCGACTTTGAACGTATTTGGTCAAAAAATAGAAAATCTCCATAATTGAATGGATAACCTATGACAAAAAGTGGAAAACATTGTGGCTAAAGGAGAAATTGCACGTTTTGTGAAATTTCTTCTTTTGTCACTATGTTTTCAAAAAGCCGTCTGCTGCAGAGGCGTCAGAAAGCGTCTATATGAGGGAAAGGGTTAAAAGAATAATTATCAGATATAAGGGTAAAAACTTCGTTTGCATACTGTTAAGAAAATTACCATTTATAACAAGACTTGTCAAAGGTTATTGTGTGATGCAAAGGTGTCTAATAGCGCCTGCACATTCCATTACCACATACAACTCATTTCGGAAACAGTAACAAGTAAGGGAACTCTCTAAATATTCAAAAATACTGTGGTAAAAGGAGAAATTGCTTATTGCGATTATATTGCTTCAATGTTTTCACAGGTAGTCTTTTGCAGAGGCGTCAGAAAGCGTCAGCAAGTGGGAACGTTTTAAGTCATACATGCAAGAAGTATTAATTTGAATTAGCAAGGATTATATTATACTGTTTATGCAGGACGGCAAGTCTAGCACAGGAAGTTAACCCTTTCTGACGACTTATGTAACATTGTGGCTAAAGGAGAAATTACTCATCATCAACAATGTTTTAAATGGGATTGGTAATTTAACTAATTTTATTAAAATTCATGGAGAATTTCCATAGCTGTGCGCATATGTTTTCGCAGTCGTCTGCTGCAGATTTGCAATGTGTGGTAAAGGGTTAAAAGCTAGACATACAGCATACTGTGCAAAATACTTATAATTCCATTTATCAATCCGTGTTATGGTATCTTTAATTTGTTCATCTAGAACACAACAGCGAGACGTGAATGACCTTGTGTGACACATACAACACAGATTTCATTAGTAGTAAAATACCATTTGGAAATCTTCTTTATTTATTGAAGTTTCGAAAGTTCAGATCAGCCTGCGCAAACAGTTCCGGGCCGACACATTCCGTCTCCAGGGGGATAGATGTATAGAGTAACGATTCCTGAAACAGAAAATCGACACGAGGCGAGGAGTGTCTGTCCGGATTAGCCCGCGCGGCATGCTTACGTTGATCCGGGGGTCGATACTTTACGCAGATACCACAATGTTTGGTTTTTCGCGGGATGGCTCATTTATTGTTGACGTCTGACTGGCCAGCGCTTTAGGCAAACAACTTAGACAAGACCACAGGACAATACTGTCCCAATCACATATTTACATGGCGGAGCACCATAGAGCACAGAGACAGATGTACAATCAGTTTGAAGATTTTTAAAAAGTCATTGAGCATGTTCACAGGGAGAGTCATTTGTGCATTCGCAGAATGTATCGATTCCCATGCCATAAACATAGTGTAGACGTCATCAAATGCTTTCATTAGAAATAACACATGAAGAGATGAAAACATACATCAAATATAATGTCAGGGCTGGGGTAAGATACGGTCATGTTGTTTCTGTTTTTCTTTTTAATATCGCCGGTTTTAGACGTTCAATTGAATATTAGAAACGGTCACAAGAGGTGAACTGTTTCGATCTCCATATAACTTGACTTAGCTGATGATCTTGCTCTACTATCTCCATTAAACACTCACATTGCGGACCAAATAAACAAGATAAGATCGCCATGCGCTCCAAGTTGCTTAAAAGAAACAAATAATGCCATTTAATTGATAGATGATAATAACAAAGCTGTCAATGTAAAAAAATTGAAAATATCTTCCAATAAATGAAGAAATTTACATATGATGGAACCACTACAAAACTGTTGTATGTGCCTTTTCATGTGGTGACGTTGAAAGCTTACCAACAAAGTATTGTATTTTTACGACTGGGTTCTGTCAAACCCCACTACTGGATGATGAAATCAGTTGCCAACTACATACTATATACATAAAGAACTTAGGACGCATCCAACGAATTTTTGACTTGACGCATTCCGAAATCAAAATATTCTTACTGTAAGTAAGCTAAGACTATGGAGTAAAAACTAAGGAAAAGAAGGTGTCAATAAATAGGACAAAAGCTTAGAGATGAGTCAAACAATATTACACGTATATCCTTACATTGCATACCAGACAGCTACAAGCTAAGACAGGAGTCAGATAATATTACAGAAAATATAAAGGTAGAAACAAAATCCGACGATATTACATGTATAACATTATATTGCTTACCAGATAGTATTCGGAATACTGCGGAAAGCCAAAAAGAAAACCTATTGCAGCACTGTAGAGAGGTGGAATTAGACAAGACCACGGCAACAGACAGGAGTTGAGATCATTTGGGCCGTTCCACGCGAAAACCAACAGTATGGACTCTGCGTAATGTATCGACCCAGATAAGCCCACGCCAGATAAGCCCACGCAATCCGCGCAGGCTAATCCGGGCCGACAAATTCCGTCTCAGGGGATAGATTAACAAGTCTTGTAACAAAAAATCCACAGGAGCCGAAAAGTGTCTTTCCGGGTATGAGCGGCATGCTTAGGCTGATCCGGGTCGATACTTTACGCAGAGTCCACAGTGTTGGTTTTTCTCTTGGGACGGCTAATTTGTTACAGCTCTACATATCAACCAAACACAATGGGCAGATAGTAAGTAAGTAAGAACCTGTGGAAATAATAGTTTGGTCATACGTATATAAACCATTTTATTCATCGTCCATCAGATACAGGGGCGTAGCTTTGCAATAATCAATGTTTAGGCCGTCTCGTGAGAAAAATGAACATTGTGGACTCCTGTAGATTTTCTGTTTCAGGAATCACTACTCTATACATCTATCCCCCTAAGACGGAATGTGTCGACCGGATCAGTCTGCGCGGACAGCGCAGGCTGATATGGTCGATACATTACGCAGATATCTATCGTCGCAGCTGCATTTGGGGGCATTTTGAGAAAACATGTGTAGGCACGTACATACAGTGCCTAAAGGGAGCTACGCCCCTGAGATATGTTCCACTCTTTATTCGCTTTGTTATGGAAAAATGCAGCAAATGATACATCATCAAAATGTAGTCCCTACTTATACTTACATTGTTTCTACTTCACGTTTATTTCCGGTTATAGGAACCAAGACTGCAACTAATACCACGCATTTGTACTTCACTCAATTGTTTTACACTTCATTGACGCTTTTAACCCATTTCCCACAAACGGTGTGTATCTTAACGCATTTGCTGATGCGTGGGGTGATTTTTGAAAACAATGAGGCAAATGTGGAAACAATGCTCATAATGAACAATTCTTTCTTGTGTCATTGATTTCATTCTAATAGAATCTACTAAATAATTATATATTCTTCTTTAGAGATTTTCCTTTAAGTGTTCGGATGTTTACAAAGAGGTCTGCTGCAGACTTATTTGATATATGGAGGAGTTTATAGTATGCTCTGTATTGCTTTGTTTTCATGATAAGAGTGCACGTGATGTGTTAAGTAGGAAACAATACCATGATGCAATTAAAACGTAGACTATATAATTTCATCTTGTTATATTACGGATTTCCGTTATAAAAACAAACACCCACATTTGAAACCGATTTGTTTTCCTTGAAGATTGCGACCAGCATGAAGCGAGGTTAGTATGCTATTCCATGCAATCTGATCAGGAACTCCCCTGAAATGCCATCTTGTTATGAAAATATTCAGAAATCAATGGAGAGTGGTTAAAATACAATCTAGCCGTCCTGCGAGAAAACCAACATTATGGCCTCTGCTTAATGTATTGACCCAGATCAGCCTACGCAGTCCGCGCAGACTGATCCGGGCCGACATATTCCGTATTAAGGAGATAAAGGGGATAGAGGTATAGATTAATGCTTCCTGAAACAGACAAACCACAGGAGGCGAAAAGTGTTTATCCGGGTTAGCCTGTGCGGCATGCTTAGGCTGTGGACTATGCGTAAAGTATCGATCCAAACCAGCCTCACATAGAACGTCTCATATTGTGTTGCAGTTTGATACTGGCTTTGTTATTGTACTACGAGGGGCGTGGAACATTGATATCTCGTGATATCTCGTGAGACCGAGTACCTAGTAAAACTCTTTTTTTAAACATAATAAATGAAAATTATTCAAACTTCGATATGTTAAATAACGAAATTACACAATTTACATATAAATTAAAACCTATGTGTGGCATCTGAACCATGCCCCAGTACCACATTTCATTGACGTCACATCATATTTTAGTCACGTACCATTCTCAAATGTTGTACCGCATTTGATCTAGTCAATTTTAATCCGGCGTGTTTGATTTGCGTATGACAATCTCCACATATTTTCTGTGTTGGACAATGTTCAGGTTTATAATAAAATAATCTATTTCAGTTAATCTGATCTGATTGAATCTCCATAATGTGACCATGTATAGGTACATTGACATCAAAGGGGCTACAGTTCCAGTGTTTTGCATATAGTTCCATCTAGCACTGACTCACACAGAGATGGAAAGTGAAGGGTCTGTGATGAGACTGTACGGATGAACATGTTTACCCGAGCCTTCACTGTACAGTCTCGGTTGTGTAGTGGTAGAGCGTCCACCTCGGTTCCGGGAGGTCCCGGGTTCATACCAAAGATTTAAAAAAATAAAAGAAAGGTAGTAATGGCTGCCCGCGCTAAGGGTTGCGGGTCAGCATTACGACTGACGGAATGTTGTCAGGATAAATGGAACAGTAGTAACTAGTAACTAACCCAGAAAACACCGTGATATAACTGGTGTCAGGATAAATGGAACAGTAGTAACTAACCCAGAAAACACCGTGATATAACTGGTGTCAGGATAAATGGAACAGTAGTAACTAACCCAGGAAACACCGTGATATAACTGGTGTCAGGATAAATGGAACAGTAGTAACTAACCCAGGAAACACCGTGATATAACTGGTGTCAGGATAAATGGAACAGTAGTAACTAACCCAGGAAACACCGTGATATAACTGGTGTCAGGATAAATGGAACAGTAGTAACTAACCCAGAAAACACCGTGATATAACTGGTGTCAGGATAAATGGAACAGTAGTAACTAACCCAGGAAACACCGTGATATAACTGGTGTCAGGATAAATGGAACAGTAGTAACTAACCCAGAAAACACCGTGATATAACTGGTGTCAGGATAAATGGAACAGTAGTAACTAACCCAGGAAACACCGTGATATAACTGGTGTCAGGATAAATGGAACAGTAGTAACTAACCCAGAAAACACCGTGATATAACTGGTGTCAGGATAAATGGAACAGTAGTAACTAACCCAGAAAACACCGTGATATAACTGGTGTCAGGATAAATGGAACAGTAGTAACTAACCCAGGAAACACCGTGATATAACTGGTGTCAGGATAAATGGAACAGTAGTAACTAGTAACTAACCCAGAAAACACCGTGATATAACTGGTGTCAGGATAAATGGAACAGTAGTAACTAACCCAGAAAACACCGTGATATAACTGGTGTCAGGATAAATGGAACAGTAGTAACTAACCCAGAAAACACCGTGATATAACTGGTGTCAGGATAAATGGAACAGTAGTAACTAACCCAGAAAACACCGTGATATAACTGGTGTCAGGATAAATGGAACAGTAGTAACTAACCCAGAAAACACCGTGATATAACTGGTGTCAGGATAAATGGAACAGTAGTAACTAACCCAGAAAACACCGTGATATAACTGGTGTCAGGATAAATGGAACAGTAGTAACTAACCCAGGAAACACCGTGATATAACTGGTGTCAGGATAAATGGAACAGTAGTAACTAGTAACTAACCCAGAAAACACCGTGATATAACTGGTGTCAGGATAAATGGAACAGTAGTAACTAGTAACTAACCCAGAAAACACCGTGATATAACTGGTGTCAGGATAAATGGAACAGTAGTAACTAGTAACTAACCCAGGAAACACCGTGATATAACTGGTGTCAGGATAAATGGAACAGTAGTAACTAGTAACTAACCCAGGAAACACCGTGATATAACTGGTGTCAGGATAAATGGAACAGTAGTAACTAGTAACTAACCCAGAAAACACCGTGATATAACTGGTGTCAGGATAAATGGAACAGTAGTAACTAGTAACTAACCCAGAAAACACCGTGATATAACTGGTGTCAGGATAAATGGAACAGTAGTAACTAGTAACTAACCCAGGAAACACCGTGATATAACTGGTGTCAGGATAAATGGAACAGTAGTAACTAGTAACTAACCCAGAAAACACCGTGATATAACTGGTGTCAGGATAAATGGAACAGTAGTAACTAGTAACTAACCCAGAAAACACCGTGATATAACTGGTGTCAGGATAAATGGAACAGTAGTAACTAGTAACTAACCCAGGAAACACCGTGATATAACTGGTGTCAGGATAAATGGAACAGTAGTAACTAGTAACTAACCCAGAAAACACCGTGATATAACTGGTGTCAGGATAAATGGAACAGTAGTAACTAACCCAGGAAACACCGTGATATAACTGGCACATTGTGATCATGCTTGTATCGTACGACTGCCCTGTGTTCCATAGTCACCAAACCCAAAACCTGTTTTGCGAAACCTATATAGGTTTCGTCGATAATCCGTGCATTAGTCGGAAAACCAAACCTGTTTGACGGGAGTACATGCATAATGCAGGTAGGTTTCGTTCCGCTCCATAGACAAAACGTGTTTACGTTGTGTTTACTATGGAACACAGGGCTGGTATATAGATGTATCTCACATTTACAGCGGACGACGTTTGAACACATTACGAGAAAAGTAGAAGGACACTTGCCCATAGTGTGTACCCCTCCTTTCCCTACGTCTATTAATATACAAGTTTACCGGTTATTGGGTGAAAGCCGCACAATTTATTTGTACAGTTCATATCTTAGCATGCAAATCACGCATAAATTATGTAAATAACACACGCGGATGAAACGTGATTGTTGTTTACCCTTTCCCTCATATAGACTCTTTCTGACGCCTCTGCAACAGACGGCATTTTGAAAACATAGTGACAAAAAGAAGAAATTGCTCAAAACGAGCAATTTCTCCTTTTGCCACAATGTTTTCCACTTTTAGTCATAGGTTATCCATTAAATTATAGAGATTTTTTATTTTTTGACAAAATACGTTCAAAGTCGTCTGCTGCAGAATTGTCGTATGAGGGAATCGGTTAAATACAGTTAATGGTCTTGTGAGTGTCTGTAGATCCACAGGCTCGCCTGAATCGTCACTGGTCGAACGAACATCAAAACAAAACAATTGCTGGACGCGGTACTTTGAATAAAGCATTTAAAAAGACTGTTTAACACAGTCAAACTAGTGAAAGTGCAAAGGTCTTTGTCTGTGTGCCTGTCTGTTAATATCCGTTAATCCGTATCACTTATCGCGTCTGTACATGAGTGTGTAGGCCTAAGTCTTGTTTATAAAAGTACGTAACATGTCGTGTTTCAAACTTCTCTTATTTTGGCAAGATACTAATTATTGTTTTTACCTTGTTGAAGACTTCTGGTCGGGATTTTTTTAAATCCCGCTTCTCTTTGAAAATATCCATACATGTTATAGTTTGCTTTCCTTTTAATTCCCGTATTCGTGGACTCTAACAATCGGTCGTTTGTCTTTATTCGTTAATAATATAGTAAACCAATTGTTTGGAGTGTTGGCTCGATCCATAGGTTGAGAATAAGAATTGTTCTCACTGCAAGTTCAGTTATTTTCGTTATTTACACTTTTTCGAACTTTTGAAACATCTTAAAAGACCTTCAAGTCGTGCTCTTAATAGCAGCGCTTCCGATATATCGCACTTTTGATATACGCGATTCGATATATCGCACTTTTGATATACGCGATTCGATATATCATGCTTTGTACATACCTTAAGAATCGTGTTCTGATATATGTGCTCCGATATATCATGCTTTTAATATACGAGTTTTCGATATATCACGCTTTTATATAAACGCCCTTCCGAAATATCAAGCATATACACGCTATTCACAGTCATGCGCGCGTTAGATATTCGCGCTCCGATATATCACGCTTTTGTACATCTGATATACGCACTCCGATATATCACGATGTATCCGATAATGTACACGTCTTGTCATTTGACAAAAATGTACGAACAGAAAACCCGTTTGTCATAGGCTATGCATTCATTAAGATCATTTAGATAGAGCGCTTTTGTAAGGATATGTTAACATACTAACCTAAACGTTCTTAATCCTTTCTACGACGGCTTTTCGAAAGCTTACCGAAATCGACTTTATATTACTTTGTATGAAAGAAAACCCCATACAACTAGCAGAAGTGTTTCTTTGTTCATATTGTTTTAATTCTGTATTAAAAAAATATGTATCACCGTTTGTCTAGATGTTCTATACAAGGCCAGGTCATACTAAATACTTAACAAATGTAGTAATGGTCGCCCGCCTTCGCGCTCAGGGTTGCCAGGTAAGCATTACGAAAGACTCGCTGGTGTCAGGGTGAATATACCAGTGGTACTGGTAATTTTCACAGGTAACGCCGTGATATAACTGAAACAGTGTTGAAAGCGGCGTAAAATACCATATAATTGCGTACATGTTACATATTTCGCTCTGCTATTTTGAAAGGAGACTACTCGGAAAATATCATACATTATTTCTTCGATATGAAAGGGTACAAGTTGACCGTTTGAACTGTGTATATCCAGGTTTGCCTGTGTATTCGCATAGTCTGATCATGATCTACACTGTCCACATATTACTTACACAACATTTGCAGAAGTTAAATCCTTACATGTTTTGTAGATTCTGGTAAGACGGGGATATGTACCGGCTGATTTGAACTTAGACTGTTTAGAAATATGAGCCGTACCGCGAGAAAACCAACATTTTGGTATCTGCCTTAAGCATCGACTCGGCATACCACCCAGCCTAACCCAGACAGACACCTTTCCTCTCCTGTGGATTTTCTGTTTCAGGAATCATTACCCTATACCTTTATCCCCCTGAGACGGAATGGGTCGATATATTACACAGAGACTATAATGTTGGTTTTCTCGCGGGACTGCTCATATTTCGTTTGTTGCAGATGCGTCAAAATGCGTCTGCATGTGGGAAAGCGGGAAGTCGACCACGTTTTCGATATCGTGGGATCCTTACATGTTTCCTCTTTCGATTCACCTTGACCGACAGTAGTAGGTCAGCAATGTTCACATATGTGTACTCAGTAAACCATTTACCTCATTTCCTTTGTGATGTGATGGGTCGTCTGCCTTTGAAAAATTGAAACATTTAGAAAACTGGAAGTAACAGCTTTTGAAATGGAGATAGTAATATTGTGGGTAAAGGAAGAATTCATGATTTTAAGAAATGTCTTTGTTTCCGACAATGTTTTCATGAAAACGCATTCAGCTGCCTACGTGACAAATGTCGTATGTTTTAAATTTGTAATATAATCGTGAAATCATTGACTACAGTCACTATACCAGTATTTAAATATGAAAGAACATCCGTTGCAAACAGACACAAAAAGTATCGTACCTCTTGTATTATAGTTTATTTAGAGCGACAGCAGCAGTAGAAGTAGCAGTGGTCGAAAAACAAGAATAGGAATATGAAAAGGAAGAAGAAAAAGAAGAAAAATAAGAGTGAAGAAGAAAAAGAAGATGACGAAGAAAAAGAAGAAAAATAAGATGACGGCGAAGAAGAAGGACAGTAAGAAGAAGAAATATAAGATGACGGCGAAGAAGAAGGAAAGTAAGAAGAAGAAATATAATATGACGGCGAAGAAGAAGGAAAGTAAGAAGAAGAAATATAAGATGACGGCGAAGAAGAAGGAAAGTAAGAAGAAGAAATATAAGATGACGGCGAAGAAGAAGGAAAGTAAGAAGAAGAAATATAAGATGACGACGAAGAAGAAGGAAAGTAAGAAGAAGAAATATATGATGACGACGAAGAAGAAGGAAAGTAAGAAGAATCGATTTTCATTAATCAACCTTTTTATGTTTTGGCCTAGATGAACTCTAAGTTGTCTGCTGCAGATTGGTTGCATTTTGGAAAGGGAAAACATTATCAGCAGATAGTTTATCTTTTATAGAATAGGGTTGATTGATATCCTGCGATATTAAGTGATCGCGTTCCACAGTTGTTGGGCAAATCCCCCAATATATAATTTAGCAGTAGACGACTATTGGTCTATTGTGGAAAAGAATCTGCTTGAATAAGTAAGATTTCCTTTTCCTATACTGTTGTCAAATCTGCGTCAACATTATTCTTCGATTTTTCATGAAAGTTGTTGAAAGAGTTCACTCAAATATTATCAAATCAGACGATACAACACATATCATCCTGAAAACACAGAACCCTTTCCCACTTATGACAAACTTGCAGCAGACGACTTTCAAACCATCTAAGCAAAAATATGGAAAAATATAGAAAATCTCCATAAATGAAGATAGTATTACCTAAACACGTTGAACAAATGGTGGCAAAAGGAGAAATTGTTTCTTTTGCCATTATGTTTTCAAAAGTCGTCTGCTGAAGATCCGTCAGAATGCGTCTACAAGTGAGAAAGGTGGAACTTACTGGTTGTCCATGATAACAACTGATAAATGTTTCAAGACTGAACCTTGAGATTCTAACATCTGCCAATCGACCGCAGTGATATGATCTGGTCATGATAAAAAAGCAAAAATCTTTATCGTACGTGTCTGCATATTATCTGTAGTTTTATTTATAAAAATATAAGTTCGAATATTCAATGGTTCATACATTTAGATGACACGAGTAGATAGATAGCTTACTTGCATACCATCATCAAATATTTGCATAACGAATCGTAAGACGAGATCTACTCTATTTGTGTGTAAATGTGCCCTAAGTGCAGTTTAACTACTGATTTTCACTTTAATTAAATCATTCATCCCTAAATGGTCCGCTACTGGGTATGAATCGCCATTTACAATTTTACTACACTTAATCACTCCATGGATGAAACGATTACTTCCGTTATTTTATGTCTCCACCCAATCATAATTTATGTCTTTTCAGTTTAACCCTTTTGCTGCCAAAGGCAAATAAAGACTTTTTCAAACAATGCAGATTCAGGTGAAACAGCTCATAACGAGCTCTCTCTCCAGAAGTCTGCATTATTTGACACTTAGAAAATAATGTTTTCCAAATATCGTGTTGGACATGGAAGAGTCGACTTTGGGATATTCGGCATTGAAAGAGTTAAAGTACTTAAACACTAAAAGTGTCGCTCTATCCCCCTGAGACGGAATGTGTCGGCCGGATCAGTCTGCGCGGACAGCGCAGGCTGATCTGGTCGATACATTACGCAGATGCCATTATGTTGGTTTTCTCGCGGGAAGGATTTACCTTCAATTTAGATATATGAGCCGTCTCGCGAGAAAATCAACATTGTGGTATCTGCGTAAAGTGACAACCCGGATCAGCATAAGCATGCCGCGCAGGCTAATCCGTCCAAACTCTTTTCGCCTCCTATGGATTTTCTGTTTCAGGAATCACTACTCTATACATCTATCCCACTGAAACGGAATGTGTCGGCCGGATCAGTCTGCGCGGACAGCGCAGGCTGATCTGGTCGATACATTACGCAGATGCCATTATGTTGGTTTTCTCGCGGGACGGTTCATATGTTATGACATACCTTGCAAATATGCTTCAAAACACAATTTTATGCTAAGCATGACTCATAATGTTCAAGATTGACATTGTTTTCGTCCTGAATTAATTATCTCAATTTCTGCGGAGAAAAGCAATCCTGCAGATATTGTTAACCTTGCAATATGTTCTGCAACACATAATCATTATGATAGATATAGCAACACTTATTTGGCTGTATCTTCAGTTAAGGTCTGACATCGGATATGTTGTTTAGTGTTAAGTGCGACAAGGTATTGTTGTATTTCGTGTATAATCCAGATCAAGATCAGCCTGTATATTTGCACAGTCTGATCAAGGTCTACATTATTTACAAATTACTAACAAAAGCTCCTTAGTGACTTCTGTCACGAGATGAAAATGGTGAGCTGCACCTACACTCTACAGAAATGCAAACTTATACCTTTTCCCAAGGACTGGCTCATTTACCCTTTCCCACACGCATAAGCATCTGCAATAGACTTTTTTTTTAAATAATCGTGGGAAAAATTATTCTTTGTTTATTTCATTCTCCTTGTGCAATAATGTTTGCCACTATATGCATTACGTATACCGTCACGTACAGAAGTTTTCAATGGTTTAACATATAATCTGCAGATAAAGGGTGAATGCGTCAGGTGTAATTATTTTAAAAACTCTATAGCGTTGGTGATTATTGTTTAGTGATTCATGTAGCAGAAGACAATGTAATAACTATTATGACTTTTCATTTTGTTTTAACTCTTTTCAACCATTTCGCTGCAAAAAAAGGCAATTAAAAGCGTTTGCAAACAAATGCAGATTCATGTGTGACAGCTCATAACGAGCTGTCTCTCATGAAATCTGCATTATTTGCAACTTAGACATTGTTTTTTCCAAATTTCGTGTTGAACGAACAATGGAGTGGTTCAATTTTTAAAAAGCAAGAAAGAGTTAAAGAAACGGTTGTCAGTTCGTCTATACATTCATGCATGTTCCTAAGTTTCTATTTCTTGTTTTCCACGTCGAGTCCCAATAGCGCAGTCGGTAGCGACGAGGGATCCGCATCCATGTTTATTTTGAAAAGCTGTCAGTTATTTAGAAATAATGTTGCGTGGTGTTCTGTTCTGCGAAAGCCATGAAACACATGAGTAGGTGAACTAGCCGCCGTGATATGACTGGATATTGTTGAAAATGGCGTTAAACCCCAATCAATCAATCAATCAATCAATCAATCAATCTAATATCTCACACAACATACTGTTGGCAGCCGGTTACATGTTTCATTCCACATGCTTCCCAGTCGCGGCACTACGGTCATGGTGGAGTGCCCTTGGGCAAGGCACATTTTCTAGCCTAGTACTGGTTTGTTTACCCAGGGATCATGAATAATTAAATTTATTTGCGCGCTAAATGACCTTAGCTGTCGATGCGCCATAAAACAATATACATTCATTCATTCATTCATTCCACATACACTAATTCAGCCCATTGACAAAAAAGGCTATTGTCAATCGTCGTGAACAAATGGTGACTGACCCGGATCGAGGACTGCTGAGGTGACATCTCGCGTTTCTAACTAATCTAGATGTACGATTCAACACGAGGTAAATTGAAAACAACCCTTTCCCACGCACATCACATCTACAGCGCAGACGACTTGAAAACATAAATGCAAATACAGGAATAGTTTATACAGTTGAAAATATCTTTATAAAGGGAGAAATCGCTCATTATCATTGTGATCTTCAATATATTATTTAACAATATAGTTTCAAAGTTGCCAATTGTAGATTTGTAGTATGAGCCGTGCCGCGAGAAAACCAATATTGTGGACTCTGCGTCCAAAACACTTTTCGCCTCTTGTGGTTTCAGCAATCATTACTCTATACCTCTATCCCCCTGAGGCGTAATGTGTCGGCCCGGATTAACCTGCGCGGACTGCGCAAGCTGATCTGGATCGATACATTACGCAGAGTCCATAATGTTTGTTTTCTCTTACTTCGGCTCATATATTGAAAAGAGAAAAGGTTATTGAAGTGGACGACATATTTTATAAATATCGAAAAGGCCCTTCTTTAAGACATGGTTCTCTAATATCAGTTACTACGAAAAGAAAATCAAAATGCAAAATTGCTATTTATAGTATATATCAGAAATGACAGCCATATCCTCCTAACGGTTTTGATGAATAAAACGGAAGTTCTTTGCCTCTATATCTGGCTTATATTTTACACCCTTTCCCACAGACTGACGCTTCTCACGTCTCAATAGCAGACAACCTTTTAAAACAGTGTGGCAAATGGAGAAGTCCTCGGGTTTGGACAAAATGTGTGCATCTCTTTATAGATTTCTGCTACGGATTTACTGTATGTGGGAAAGGTTAAATGTTTAGTTTTCAAGTAGTTTTGCTGCTGATTTTCTCTATATGGGAAAAGGTTAAATGTTTAGTTTTCAAGTAGTTTTGCTGCTGATTTACAGTATGTGGGAAAGGGTTAATGATGTTTTACCTGTAACCCTCTGATTCACCGCAACCGATATCTTAACCCCTACGTTTTACAAGTTCTAATGACCTCCATTGTAAAGCGGTCAGAGCGTCCGCCATGGGTTCCGGAGTCCAGAGTACGATCCCAGTAGGGTCATACCAATGTTTTGTGTAGATATTAGTAATAGCTACCTTCCTTTGCACTGTGGGTTGTGCGGGATATCATTTTGTCTGATTCGTCGTTGTCAGAATACATGCTACCGGTAGTACAGTACAGCTCACGCGGAAAACGCGTTTTCCGCGATCCCACGATGGACAAATATTTTTCATCGCGGATAATCACCGCAATTCAACCTATATGATCACCGCAATACCGCCTACGGGCTAATTATATCACCGCGATTGACATGTCGTCGATTCGAGCTTCTTATCTATTCTTATCTATTTTGAAATCACCGCGATTCCACCGCAATATTTACCTGTAAAAATGTTATACTTTTATTAAAAAGTTGTTTTTTCCCGATTATGTACATGTACACGTTTATTGACGAATTGCGATTATTTTATGACACAACTTGCTAAAATTCATTCCATTTCAGCAAATTATTCGAAAAACAGTGGAAGATTGTGTTTGTTTACGATAAAGTCAAGTTTCGTAATAGAAAATGGCGGACATCGGATATACGTTTATCGTACATATGATTATCTCACATTTTTTAGTAAGAGAGAAATATTGTTAAATTACAATACATGTACATATACATTGTATATATATCTTTGAATTTTGTATATACAGTACATGTACTTGAATCTCTTAATAAAGACAGATTGTTGATTTTTGAGCTTTTCTTATCGACTTAATAAATAAATTATCCAATTGTAATATTGTTGAAAATGATAAATTTTCATTTTAACGCAATGTGTTGATACAGAGTAGAAACAGAGTATAATTTATTTTACATGTAGTTATGTATTGCACTTTATTATGAAGCAACTTGTCGTAAAGCTCAGTAACGTCAATTAGTTTAAAAAAATACAGGCTTATATGTAGAAGTGGTTTATCAGCGTGCGTGCTAATCCAAACACATAAACAACAATACGCCTGACACGACTTTTCTTGACTAGCGCACAAAATATCCCTTTTAAATGTGAACACTGAATTTCAATTGACATACGCAAGTTGAAGACAAGAGTAAATCGTCATCAAATCAGATTATATAGCGTAATGGATTTAAGTGTCCGCCCCCGAAAATAATTGCTTAATTTGTATGAAAACATATATAGATGAGAGAAACACATTTTAATTTGTTTGCGTCACCTTAATTTACAAGTATTTTTATGAGTAAAACATGCCAATTAATGAGACTTTTTTTATTTATTTATTTATTTATTAGTTTTTGGTTGTTTAATTTAATCCGGGACTAACATGGGCGCTTCACACTTCTTTGTGTGCAAAGTTTGTTTTTGTTATTCAGCCGACTTTGAAACAGGTTTTAAAGAAATAATTTATAGGCGATTAAGAATGAATAATGCATTGGTAATTGTGGTGATTGACAATGGAATTACGGCATTTATTAGTGAGATTTAAAGTAAGCTACACATCTTTCAGGCAGAATTAACAGTTTTATTATCACGTAGTTGTATCGTTTACAGAATACATCAAGTTTAGGGGAATTGTATTGACGAATTTTAATGAATTAAGTTGTTACGCATATATATGCGATTATGGTTCATCCATAGTCGAATGTTATCGGAGGGGAATGGGATGGTTGGTATTTCTCATGCATGTGTAAACGTTACGCTACACAGCCAACACCGGCCTTTTTAATCTACCCTAGGAAGAAGACAGCGGGAAAAAATTTAAAAGGTAAAATCAATAATCATCCATCTTACTAAAGAGCGGTATGATTAGTTTTAGGCTGTTTATACAGTAACTAGTTTTAATTGTTTGAATGATAATGATGATGTTGAATGATTTGTTTTATTTAGCGTTATTTCGTTGTTTATTTGTCAGTGGGCAAATTGCAATTCTTGGTCGCCTCACTTGACCTAATATGCACTATTCAGGTTCCCTACCACCGAATTGAATTAAATTAAATTCAAGTGAAATTGATGAGGATTAGGTTAGGATGCGGGGAGAATGAAGCAGTATTTATTTGTGAATTGGGATCTGCGACAGAGTCGCGTGCCCACAGCATAGCGCTAAAAACTAAATAATCAGTTCATCGGTCGGAGGCTCATGTTATCATGGCCCTGTTCGTTTCCTTATAAATTTTTATCAATTAATAGTTTTGTTTTCTTTTTATTCTTGGGTTCCTACAAATCGAGAATATGCCAAAGAGAAGCAACAAGAGAGGTGCTGCCTCAGCATTGGCCAGCCAGGTTGAAAATAAAAGATTGAGGAAAGAGAGGGATGATGTGGGGTCAACAGTTCAGGAGGCAGAGGCGGTGATTGAGAACAGTGAATCTGCTGTTCTGCCAGGGACGTCGGCAGAGTCGGAAGGTATATGTATAGGGCAAATGGTAGATGTGAATTTAAATTTAGCCCCTCATTTTGACAATGTACCACCAATGATTATAACACCTAGTGCCCAGAATCAAATCAGCTGCCAAGTGTCTCTGCAAGTTCGGGAAAAAATAATCGCAGGTCGCTTTGTAGATCTTGGTACCCTCCTTAACTTGAGTGAATCCCAACAGGATCATAGAATAGGCCTAGATACAAATGGCGGTCTTGTTTTGAAGGGTCAACATTCTAGCCCCAAAATTTCAGATATTGGTTCATGGACCGATGCAATGCTGGTATTTTCCAGTATATATTTGTCTGCCAATCCTGATAAAGCCCAGAAGCTCTTAAAATATATTAGTAATGTGAGATTGGGTGCTAAGCAGTATGGCGGATTAGGATGGAGGTTATATGACCAGCAATTTCGTTTGAGACTTGCTGCTGACCCTGTCAGTAGATCATTTGACAAAATTGATTACGAGCTTTGGCTGCTTTATATGTCCGCCCCTTACCAAAGTCAGACCCCTAGGCCCTATTTCCCGAAATAATTTAAATGAAATAGCTGACACACCAGTCAATGTAAAAAAATTAAAACTTTATTTGAATTTATATCCTTGTCAAAACAGGCAACAATGTTGCTTGATGGCTTCACCTTTGGTTTTAAGATTGGTTATGTTGGCCCAAGAACGGGTTCAGAAAGTAGAAATTTAAAGTCAGCTCACTTGCAACCTGTTGAACTTGGGAACAAATTGAACAGTGAAATAGCATTGGGTAGGATGGCAGGTCCTTACAACGAAGCACCGTTGAGTAATCTTAAGGTTTCACCGGTTGGACTAGTACCAAAATCTGATGGGGGGTGGCGTTTAATTACACATTTATCTTATCCTGCGGGGACCAGTGTTAACGATGGAATCGATGAACAGTTCTCTTCTGTACAATATACTTCCTTTGATAAGGTTACAAACATGATTTTTAGCTTGGGGAGAGATGCAATATTAGCTAAAAGAGATATTAAATCTGCCTTTAGGCTCCTGCCGATAAACCCGGAGGATTTTCAGTTGTTGGGAATAAAAGTAGGGGGTAAATTTTACATTGATAAATGTCTTCCTATGGGTTGTAGTAGCTCTTGTAACCTCTTTGAAACATTTTCGTCCTTCATACATTGGCTGGTTTCATATATTTCTAACCGAAACACACTTGATCACTATTTAGACGACTTCATTTTTGCGGGGAGTAAAGGGTCAGGAGACTGCGAAATCTTATTGGATACATTCACAAGCATTTGTCAGGATATAGGGGTTCCCATTGCCAATGAAAAGTCAGTGGGTCCTTGTACTGTCTTGGTGTTTTTGGGGTTAGAAATTGATACAAAGGAAATGGTCATTCGAATCCCTTTGCACAAACTTGAGGAATGTTTACAATTCCTTAATTTATTCATAGAGAAACAAAAGGTAAGGTTAAGGGATTTACAAAAGCTCACTGGCAAATTGAGTTTCTTTTGTAGGGCCATACGCTCCAGTAGAGCATTTTTAAGGAGGTTTTATGATGTTATGTCATCCCTGCGAAAGCCCCACCACAGGTTGAGACTCAATTATGAGTTGAAACAAGATTTGTTACTATGGGTGCAATTTCTTGAGGAATTTAATGGTATTTGTCACATTCCCGATTCAGTTTGGTTAGAAAGTGACACATTGTGTCTCTATACAAACAGTTCCGGCTCGCCTGATTTGGGTTGTGGCTGTTTTTTTTTTTAAATGGCAAATGGGCATTCTTTCCTTGGCCAAAAGCGTGGCAATCCCTGAGAGTAATGTATGATATAACATTCTTGGAAATGGTCCCAGTCTTACTTGCACTTGCATTGTGGGGGGAAGAATTGCGAGGAAGGAATATTCTTCTATATATTGACAATGAGGCTTTAGTTTCAATAATAAATAAGCAAACTTGTCGGTCAAAATCAGTCATGGTCCTTCTCAGACACTTTGTTTTACTGTGCATGAAAGAAAACATCAATTTTAAAGCCTCTCACATTTCTTCAAGTAACAATTCTTTAGCTGATGCTATTTCTCGCAAACAGTGGGTCAGGTTCTTCATGTTGGACCCATCAGCAAATCAAGTCCCAGAAGAGATACCCCCCAGTTTTCTATCTGTGATTTACAAAGTGAAGCCTCAAGACTTTTGACTGCTTCTTTGTCGAGCAATACATTAAAGGATTATGCAACCGGGGTTAAAAAACTTGAGCATTTCCGACAGCTCAACAGTATGGTTGAATGTTGGCCACCTACAGTGGAGCAAATGGTTTTATTCGTAGCATCTTTGTCAATTCAAAGTCACTCATATAGGACTGCACAGTTATATATCAGTGCAATAGCCTTCCAATGTAAAATTAAGTTCAAATTTGACACTACAAAACATTATATTATCTCAAAGCTACTAGAGGGCCTCAAAAGGTCTGGTTGTTCAAAGAGGTCAAGATTACCTATTACTTTTGATCTATTAACAAGGGTCATTTCAGTGCTCAAACATGTATGTAGTAATTCATATGAAGCTGTCTTATTTGCAGCCGGGAAAAACGCTGGTGGTTGTTATATATTGCATCCAGGTTTAATTCCAGTAAACAAGGTTAACTACATGGAAGATGGCGTTCACTTGACAGAACGGGGAAATGCCATCTTTCTAAAACAACTGGCTAAAGGAATAAACAATTTTATTGAAAGTGGGCAAGGGTGTTGTAATTAGGCTAGGGCGCGACATCCTAACCCTTAAGGTTCGCTTTGCAGGGGCCAGATACCACTATTCTGCCCCCCTTTTTTTGAGGAACGGCAGCTTTTTCTCTTGCTGCCTTTTGTGGCGGTCAGGCAGTTTTCTCTTGCTGCCTTTTGTGGCGGTCAGCGAACCTTTCGGTCTGGTGTTTATTTGTTGTGATATTTAAATATGTAAATTGGTGTTGCATTTACTCAATATTTTAACCTTCTATTTGAAGCTGCCTACCTCTGAATCCCAGGGTTGGCTGGTCTTCATTCTTGGAGTGTTAGAAATTGACTATGACGATTGCTTATAGAAAATTTGGGGCTAAAGATATTAATTTAGGTATCTAAATCTTTAGAACAATACTATTGGGGCTAGCCCTTAAAAAGCTGATTTAGCTGGCAGCCCACTCTTGTTTAGTTGCTTAGCCCACTCTTACAAATTGTCAATGTTTTATGGAAGTCGCGCCCATTCATGCCAACATACAATATGATACGATTTACTTTAAAAACTGCTTGAGTGGTAATAAAACAAATTTCTTGGTTTATTCATGTTTATTAATTTATAACACAGAGTATATAGTTAAGTACTGGTCGCTGCATTAAGTCCAGTATGGATTTACTCCGGCTTCCAGATTCTTGCTTTGTCCCGGTCCATCTCGGATAAGCTGCTTTATAGTTAGTACTGATTTATAATCATTATCCTCTTCAACAACATTTATTAGTACTGTAATGAAATAAAAATTAAAAATTAAATAAAAACTCTCAGCAAAACGGCGAGAAAAAGCTTATCTATTCAAAAAAATATCACCGCGATTCCGCGATGGTTCCACCGCAACTCCACGATGATCGGTTTTATCAATCTATTCAAAAAAATATCACCGCGATTCCGCGATGGTTCCACCGCAACTCCACGATGATCGGTTTTATCAACCCCCTGGGGTTATCTTGTTGCGTCCGCGATGGACATAAAAACAAATCGCGGTGATGGGTGGAATTCCACCCACCTTCGCGGACCAAAATATTTGTCCGCGGTGGCTCGCGGACGATGCGTTTTCCGCGTGAGCTGTACTGTACTTGTACACAGTAAACACCGTGATATAACTGAATTACCTATACTTGTACACAGTAAACACCGTGATATAACTGAATTACCTATACTTGTACACAGTAAACACCGTGATATAACTGAATTACCTATACTTGTACACAGTAAACACCGTGATATAACTGAATTACCTATACGTGTACACAGTAAACGCCGTGATATAACTGAATTACCTATACTTGTACACAGTAAACACCGTGATATAACTGAATTACCTATAATTGTACACAGTAAACACCGTGATATAACTGAATTACCTATACTTGTACACAGTAAACATCGTGATATAACTGAATTACCTATAATTGTACACAGTAAACACCGTGATATAACTGAATTACCTATACTTGTACACAGTAAACACCGTGATATAACTGAATTACCTATACTTGTACACAGTAAACACCGTGATATAACTGAATTACCTATACTTGTACACAGTAAACACCGTGATATAACTGAATTACCTATACTTGTACACGGTAAACACCGTGATATAACTGAATTACCTATACAAGCGGCGTAAAACAACATCAAAACAAACAAGTTCCCACATGTGTGTTCACTTCACTTTACTAAAGATTGATAAATGAGAAGCGATAAATGTAGACCGACATTAGAGTGCACGATTCGCAAGCTGGTCTTCATCAATATTGTACCACGAGTACCCCAACATTATGGACTTTGCGTAAAGTATCGACTCAAATCAGCCTGCGAAGTCCGCACAGGCTAATCCGGGCCGACACATTCCGTCTCAGGGGGATAGAGGTATAGAGTAATGATTCCTGAAACAGAAAACCCATAGGAGGCGAATAGTGTCTGTCCGGGTTAGACTGAACGGCATGCTAAGGCTGATCCGGGTCGATACCTTACGCAGAGTCCATAATGTTGGCTTTCTCGTAGAATGGATCAAAACGTGTTGTTCAAAGTCGCATTCAGTGTGATGTAGCTTAATTCAAGTTTATACGAATTTTAATTAAATTTGACGTGTCAGAGATATTTTAGATAAGATTTAAGTGAAAACGATATTTAAAAAGATGAGGATGGGATGAAAGATACTCATTACTTACAAAATAATGACGTGCATCGAAGGCCTAGTCTATCATTTACCTACTACTAAAAAGACGTTAGAAACAATGTGAAAAAAGGAGACTTTGCTCAAGATTGATACATTGTTTTCAATTCTGTGGCAAAATAAATTCATCAGTTAAAGCTTTCCGAAGAACAACAAATCTGCAGCAGACGACTTTGAATAGCATATCTAGAAAACCATATGGCAGCTCTCTAAGATCAACTACTGAATAAAGTTGAACACATTGTGGCAAAAGCAGACATTGATCATTATGAGGAATTTCGTGTTTTGTGACAATGTTTACGACAGTGGTCCGGTGCCGAGACGCCATAAAGCATCTGTTTATTGGAAAGGATTCGATGTACCGTAACTCTACCCGTGACAAGATGAAGATACGAATAGTAGGATATCACTTTGATCAGATTGACTGTAAGAGCTGTGCGCCCGGTCGGGATCCTTATGGGTTGTTTAAGCCTTTCTAAATTGATTACGCATTTGGACACAGCTGCTGCAGATGGTTTTTAAAACATTTTGGCAAAAGGAAATATTGCTTATTATGAGAAATATCTCCTTTTTTGACAAACAGTTTTCAACTCTATTTAATAATAATACTTTCATTTATAGAGATTTTTGCTAGATTTATTATATACCTGTACATTTTCCGGCACAAATAAATGCAGATTGTCATGCGCAGTTCAGACACGACAGATTAAAATTCCGTACTGTACAAGTGTATAATACGGAATTGTGACGTCACACAGTGCGCAGACTTCTTTTCAGCGAGGTTCCCGTTCTGAGTATGCGCTACGTAGTAAACTATGCAGACAACCAGTACTATTTAGCAAAATGTATCGAAATTCTAGAGTCAAATTTAATAAAAATGCTCAAATAAAGATTGTGTTATTCCTTTTCACCCACAAAACAAGGACAATTTAATTTGATGATGTTATTGTGCCGCTGTGCGGGCTACGTATAAGAATACTTTCTATGGGGCGTGTCCTAAGTTCATCCGCCATTCATCTCTTCATTTCACGATTTAAACATTGGAATCCCAATAAACAACAAGAAGAATTTTGATGCAAAGCATCAAAGACGCCGCGCATGATTTTGAAGCATGTCCGTGGATGTAGACGTATTAGGTATACTTTAACCTCTGAAGGCAACATCAACCCTTTCCCTCATATAGACGCTTTCTGACGCCTTTGCAGCAGACGACTTTTTGAAAAAATAGTGACAAAAGAAGAAATTGCAGAAAACGTGCAATTTCTCCTTTTGCCACAATGTTTTTCACTTTTAGTCAAAGGATATCCATTCAAATATAGAGATTTTCTATGTTTAGACCAAATACGTTCAAAGTCGTCTGCTGCAAAATTGTCGTATGAGGGAAAGGGTTAAACAATATATACTTACGTCGTCATATAGGGCTTTGTACTACACCTGAGAACAATGTGGACATTGATCATCCTGCATATTAGTGCAGTCTATTCAGTAAGACTTCGACGTAATCAATGATATGAAGTCATTTCATAACATCCAGACAGCCTGATAACACTCCGTGGGAATTATTTCTCGTTAAGAAATTAGATCTTTACCAAAATAATTATCCCGGACTTTTTCATCACTGTAATTGTATATTTTAAATTTAAAACTTCTGTCGGGGGGAAATGAGCAATGTCTTGAAAAGTATATTTTTTAGTATAATTTATTGTTTTGTGTTTTATACCGCTTTCAACAATTTGTCAGTTATGTCACGGCTTTTCCAGGGTAAGTTACCGGTACTACTGCTCCATTTAACCTGACACGAGCCAGTCAGTCGTAATACTAACCCACAATCCTGAGCGTCAAGAAGGGCCGCTTGTACTACCATTTTTAGAGTCTTTGGTATGACCCAGTCGGGGATCGAACCCGCAACCTCTCACGCTCGAGGCGGCCACTACATCACAGAGACGGCCACTACATCACAGAGACGGCCACTACATCACAGAGACGGCCACTAAAATCACAGAGACGGCCACTACATCACAGAGACGGCCACTACATCACAGAGGCGGCCACTACATCACAGAGACGGCCACTACATCACAGAGACGGCCACTACATCACAGAGGCGGCCACTACATCACAGAGACGGCCACTACATCACAGAGACGGCCACTACATCACAGAGACGGCCACTACATCACAGAGACGGCCACTACATCACAGAGACGGCCACTACATCACAGAGGCGGCCACTACATCACAGAGACGGCCACTACATCACAGAGACGGCCACTACATCACAGAGACGGCCACTAAATCACAGAGACGGCCACTACATCACAGAGACGACCTTTTCGAGTATAAAAAACAGTATGTGTCAAAAAGCCAATATTCGTACAGATTATCAAAGTCGGTGGTAACAGACGTGTCGAAATGGACTATTCGTTAAACTTCGCGTTATAACCTCATTTATTCGTGTCTTGGTCAGTAAGGATTAAATGTTATCACAAAAGAAAAAAACCTCTAAGGAATGCTCAATTTAAATAATTATTTCTTAAACGCGCTTTAAATGTCTGTTTAAGATCATATAAACCGTCGTAGATACGATATAGTCTAACTTGTAACTGAAGAGTTGGTATGAGTCGCGTCAACACATTTAGAGAATCAATGTCTCTGCGTACAGTGAACACCCAGGCGAGACTGTACATCCGCGTACAATGAAGACCGAGGCGAGACTGTACATCCACACAGTCTCATCATAGTCTTCACCGTCACAAAAAAAGTATAGAAGAAAGAGAAATATAAGATGACGACGAAGAAGAAGGAAAGTAAGAAGAAGAAATATAAGATGACGACGAAGAAGAAGGATAGTAAGAAGAAGAAATATAAGATGAAGGCGAAGAAGAAGGAAAGTAAGAAGAAGAAATATAAGATGACGGCGAATAAGAAGGAAAGTAAGAAGAAGAAATATAAGATGACGACGAAGAAGAAGGAAAGTAAGAAGAAGAAATATAAGATGACGACGAAGAAGAAGGAAAGTAAGAAGAAGAAATATAAGATGACGGCGAAGAAGAAGGAAAGTAAGAAGAAGAAATATAAGATGACGACAAAGAAGAAGGAAAGTAAGAAGAAGAAATATAAGATGACGACGAAGAAGAAGGAAAGTAAGAAGAAGAAATATAAGATGACGGCGAAGAAGAAGGAAAGTAAGAAGAAGAAATATAAGATGACGGCGAAGAAGAAGGAAAGTAAGAAGAATCGATTTTCATTAATCAAACTTTTTATGTTTTGGCCTAGATGAACTCTAAGTTGTCTGCTGCAGATTGGTTGCATTTTGGAAAGGGGAAACATTATCAGCAGATATTTTATCTTTTATAGAATAGGGTTGATTGATATCCTGCGATATTAAGTGATCGCGTTCCACAGTTGTTGGGCAAATCCCCCAATATATCATTTAGCAGCAGACGACTATTGGTCTATTGTGGAAAAGAATCTGCTTGAATAAGCAAGATTTCCTTTTCCTATACTGTTGTCAAATCTGCGTCAACATTATGCTTCGATTTTTCATGAAAGTTGTTGAAAGAGTTCACTCAAATATTATCAAATCAGACGATACAACAAATATCATCCTGAAAACACAGAACCCTTTCCCCCTTATGACAAATTTGCATCAGACGACTTTCAAACCATCTAAGCAAAAATATGGAAAAATATGGAAAATCTCCATAAATAAAGATATTATAACCAAAACACGTTGGAAAAATGGTGGCAAAAGGAGAAATTGCTCGTTTGGAGCAATTTTTTCTTTTGCCATTATGTTTTCAAAAGTCGTCTGCTGAAGATCCGTCAGAATGCGTCGACAAGTGAGAAAGGTGGAACTTACTGGTTGTCCATGATAACAACTGATAAATGTTTCAAGACTGAACCTTGAGATTCTAACATCTGCCAATCGACCGCAGTGATATGATCTGGTCATGATAAAAAAGCAAAAATCTTTATCGTACGTGTCTGCATATTATCTGTAGTTTTATTTATAAAAATATAAGTTCGAATATTCAATGGTTCATACATTAAGATGACACGAGTAGATAGATAGCTTACTTGCATACTATCATCAAATATTTGCATAACGAATCATAAGACGAGATCTACTCTATTTGTGTGTAAAAGTGCCCTAAGTGCAGTTTAACTACTGATTTTCACTTTAATTAAATCATTCATCCCTAAGTGGTCCGCTACTGGGTATGAATCGCCATTTACAATTTTACTACACTTAATCACTCCATGGATGAAAAGATTACTTCCGTTATTTTATGTCTCCACCCAATCATAATTTATGTCTTTTCAGTTTAACCCTTTTGCTGCCAAAGGCAAATAAAGGCTTTTTCAAACAATGCAGATTCAGGTCTCATAACGAGCTGTCTCTCCAGAAATCTGCATTATTTGACACTTAGACAATAATGTTTTCCAAATATCGTGTTGGACAAGGAAGAGTCGACTTTGTGATATTCGGCAGTGAAAGAATTAAAGTACTTAAACACTAAAAGTGTCGCTCTATCCCCCTGAGACGGAATGTGTCGGTCGGATCAGTCTGCGCGGACAGCGCAGGCTGATCTGGTCGATACATTACGCAGATGCCATTATGTTGGTTTTCTCGAGGGAAGGATTTACCTTCAATTTAGATATATGAGCCGCCTCGCGAGAAAACCAACATTGTGGTATCTGCGTAAAGTGTCAACCCGGATCAGCATAAGAATGCCGCGCAGGCTAATCCGGCCAAACACTTTTCGCCTCCTATGGATTTTCTGTTTCAGGAATCACTACTCTATACATCTATCCCACTGAAACGGAATGTGTCGGCCGGATCAGTCTGCGCGGACAGCGCAGGCTGATCTGGTCGATACATTACGCAGATGCCATTATGTTAGTTTTCTCGCGGGATGGCTCATATGTTATGACATACCTTGCAAATATGCTTCAAAACACAATTTTATGCTAAGCATGACTCATAATGTTCAAGATTGACATTGTTTTCGTCCTGAATTAATTATCTCAATTTCTGCGGAGAAAAGCAATCCTGCAGATATTGTTAACCTTGCAATATGTTCTGCAACACATAATCATTATGATAGATGTAGCAACACTTATTTGGCTGTATCTTCAGTTAAGGTCTAAAATGTTTAAATGGACTATTATTTTCGAAATATTGATAAATGTGAAGCAAGTAATGTTGAGGTTGGACAAAAGTCTGAACCCTTTCCCTCATGCGGCAATTCTGCAGCAGACGACTTTGAACATATTTTGTCAAAGAATAGAAAATCCCTATAATTGAATGGATAATCTATGACTAAAAGTTGAAATCATTGTGGAAAAAGGAGAAATTGCTCGTTTTGAGCAATTTCTTCTTTTGTCACTATGTTTTTAAAAAGCCGTCTGCTGCCGAGGCGTCAGAAAGCGTCAATATATGAAGGAAAGGGTTAAGCCATGCGCACGCTTAAAAGGAAATGTTGTTTGGTGTTAAGTGCAACAAGGTATATTGTGTTTCATGTATAATCCAGATCAAGAGCAGCCTGTGTATTTGCACAATCTGATCAAGATCTACATTATTTACAAATTACTAACAAAAGCTCCTTAGTGACTTCTGTCACGAGATGAAAATGGTGAGCTGCACCTACACTCTACAGAAATGCAAACTTATACCTTTTCCCACGGACCGGCTCATTTACCCTTTCCCACACGCCAAAGCATCTGCAATAGACATCTTTTTAAATAATTGTGGGAAAAAGGAAAAATTGTTCTTTGTTCATTTCATTCTACTTGTGCAATAATGTTTGCCACTATATGCATTACGTATACCGTCATTTACAGAAGTTTTCAATGATATCATCTGCAGATAAAGGGTGAATGCGTCAGGTGTAATTATTTTAGAAACAGTATAGCGTTGGTGATTATTGTTTAATGATTCATGTAGCAGAAGACAATGCACTTACTTCATGCATTGCTGAGTAGGTGAACTATCCGCCGTGAGATGACTGAATATTGTTGAAAATGGAGTTAAACCCCAATCAAGCAATCAATCAATCTAATATCTCACACAACATACTGCTGGCAGCCGGTTACATGTTTCATTCCACATACACTATTTCAGCCCATTGACAAAAAATGCTATTGTCAATCGTCGTGAACAAATGGTGACTGACCCGGATCGAGGACTGCTGAGGTGACATCTCGCGTTTCTAACTAATCTAGATGTACGATTCAACACGAGGTAAATTGAAAACAACCCTTTCCCACACACAACACATCTACAGCGCAGACGACTTGAAAACATAAATGCAAATACAGGATTAGTTTATACAGTTGAAAATATCTTTATAAAGGGAGAAATCGCTCATTATAATTGTGATCTTCAATATATTATTTAACAATATAGTTTCAAAGTTGCCAATTGTAGATTTGTAGTATGAGCCGTCCCGCGAAAAAACCAAAATTGTGGACTCTGCGTCCAAAACACTTTTCGCCTCTTGTGGTTTCAGCAATCATTACTCTATACCTCTATCCCCCTGAGGCGTAATGTGTCGGCCCGGATTGACCTGCACGGACTGCTCATGCTGATCTGGGTAGATACATAACGCAGGGTCCATAATGTTGGCTTTCTCGTAATTCGGCTCATATATTGAAAAGAGAAAAGGTTATTGAAGAGGACGACATATTTTATAAATATTGAAAAGGCCCTTCTTAAAGACATGGTTCTCTAATTGCTATTTATAGTATATATCAAAAATGACAGCCATATCCTCCTAACGGTTTTGATGAATAAAACGGAAGTTCTTTGCTTCTATATCTGGTTAATGATGTTTTACTTTTAATCCTCTGACTCACTACAACCGATATCATAACTCCTACGTTTGACAAGTTCTAATAACTAGTCCGCCTCCGTGATGAAGAAATTAGAACGTCCGCCATGGGTTCCGGAGTCCAGAGTTCGATCCCAGTAGGTTCATACCAATGTTTTGTGTACATATTAGTAAAAGCAACCCTCCTTTTCACTGTGGGTTATGGGGGATATCATTTCGTATGACTCGTCGTTGTCAGAATACATACTACCGGTAGAACTTGTAATGTATGCAGTAAACACCGTGATATAAATGAATTACCTATACCAGCGGCGGTAGACAACATCAAAACAAACAAGTTCCCACATGTGTGTACACTACACTTATTCTACTAAATATTGATAAATGAGAAGCGATAAATGTAGACCTAGATTAGAGTGCACGATTCGCAAGCTGGTCTTCATTAACATTGTTTGACGAGAACACCAACATTATGGACTCTGCGTAATGTATAGACCCAAATAAGCCTGCGCAGGCTAATCCGGGCCGACACATTACGTCTCAGGGGGATAGAGGTATAGAGTAATGATTCCTGAAACAGAAAATCCACATGAGGCGAAAAGTGTCCGTCCGGGTTAGCTTGAACGGCATGCTTAGTCTGATCCGGGTCGATATTTTACGCAGAGTGCACAATGTTGGTTTTCTCGTAGAATGGATCAAATGCACACGTGTTGTTCAAAGTCGGACTCAGTGTGATGTAGCTTAATTCAAGTATATACGCATTTTAATTAAATTTGACGTGTCAAAGATGTTTTAGATAAGATTTAAAGTGAAAACGATATTTAAAAAGATGAGGATGGGATGAAAGATACTCATTATATTACTTACAAAATAATGACATGCATCGAAGGCCTAGTTTATCATTTACCTACTATTAAAAAGACGTTTGAAAATCATGAGGGAAAAAAGGAGACATTGCTCAAGATAGATACATTGTTTTCAATTATGTTGCAAAATAAAACTTTCACCTTTACTTTTTTTTTATCCATTTTTTGTTTGCAGATGTTTGCAAAGCAGACAATACGAATAGTGTTACAACAGGTCATCGGTTAAACCTTTCCAAATTACAACAAACCAGCAGCAGACGACTTTGAATGGCATATGGCAGCACTCTCTAAGACTAACTACTGAAAAAAGTTGAAAACATTGTGGCAAAAGCAGACATTGATCATTATAAGCAATTTCTTCTTTTGAGACAATGTTTACAAAAGTCTTCAGCAGCAGAGACGCTAGAAAGCATATGAGCCGTCCCGCGAGAAACCCAATTTAAAGGCCACTGCGAAACTTAAAACTTCTGTCGGGGAAATGAGCAATGTCTTGAAAAGTATATTCTTTTAGTATAATTGGTTGTTTTGTGTTTTATACCGCTTTCAACAATTTGTCAGTTATATCACGGCATTTCCAGGGTAAGTTACCGGTACTACTGGTCCATTTAACCTGACACCAGCCAGTCAGTCGTAATGCTAACCAGGGTAATTTACCGGTACTACTGGTCCATTTAACCTGACATCAGCCAGTCAGTCGTAATGCTAACCAGGGTAAGTTACCGGTACTACTGGTCCATTTAACCTGACATCAGCCAGTCAGTCGTAATGCTAACCAGGGTAAGTTACCGGTACTACTGGTCCATTTAACCTGACATCAGCCAGTCAGTCGTAATACTAACCCACAATCCTGAGCGTCAAGAAAGGCCTCTTATACTACCATTTTTAAAATCTTTGGTATGACCCAGTCGGGGATCGAACCCGCGACCTCTCACGCTCGAGGCGGCCACTACATCACAGAGACGGCCACTAAATCACAGAGACGGCCACTAAATCACAGAGACGGCCACTAAATCACAGAGACGGCCACTACATCACAGAGACGGCCACTAAATCACAGAGACGGCCACTACATCACAGAGACGGCCTTTTCGAGTATAAAAAACAGTATGTGGCAAAAATGCCAATGCTCGTAAAGATTATCAAAATCGGCGGTAACAGACGTGTCGAAATGGACTATTCGTTAAACATCGCGTAATAACCTCATTTATTCGTGTCTTGGTCAGTAAGGATTAAATGTTATCACAAAAGAAAAAAAACCTCTAAGGAATGCTCAATTTAAATAATTATTTCTTAAACGCGCTTTAAATGTCTGTTTAAGATCATATAAACCGTCGTAGATACGATATAGTCTAACTTGTAACTGAAGAGTTGGTATGAGTCGCGTCAACACATTTAGAGAATCAATGTCTCTGCGTACAGTGAACACCCAGGCGAGACTGTACATCCGCGTACAATGAAGACCGAGGCGAGACTGTACATCCACACAGTCTCACCATAGTCTTCACCGTCACAAAAAAAGTACTGGAAGTATAGCCTCACTAGTCTTAAACCCTTTCGCTGCCAGATTTGCAAACAATACAGATACAGGTGTTACAGCTCACATATATCTGTCTCTCCTGATATCTGCATTGTTTGCCACTTAGACATTACATTTTACCAAATTGCCTGTTGCACGAAAAATGCGGTGGTCCATTTTTTAAACATCGAAGAGTCGACTTTGTAAAATTCGGCAGTGAGAGGGTTAAATGAAGTCAACTTGATGTGTCGATTAGACCCCACATTACTAGACGCGGCGGGTATTATCTTATTAACGTACCCAATTGCGAAATGTCACAACTACTTGTAAGTATACTTAACGTTGAAAATAACCAGTCATAGAACATGAGCGACCGATGGTAGATTTAGATGCCCCTTAGTTTTCGAGAACCGCAATTGTCACGATTAACCCTTTCCCACTGGCATACGCATTTCGATGCATTTGTAGCAGACCTCGACAGTGCACATATTCGTGATTCCTGGTTAGCTTACAAGTTATATCACGTCGACAGTGCACATATTCGTGATTCCTGGTTAGCTTACAAGTTATATCACGTCGACAGTGCACATATTCGTGATTCCTGGTTAGCTTACAAGTTATATCACGTCGACAGTGCACATATTCGTGATTCCTGATTAGCTTACAAGTTATATCACGTCGACAGTGCACATATTCGTGATTCCTGGTTGACTTACAAGTTATATCACGTCGACAGTGCACATGTTCGTGATTCCTGGTTGACTTACAAGTTATATCACGTCGACAGTGCACATATTCGTGATTCCTGGTTGACTTACAAGTTATATCACGTCGACAGTACACATGTTCGTGATTCCTGGTTGACTTACAATTTATAACAAGGTAACTGATGTGTGATCTCTGGATGACGAACCAGTTATATCCCCGAGACAAAGCACTAGTTTATGATCCCTGGAGTGCTTACAAGTTATACCACGGCGTCTGTTCGTGTATTCGTGATCACTGGATTACAGAGATAATGCACTTATTTGTGATACAGTTATACCACGGTGTCTGTGCATTTATGCGTGATCACTGGATGAAGGCTTACTAGAAAATGCATCCGGCCAACCTTGTTATCATAAACTGTACATACACAGTTATTATCCGCCTAGATATATGCATACCATTACTAAACCGTATTAATATTAGATGAAAGGCATTTATTTAATGGGACTGTTCAACGATTTCGAAGACACACTTTACAACAAACCAGTCAATTAAAGATGTGCGCGGTTCTGTAATTAGTGTAGAACAAGACCAACTTTCGTATCCGTGCAATCTAATCTGTATCGGCTCTGTTCGAAAATAGGTCATACAAGATTTCAAGATACTTCTGACGAACAGTGCCTCTTAGCATAGATTTGCACCGCTCAAATATCTATGAATATTCAGTAGGTAGTAGTTGATTGAATACTCAATATAATAGCACAGCTGCAATCGGCAAAATTAGTCCTGCTCGGTTCGTTCATTGAATAATCGATGAAGAAGAACTGCAATCAGCAAAAATAGTCCCGCTGGGTTCGTCCGTTATGTGACATGTTATAATAAAGCAGCGCTGAAATATTTATAAGTATTCAGTAGGCGGTATTTGTATGAATAATCGATATAGAAGAACTGCAATCGGCAAAAATAGTCCCGCAATGTCCATTATGTAACATATTACAATTATACGTTACACCACCTTATATTAACATATTATCATAATTAACGCTGTTTGTGTCAAGTATAATTTCTCTTTTAACCCTTTCCCTCACATAAACGCTTTCTGACGCCTCTGCAGCAGACGGCTTTTTGAAAACATAGTGACAAAAGAAGAAATTGAACAAAACGTGCAATTTCTCCTTTCGCCACAATGTTTTCCACTTTTTGTCATAGGTTAACCGTTCAATTATGGAGATTTTCTATGTTTTGACAAAATACGTTCAAAGTCGTCTGCTGCAGTATTGTCGCATGAGGGAAAGGGTTAATCTTCAAGTTAACATCGTTAGGTAGTGCCTAGTTCGTTTCATTCCAAACATTATGATCCGAATCGGGCAATATTGGGTAGTATTGCCTCGACGCGGCATAAGGCTAATTGGGCTAATAAACATTGGTCTGTATCACTAACGAGCGGACAATTAAGATTTTACAAAAGGCTTGCCATTGCATAGTCTTCATTGTACATTGATGTAGTAAGACCCGACATCGCTAGACGCGGTTCATGTATAAAACACAAACGTCTAACGATTTCAGTATTCACATTCCGCTTTGACATCGTTTATAGTTTTATATTTCCTTGGAAAAAGTGGCGCTACACTGCCAGTTCTTTGCCAGAAGGGGCATTTTGGTGAGTGGACGGTGAAGAAGTTGGTGCATTTACATTCAACATCGCTGGACGTTGATCATATATATGAGCCGTTCCACGAGAAAACCAACATAGTGGACTCTGCGTAAAGTATCGACCCTCATCAGCCGAAGCATGCTGCGAAGGCTAACCCTGACAGACACTTTTCGCCTACTATGGATTTTCTGTTTCAAGAATCATTACCCTATACCTCTGTCCCCCCGAGACGGAATGTGTCGGCCCGGATTAGCCTGCGCGGACTGCACAGGCTGATCTGGGGCGATACATTACAGAGTCCAAAACGTTGGTTTTCTAGTTGAACGGCTCACATATATATTGTTCAAATTAGTTGTATAATTCTAACTGTATTAGTCAAAAACTTGTTAAAATAAAACAAAATAATTAAAAAAAACCACACAAGATAAAAAAGTACTCGTAATGAATACTTATAAGACCATGTTTTCTTTATCTGTTTGGCATTTCTCGTTACCAGCTGTCTAGAAGAGTTTAATGTTGCTTGATTTGACTCTTTCCCACATACATCAAATCAATCTGCAGGAGACAACTGTGAAAAGGTCTAAGCAAAACCATAACAAATTACCTTGAAATATCAGTGTATTTATTTTAATAAAGTTGCAAACATTCTGACTGACAACAAAGGAACTTGCTCTTTATGAGTTATACCTCCTTTTGTCATAGTGTTTCCAAATGTCGCCTGCAACTGCGTTAACTCTTTCAGCGCCAAATTGTTTAAAGTAGACTCTTCCATGTTCATAATTGGACGACTCGATATCTATTTTATAGGAGTTCTGGAATATTTTGATAACTAAATGCCAAACAATGCTGATTTCAGGTGAGACAGCTCGTTACGAGCTGACTCACCTGAATCTGTATTGTTTGCAAAAAGCTCAATATTGCCTTTGGCGCTGAAAGAGTTAAAACGAGTTTACCTCTCGACCAGCTGATATGTATTGAAGGCGACAGTGAAATCTGTCATTCAATTTAGATAGGTATTTATCTGACCCACGTAGTTCATTACAGCTGAATTAACCCCTTTCCCTCATACAACAAATCTGCAGCAGACGACTTTGAACATATTTTGTCAAAAAATAGAAAATCTCTATAATTAAATGGATAACCTATGACTTAAAGTTGAAAACATTGTGTCAAAAGGAGAAATTACTCGTTTTGAGTAATTTCTTCTTTTGTCACTATGTTTTCAAAAACGCCGTCTGCTGCATAGGCGTCAGAAAGCGTTTATATGAGGGAAAGGGTTAGTTAACTCTGTCGTATTATTCATGCAGACGACGATTGTCATCACGTCAACCGGACACGTCTGCTGCTAGTTAGAGGGAGAATCTATTTACACGTTTCCTCATTGTTATGCAACACACCTGACAAGGTGACGACAGGAAGATAAATACGGACCGCTCCCATTAAAAAGTGGCGTTTTTCTCGTATATTTTGTTCGTATGCGTACACTGGGATTTTAGTAAACACTCTCTCACCAAAGAGTTCACGACGTGTACGGCTTTACACAATGTTTAGTACAGCACCGAGAATGCCTTAACCCTTTCCCACATAAGATGAAGCTGCAACCGACAACTGTGATAACATCTTTGCACAAGTGTGGTTAATTTCTATCAATGAAAGCATACTTTCTAAAATAAGTTGAAAACATTGGGACAAATGGAGAAATTGCTTGTTTTGAGCAATTTCTCCTTTTGCGACAATGTTTTTTAAAATGTGTCTACTGTAGAGGCGTCAGAGAACGTCTGTATGAGAGCAAGGGTGAACACCATTTCTGAGAAAATAAGTTTTATATAATGTAAAGACCACTATTGTTCAGTGACGGTAAGACACTTGGTATGAAGGCATATTTTAACTTGAAGGGTTTCATTTATCATTTCTTCTTGACAAACACATCAACAAGCTGTGAGAAACATTCATCTTCGACATGGTTCTGTTTTTTATCCTTATGACTACAAACTACATACTGTGGTAGCCGAAACCCAATGTTAAATCAAGGCCGTTACGTAACTATTGTTTGTATGCTGTTTTCCGCCGCTTTCACCCTTTTTTCAGTTAGATCGTGGCGTTTCCAGAATAGGTAAATATTGGTCCATCCTGACACAAGCGATTCAGTTGCTAACCCCCACCATCTTGAGCGCCAAGGAGGGAAAGTCATTACTACCACTTGTAAAGTATTTGGAATGATCCGGCCGGGAATCGAACCCGGGGCTTCTCGCACCACTAGAACAACCGTCATATGTGTGTATCAAAGACTTTCAAAAGTGAATAGATGGCTTCCCTCCGTCAAGGGACGTTCAGGGCTACAGGGATATATTGATGGCTTCCTTCCTTCAAGGGACGTTCAGGGCTACAGGGATATATTGGTGGCTTCCTTCCTTCAAGGGACGTTCAGAGCTACATGGATATATTGATGCCTTCCTTCCTCCAAGGGACGTTCAGGGCTACATTGATATACTGATGGCTTCCTTCCTTCAAGAAACGTTCAGGGCTACATGGATATATATAGATGGCTTCCTTCCTTCAAGGGACGTTCAGGGCTACAGGGATATATTGATGGCTTCCTTCCTTCAAGGGACGTTCAGGGCTACATGGATATATTGATGGCTTCCATCCTTCAAGGGACGTTCAAGGCAACATTGATATATTGATGGCTTCCTTCCTTCAATGGAGGTTCAGGGCTACAGGGATATATTGATTGTGTGATTGTTTGGTGTTTAAAACTTTCGCTCATATAAACGCTTTATGACGCCTCTGCAGCAGACGGCGTTTTGAAAACATACTGACAAAAGAAGAAATTGCTCAAAACGAGCAATGTCTCCTTTTGTCACAATGTTTTCCACTTTAAGTCATAGGTTATCCATTCAATTTAAGAGGTTTTCTATTTTTTGACAACATATGTTCAAAGTAGTCTGCTGCAGAATTGTCGTATGAGGGAAAGGGTTAATGCAACCTTCAAGAATGTGTCAGCTACTCACGGCGTTTCCTGGGTGGGTTGCCAGTAATACCATGTATCCGGGCACCAGCCAATCAGTCGTAATGCTAACACTGCATCCCTAAACGCAGAGGAGGGCAACCATTATTACCATATTTAAAGTATTTTGTATGACCAGACCGCGGATCGAACCTGCGCCCTCACGCACTCGAGGCGGACGCTCTACAACCACATCACTAATCTATACCTCTACGAGGCGGCACGAAGTACGACTGATGTATCGGTATCAAGATAAATAATGACTAGAGTGCTGGTTGTTCATGAACATGTCGTAATATAACTGATAATTGAGTCGTCCCGCGAGAAAACCAACATTGTGAACTCTGCGTAAGGCATCGACCGGATCAGCCTAAGCATGCCGTGCAGGCTAAACCGGGCAGACACTTTTCACATTCTGTGGATTTTCTGTTTCGGGAATCTTTAATCTATACCTCTATTGCCCTGAAACGAAATGTGTCCGTCCGGATTAGGCTGCGCGGACCTCGCAGGCTGATCTGGGTTAATACATTACGCAGAGGCCATACTATTGGTTTAATCGTGAAACGGCTCATATACTGTTGTGAAACGACGTAAAACTCCATTCAAGCAAGTTTTGTTATTTTAGTAGTGCTGGTATTTATTATTAGGTAACACCACGGACTGTCAATACAGGGGTTGTGAGTTCGAATCCCGGCACGTCCAACTTTCTTTCCGACGTTTAACAAAAGTCATTGCGACATGCGTCATTCGTCTACCACCAATGGGCTAAGTCTATGTGGAAAAGCAGCCAGTTGTTTGGAAAGATTGTTGTGTGGAGTACTGGTATGCGAAAACCAGGAAACATAAGAGTAGGTGAACTGGTCGCCGTGATATGACTGAGAAATTGTTAAAAACGGCATTAAACCCCAATCAATCAATCAATTTATTATTAGGTATATTTAAATTTGTAAAATGGGTCGTAGGCCTAAATTACTGAATAAACACATTATATTGAATGGATATCTTCTATTGTATACTTGGAAATGACCCTCAATACGCGCATAGGGTAAGTCAAATGTATAGTTTATTATAAAATAAATCTTAGGATGATAACAAACAACACGGCATGACATTATATGTGCGAAAACGTATCACCGTATTCATCCGACTCTTCTTATCAGAATATACATCTGTTGACAGAAGTTTCTAACAAACTTATGTAAATTACATTTTCAAAAACAGTGTAGATCGTGATAAGAGTGGGTGGATGCACCTTTTTCACAGAGATAATACAGACTTTTTTGTAAAACCTTTCACCAGTCAAAGTGTCCGACTAATACTGTGTTTAATTGTGTAAAATTAGAGCCTTTTTTTTTATTAGTTAAATATATTAAATATATTTTCATAAGAATCGAATCAATGTAAAGAATACATGTACTTTTTGCTTAAGATATATACTACCTAAATCGTTCTTCAGCGTAGGTGGAACGACAAGAAACGTTTCTAGTACGGGTTTTTTCCTACGTTTTTTAAACATCGCAAGCCCCCTTTTCGTTACAGCTGTATTTTACTTATACGAACTTGATCACAAGTTTTGTCAAAACTACCATATGGCTGGTTTTACCTTGTAACAGTTGTTTAAAGGGAATAGTTTATAACACCTTCTGATAAAAGCGTGTTGCTATGTTAGACCGAACGTTTCTTTATACAAGGGAGAATACTACTTCTAACCTTTGTGAAGACTTTTCATTAATTACCTACCTTGTCAGCGGCATAAATGGTTATAACTACTTCATGTTCTATAAAATACGTGGACACCAGTCTTAATTTGAACCTGCAATCTTGCACTACGTAACATACAGTTACTTCCAGAAACCTCTTAGCAGAACTGTGACCTTAAGGATAAGACAGTTTAAATGAACGTAAATATATTATGTGTAAAATATTTACAGGTGAATCCACATACCGATTTGTATTAACACTCAAAATTGGTCTAGTAAGACCCCACAAAACACCATATTCTTTAATATTACGTGCACGTATCAAATGTTTTAGTTCTTTCTCATTACATGAGTGATGCTACAGATAGAATACACATACGTATACGATTCAATGCATGATTACCGATACACTGACTTCTTTTTTCGGTAAAGAAGTTCCTTTAAAACTGTATATAAATCATGTTTCTGGGGATCGACCCGGGGAATTATTTTCAACTGTCAATATCCACTCCTCGACTAAACTATAACTTCGAAAAGCTTCTTTGCTCGGTTTAGAGGGTCCCGTAGAACCGTTTATAAATTGCGCTCGCCGCCCATGTTTCAGGGTGTCGGCGCGGGGTATTGGGTATAGTTTTCAACTAGCAATAACCACGCCTCGGATAAACCTCACTGGCTATGGTACCGCCACTGCGCAAAGCTAGAGTAGGCACACTTGACAGAGACTATAATGACGTATTGTAAAACGTTTCAACAGGTTTTGAACTTTTCTATAATTTTAAATTAAATTGTATTAAATAAAAGCCTGATAAGTATTACTTTGAATTTAGTCCATTTGAGATACATTGTAACATTTGTTGACAAGGAGTGTAGTTTATAACTCTTCTGATAAAAGCGAGTTGTTTGATGGCAGCTTAATTTAACTGATGACAGCTATGCAACAAGTGGTGTTAACACAACTACTGAAAGATTGAGTTTAATTGTGGTTTAAAAGGGAATAGTTTTAAACCTTCTGATATTAGGCCGAACGTTTCGTTATACACAAATGAGAGATAACCACTTTTAACCTTTGTGAACTATTCTGAATTATTACCTACCTTGTAAGCGGCACAATTAGTTAAATGTGCACTAAGAGCAGTAAATCTAATTTGTTATACAATACGTGAATACAATTCTTTATCTAAACCTGCCTTGTTTGACAATTTAAGTTACAGAACAATTTCAAGAAATATCTGTAAAACTGTGAAATTATGGAGGAGACAGTTTTAATATACAGACACATAACAATATAGATATATCTACATTCATATTTATAACACCAAAAACAAGAGTTGTCGCACGACCTAGATAAACCCAATTTCATTTCTATTTCACGAACATGTATCATTAAACAGGTCAGTGTGATGAGATTCATAGACATACTATAGGACACAATTTAACATTTTTATGTACTTCTTTTTTCAGCTAGAATTAGAAGGTCCCGTAGAACCGTTTATAAATTGCGCTCGCCGCCCATGTTTCAGGGCGTCGGCGCGGGGTATTGGGTATAGTTTTCAACTAGCAATAACCACGCCTCGGATAAACCTCATTGGCTATGGTACCGCCACTGCGCAAAGCTAGTGCAAACACATTTAACAGAGATTATAATGACTTGTTGTAAAACGTTTCAATAGGATATGAACTTTTCTATAATTTGAAATTAAATTGTATTAAATAAAAGCCTGATAAAGATTTAGTCCATTTGGGTGTACATTGTAACAGTTGTTGACAAGGAGTGTAGTTTATAACTCTTCTGATAAAAGCGAGTTGCTGTGTTAGACCGAACGTTTCGTTATACAAGGGAGACTACTACTTCCAACCTTTGTAAACAATTTTCATTAACTACCTACCTTGTCAGCGACATAAAGATTATATAGAACCACGTAATGTAATGTAAAATACGTGGCCGTCGGTCTTAATTACTTCCAAGAAACCTCTTAGCAGAACTGCGAACTTTAGGTTAAGTTTGAATCTAGATGAGAAATTCTTGACAGAGTCTGAGATTATAATGGCGTATTGCAAAATATTCCACCAGGTTAAGAACTTTTCTATACTTATATATATTTAATTATGTTTAATTCAACCCTACTACAGATTTGTCTATGTAAAATATTTAAATAATACTTAACTTTTGGACATAAGTGTATCGATTAGCTTAAATCTTAAGTTACAGACGAAAAATTCAAAATATTTACCCCCTTTTGTTTATTTGTGAAATGCTGGATTTTTTTGTCTCGTATATGAACCCTTTCTCTGATTCACACGAATTTTGTTACTTGGTGAAAGGCGACATTGGTAAACAACGCGTGAAAAGCAGAAACTGCTCATGGTGTGCATTTTTCTTTCTCGCAGTGTTTTCATCGCCTTCTATAAAAACAAATATATTTGTCGTTTCAGTCATAATTATCAACATATCTGACAAACTACACTTACGCTTTTAATCAAAAAAGGATAAATGGAACATCTCTATACATATATCACGACGACAGTGCATTTATTATTAAACCCTGGATAACTTACGAGTTATATCACGACGACAGTGCATTTATTATTAAACCCTGGATAACTTACCAGTTATATCACGACGACAGTGCACTTATTAATAATACCTGGATAACTTACGAGTTACATCACGACGACAGTGCATTTATTATTAAACCCTGGATAACTTACCAGTTACATCACGACGACAGTGCACTTATTAATAATACCTGGATAACTTACCAGTTACATCACGACGACAGTGCATTTATTATTAAACCCTGGATAACTTACCAGTTATATCACGACGACAGTGCATTTATTATTAAACCCTGGATAACTTACCAGTTATATCACGACGATAGTGCATTTATTATTAAACCCTGGATAACTTACGAGTTATATCACGACGACAGTGCATTTATTATTAAACCCTGGATAACTTACCAGTTATATCACGACGACAGTGCATTTATTATTAAACCCTGGATAACTTACGAGTTATATCACGACGACAGTGCATTTATTATTAAACCCTGGATAACTTACCAGTTATATCACGACGACAGTGCACTTATTAATAATACCTGGATAACTTACCAGTTACATCACGACGACAGTGCATTTATTATTAAACCCTGGATAACTTACGAGTTATATCACGACGACAGTGCATTTATTATTAAACCCTGGATAACTTACCAGTTATATCACGACGACAGTGCACTTATTAATAATACCTGGATAACTTACCAGTTATATCACGACGACAGTGCATTTATTATTAAACCCTGGATAACTTACCAGTTATATCACGACGATAGTGCATTTATTATTAAACCCTGGATAACTTACGAGTTATATCACGACGATAGTGCATTTATTATTAAACCCTGGATAACTTACCAGTTACATCACGACGACAGTGCATTTATTATTAAACCCTGGATAACTTACCAGTTACATCACGACGACAGTGCACTTATTAATAATACCTGGATAACTTACCAGTTATATCGCGACGACAGTGCATTTATTATTAAACCCTGGATAACTTACCAGTTATATCACGACGACAGTGCATTTATTATTAAACCCTGGATAACTTACCAGTTATATCACGACGACAGTGCATTTATTATTAAACCCTGGATAACTTACCAGTTACATCACGACGACAGTGCACTTACTAATAAAACCTGGATAACTTACCAGTTATATCGCGACGACAGTGCATTTATTATTAAACCCTGGATAACTTACCAGTTATATCACGACGACAGTGCACTTATTAATAATACCTGGATAACTTACCAGTTATATCACGACGACAGTGCATTTATTATTAAACCCTGGATAACTTACCAGTTATATCGCGACGACAGTGCATTTATTATTACTCCCTAGATAGCTAACCAGTTATATCACGGTAACAGTGCACTTATTAATAATACCTGGATAACTTACCAGTTATATCACGACGACATTGCATTTATTAATAAACCCTCGATAACTTACCAGTTATATCACCGTAACAGTGCATTTATTAATAATCCCTGTATAACTTACCAGTTATATCACGACGACAGTGTATTTATTAATAATCCATGGATAACTTACCAGTTATATCACGGTAACAGTGCATTTATTAATAATCCCTGGATAACTTACCAGTTATATCACGGTAACAGTGCATTTATCAATAATCCCTGGATAACTTACCAATTATATCACGGTAACAGTGCATTTATTAATAATCCTTGGATAAGTTACCAGTTATATCGCGACGACAGTGCATTTATTAATAATCACTGGATCACTTACCAGTTATATCACGACGACAGTGCATTTTTTAATAAACCCTGGATAACTTACCAGTTATATCACGACGGCAGTGCATTTATTAATTTTCTCTCGATAACTTACCAGTTATATCACGACGACATTGTATTTATTAATAATCCATGGATAACCTAACCGGTTATATCACGGTAACAGTGCATTCCTGGATAACTTACCAGTTATATCGCGACGACAGTGCATTATTAATAATCCCTGGATAACTAACCAGATATATCACGGTAACAGTGCACTTATTATTAATCCCTGGATAACTTAGCAGTTGCGTTTCTAGCCTCAATATGCGCATAGAGTAAGTCAAATGTATAGTTTATTATAAAATAAATCTTATGATGATAACAAACAACACGGCATGAAAGTATATGTGCGAAAACGTATCACCGTATTCACCCGACTTTTCTTATCAGAATATACACCTGTTGACAGAAGCTTCTAACAAACTTATGTAAATTACATTTTCAAAAACAGTGTAGATCGTGATAAGAGTGGGTGGATGCACCTTTACACAGAGATAATACAGACTTTTTTGTAAAACGTTTCACCAGTCAAAGTGTCCGACTAATACTGTGTATTTAATTGTGTAAAATTAGAGCCTGATCTTTTATTAGTAAAATATATTAAATATATTTTCATAAGAATCGAATCAATGTAAAGTATACACGTACTTTTGGCTTAAGATATATACTACCTAAATCGTTCGTCAACGTAGGTGGAACGACAAGAAACGATCTAGTACGGTTTTTTTCCCTACGTTATTTAAGCATCGCCAACCCTTTTTCGTGACAGCTGTATTTTACTTATACGAACTTTACCACAAGTCTTTTCAAAACTACCATATGGCTGGGTTTACCTTGTAACAGTTGTTAAAAGGGAATAGTGTATAACCTTCTGATAAAAGCGTGTTGCTGTGTTAGACCGAACGTTTCTTTATACAAGGGAGAATATAACTTTGTAAACCTTTGTAAACCTTTGTAAACACTTTTCATTAATTACCTATCTTGTCAGCGGTATAAATGGTATTAACTACTTCATGTAATATAAAATACGTGGACACCAGTCTTAATCTGAACCTGCAATCTTGCACTACATAAGTTACAATTACTTCCAAGAAACCTCTTAGCAGAACTGTGACCTTAAGGATAAGGTTATGTGTAAAATATTCACAGGTGAATCCACATACCGATTTGTATTAACACTCAAACATGGTCTAGTAAGACCCCACACAACACCATATTCTTTAATATTACGTGCACGTGTTAAATGTTTTAGTTCTTTCTCATTACATGAGTGATGCGACAGATAGAATACACATACGTATACGATTCAATGCATGATTACCGATACACTGACTTCTTTTTTCGGTAAAGAAGTTCCTTTAAAACTGTATATAAATCATGTTTCTGGGGATCGACCCGGCGTATTATTTTCAACTATCAAGATCCACTCCTCGACTAAACTATAACTTCGAAAAGCTTCTTTGATCGGTTAAGAAGGTCCCGTAGAACCGTTTATAAATTGCGCTCGCCACCCATGTTTCAGGGTGTCGGCGCGGGGTATTGGGTATAGTTTTCAACTAGCAATAACCACGCCTCGGATAAACCTCATTGGCTATGGTACCGCCACTGCGCAAAGCTAAATGAGACTCTCTTGAGAGAGGTTATAGTGACGTATTGTAAAACGTTTCACCAGGTTATGAACTTTTCCATAATTGTATATTTTTAAATGTGTTAAATTCAAGGCTGATAAAAATTACTTTGTGTTTATTCTGTTTCCATAACAATCAAATCACTGTAAAGAATATAGTGGCACTACTTACTTTTTAGTCGAAAGATACAACCTATACCGTTCGTCATCGAATAATTAAACAAAAAGAAACGTTAATATAACGTTTTTTTTCTTCCTACGCAGTTTATTAAGCAATACAAACATTGTTTGATGACAGCTTAATTTAACTGATGACAGCTATGCAACAAGTCGTGTTAAAACAACTCAAGGATTGAGTTTAATTGTGGTTTAAAAGGGAATATTTTTAAACCTTCTGATCTTAGGCCGAACGTTTCGTTATACAAAAATACAAACATGAGAGATAACCACTTCTAACCTATGTGACCCTATTCTCAATTATTACCTACCTTGTACGCGGCATAATTAGTTAAATGTGCACTAAGACCAGTAAATCTAACGTGTTACACAATACGTGAATACAATTTCTCAGAACCTGCCTTGTTTGACAATTTAAGTTACAGAACAATTCCAAGAAATATCTGTAAAACTGTGCAATTATGGAGGAGACAGTTTTAATATACAGAGACATAACAATATAGATATATGTACATTCATATTTTTGACAACAAAACAAAAATTGTCGTTCGACCTACATAAACCCAATGTCATTTCTTTTTCACGAACTTGTATCATTAAACAGGTCAGTTTGTTCCCTTTACATGTGTGGTGACAGATTCATAGAATACATAGACATACGATACGACACAATTTAACATTTGTATGTACTTCTTCTTTCGCTGTGTTTAGAAGGTCCCGTAGAACCGTATATAAATTGCGCTCGCCGCCCATGTTTCAGGGCGTCGGCGCGGGGTATTGGGTATAGTTTTCAACTAGCAATAACCACGCCTCGGATAAACCTCATTGGCTATGGTACCGCCACTGCGCAAGGCTAGATTAGGCACACTTGACAGAGACTATAATGACGTATTGTAAAACGTTTCAACAGGTTTTGAACTTTTCTATAATTTTAAATTAAATTGTATTAAATAAAAGCCTGATAAGTATTACTTTGAATTTAGTCCATTTGAGATACATTGTAACATTTGTTGACTAGGAGTGTAGTTTATAACTCTTCTGATAAAAGCGAGTTGCTGTGTTAGACCGAGCGTTTCTTTATACAAGGGAGACTACTACCTACAACCTTTGTAAACACTGTTCATTAACTACCTACCTTGTCAGCGACATAAAGGTTATATAGAACCACGTAATATAATATAAAATACGTGGCCGTCGGTCTAAATTACTTCCAAGAAACCTCTTAGCAGAACTGCGAACTTTAGGATAAGTTCGAATCTAGATGAGAAATTCTTGACAGAGTCTGAGATTATAATGGCGTATTGTAAAATGTTCCACCAGGTTAAGAACTTTTCTATACTTATATATTTAATTATGTTCAATTCAACCCTACTACAGATTTGTCTATGTAAAATATTTAAATAATACTTAACTTTTGGAGGTTAGTGTATCGACTAGCTTAAATCTTTAGTTACAGACGAAAAATTCAAAGTATTTACCCCCTTTTGTTTATTTGTGAAATGTTGGATTTTTTGGTCTCGTATATGAACCCTTTCTCTGATTCACACGACTTTTATTACTTGGTGAAAGGCGACATTGGTAAACAACGCGTGAAAAGCAGAAACTGCTCATTTTGTGCATTTTATTTTCTCGCAGTGTTTTCATCGCCTTCTATAAAAACAAATATATTTGTCGTTTCAGTCATAATTATCAACATATCTGACACTTACGCTTTTAAACAAAAAATGATATAATGGAACATCTCTATACAAAATGGTTATTGAATAAATGTTGACCTTTTGCGTCAACAGAGCAAATTTCTCATTTTGTGCATCTTTTCCTTTTTTTCAAACGTTTTTAATTGTCATTTGTAGATTCGTCATCAACATCCGTCCACATGTAGATAAGGGATTGTTTGTATATAATATGAGCCGTTCCAGTAGAAAACCACCATTATGGACTCTGCGTAATATATAGACCCAGATCAGGCTAAGCATGACGCGCAGGCTAACCCGGGCAGACACGTTTCGCCTGCTGTATATGTTTTACTTCATAAATCATTATTCTTTATTTCCATCTCCCCGAGACGGAATGTGTCGACCTGGATTAGCATGCGCGGACTGCATAGGCTGAACTGAGTCGATACATTACGCAAAGTCCATATTGTTGGTTTTTCCGTGGAACGGCTCATATATCAGTTTTCACTGTGTTCTCTATTTTGTTTTGTATCTTGTTGCTGTTGTTTGTGCAACCCAAGTATCTAATACATCACGAAATTGGTCTCATGACTCAGTTTTTCACCGCAAAATTGACATGCTTTTTTTAAAACCCCGAATTGAAAAATCTGAAATATGCAAAGAAGACTACAGTATGGAGAAAGGAGTTAATAATCTTTGACTGACGTTTATCCTTTTCCTGTGTCTAAAAAACTCAATGTAACATAAACTTAATTGACGGGAATGATGGCAATGTGTACCTACAATCCCGACTAATGTCAAAGATTGTCGTTGCTGAAAATATAACTGAGATATTTGAAAGGTATGCAGTTGCCAGTTATATCAAAGTAAAAGTGCACTTATTACTAATCCCTGGATAGTTTACCAGTTATATCACGACGACAGTGCATTTATTAATAATCCTTGGATAACTTACCAATTAGATCAAGAAGACTTTAAATGTCTGTTTAAGATCATATAAACCGTCGTAGATACGATATAGTCTAACTTGTAACTGAAGAGTTGGTATGAGTCGCGTCAACACATTTAGAGAATCAATGTCTCTGCGTACAGTGAACACCCAGGCGAGGCTGTACATCCGCGTACAATGAAGACCGAGGCGAGACTGTACATCCACACAGTCTCACCATAGTCTTCACCGTCACAAAAAAAGTACTGGAAGTATAGCCTCACTAGTCTTAAACCCTTTCGCTGCCAGATTTGCAAACAATACAGATACAGGTGTTACAGCTCATAGAGAACTGTATCTCCTGATATCTGCATTGTTTGCCACTTAGACATTACATTTTACCAAATTGCCTGTTGCACAAAAATTGCGGTGGTCCAATTTTTAACATGGAAGAGTCGATTTTGTGAAATTCGTCCGTGAAAGGGTTAATTAATGTCAAATCGGTGTGTGAATTAGACCCCACATTACTAGACGCGGCGGGTATTATCTTATTTACGTACCCAATTGCGAAATGTCACACATACACAATTGTAAGTATACTTAACGTTGAAAATAACCAGCCGTAGAACATCAGAGACCGATGGTAGATTTAGACGACCCTTAGTTGTCGTCGTCTGAACCAGAATCGCAATTGTCACGATTAATCTTTTCCCACTTGTATACACATTTGTATCAGACGACCCTTGAACGGAGAAATCGCTTATAATGAGCAATAACTTCTTTAGCCATAAGGTTTTCAACTCCTTTTAACCCTTTCCCTCATACGACAATTCTGCAGCAGACGACTTTGAACATATTTTGACAAAAAATGGAAAATCTCTTTAATTGAATGGATAACCTAAAAGTGGAAAACATTGTGGCAAAAGGAGAAATTGCACGTTTTGTGCAATTTCTTCTTTTGTCACTATGTTTTCAAAAAGCCGTCTGCTGCAGAGGCGTCAGAAAGCGTCTTTATGAGGGAAAGGGTTAATAAATAAACTTTCTGTTATAGATAATTTTCAATAAAAGCCTCGATGTTTTCAGAGACGTCGGCTGCATATTGATTGTATGTTGGTAACGGTTTAGGACTTGGTCTGATGGCATGGGTTCACTCTCGGGCGAGGCGCTATACTGGAAGAACAGACTTCATATCATTCAAATGACCAAACACATTATTTTCTACATTGCATTACAAAAGAATCTTTCCTTCAATTAATCCAATCATTTTCCCCCGAAAATTTCTGTCAGTTAAAATGGGATTGCAGTTAAGAGAGATTTGGCAAGATTTGAACAAACATTTGTATTTAGACATTGACAGTATGATTCTTACGCATTTTCGATAACATTGTGGGGAAGCGAAACACTACTAACGTTTGGTAATATTCCATGTTCCCATTATTAAGTATTGAAATTTTCATCTTATCAAAAAAGGTTTGTACATATATATGTTTTGCGTGTTTTGTAATATTTCTTGATTCTCTTGTCATATTTGTTTACTGTTACAGTTTGTTATGGCAAAAATGCGTGTTAATGCTGATCTTGCCGAATAAAATTGAATTGGAAAATTGAATAGCTAGATGCGTCGACTAGAGAGTCGGTCACCCAGGTAGATTGAAATTACGGAATGTGTCGGCCCGGACTAGCCTGCGCGGACTGCGATACATTACGCAGAGTCCATACTGTTTTTTGTTCGTTGAACGGGTCATATATCAGAACTGCGTTCTCTTTTATGCTCTGTATCTTGTTGCTGTTGTTTTGTGCAACCAAAATATCTAATACATTACGAAATTGGTATGATGACTCAGTCTTTCACCGCAAAATTGACATGCTTTTTTAAAACTCCGAATTGTAAAAATCTAAAATTGATATTATGCACCAATTATACAAAGATGAAAACAATATGGAGAAAGGAGTTAATAATCTTTGACTGACGTTTATCCTTTCCTGAATTGTTTCCAAAAAACACATGTAACATAAACTTAATTGAAGGGAATGATGGGAGTGATAGCAATATGTGCCTACAATCACGACTAATCTCAAAGCGTGTCGTTGCTGAAACTACAACTGGGATATTTGAAGGGTATGCAGTTGCCAGTTATATCAATGTAACATTGCATTTATTAATAATCCCTGGATAACTTAATAGTTATATCGCGACGACAGTGCATTTATTAATAATCCCTGGATAACTTACCAGTTATATCGCGACGACAGTACACTTATTAATAAACCCTGGATAACTTACCAGTTATAGCGCGACAACAGTGCACTTATTAATAATCCCTGGATAATTTACCAGTTATATCGCGACGACAGTTCACTTATTAATAATCCCTGGATAACTTACCAGTTATATCACGGTAACAGTGCATTTATTAATAATCCCATGATAACTTACCAGTTATATCACGGTAACAGTGCACTTATTATTAATCCCTGGATAACTTACCGGTTATATCACGACGACAGTACACTTATTAATAATATCTAGATAACTTACCAGTTATATCACGGTAACAGTGCACTTATTATTAATCCCTGGATAACTTACCAGTTATATCGCGACGACAGTTCACTTATTAATAATCCCTGGATAACTTAACAGTTATATCGCGACGACAGTTCACTTATTAATAATCCCTGGATAACTTACCAGTTATATCACGGTAACAGTGCATTTATTTATAATCCCATGGTAACTTACCAGTTATATCACGGTAACAGTGCACTTATTATTAATCCCTGGATAACTTACCAGTTATATCGCGACGACAGTTCACTTATTAATAATCCCTGGATAACTTACCAGTTATATCACGATAACTTACCAGTTATATCACGGTAACAGTGCATTCATTAATAATCCCTGTATAACTTACAAGTTATATCACGGTAACAGTTCACTTATTATTAATCCCTGGATAACTTACCGGTTATATCACGGCCATAATACACTGAGGTATGATCCCGGTTGAGTAACCAGTCAGTATATCACGGCCATAATGCACTGACGTATTATCCCCGGTTGAGTAAACAGTCAGTATATCACGGCCATAATGCACTGACGTATTATCCCTTGATGAGTAACCCGTCAGTATATCACGGCCATAATGAACTGACGTATTGTCTATGGTTGAGTAACCAGTCAGTATATCACGGCCATAATGCACTGACATATTATCCCTGGATGAGTAACCAGTCAGTCTATCACGGCCATAATGAACTGACGTATTGTCCCTGGATGACTAACCCGTCAGTATATCACGGCCCTAATGCTCTGACGTATGATCGATGGATGATTAACCAGTCAGTATATCACGGCCATAATGCACTGACGTATGATCCCTGGATGAGTAACCAGTCAGTATATCACGGCCATAATACACTGATGTATTATCCCTGGATGAGTAACCAGTCAGTATATCACGGCCATAATGCACTGACGTATGATCCCTGGATGAGTAACCAGTCAGTATATCACGGCCATAATGCACTGATGTATTATCCCTGGATGAGTAACCAGTCAGTATATCACGGCCATAATGCACTGACGTATTGTCCCTGGATGAGTAACCAGTCAGTATATCACGGCAATAATGCTCTGACGTCTGATCCCTGGATGAGTAACCAGTCAGTATATCACGGCCATAATGCACTGACGTCTGATCCCTTGATGAGTAACCAGTCAGTATATCACGGCCATAATGCACTGACGTATGATCCCTGGATGAGTAACCTGTCAGTATATCACGGCCATAATGCACTGACGTATTGTCCCTGGATGAGTAACCAGTCAGTATATCACGGCCATAATGCTCTGACGTAAGATCCCTGGATGAGTAACCAGTCAGTATATCACGGCCATAATGCACTGACGTATGATCCCTGGATGAGTAACCAGTCAGTATATCACGGTCATAATGCACTGACGTATTATCGCTCGATGAGTAACCAGTCAGTATATCACGGCCATAATGCAATGACGTATGATCCCTGGATGAGTAACCAGTCAGTATATCACGGCCATAATGTACTGATGTATTATTGCTGGATGAGTAACCAGTCAGTATATGACGGCCATAATGCACTGACGTCTGATCTCTGGATGAGTAACCAGTCAGTATATCACGGCCATAATGTACTGATGTATTATTGCTGGATGAGTAACCAGTCAGTATATGACGGCCATAATGCACTGACGTATGATCCCTGGATGAGTAACCAGTCAGTATATCACGGCCATAATGCACTGATGTATTATTGCTGGATGAGTAACCAGTCAGTATATCACGGCCATAATGCACTGACGTATGATCCCTGGATGAGTAACCAGTCAGTATATCACGGCCATAATGCACTGATGTATTATTGCTGGATGAGTAACCAGTCAGTATATGACGGCCATAATGCACTGACGTCTAATCTCTGGATGAGTAACCAGTCAGTATATCACGGCCATAATGTACTGATGTATTATTGCTGGATGAGTAACCAGTCAGTATATCACGGCCATAATGCAATGACGTATGATCCCTGGATGAGTAAACAGTCAGTATATCACGGCCATAATGCACTGACGAATTAACCCGGTTGAGTAACCAGTCATAATATCACGGCCATAATGCACTGACGAATTAACCCGGTTGAGTAACCAGTCAGTATATCACGGCCATAATGCACTGACGTATGATCCCTGGATGATTAACCAGTCAGTATATCACGGCCATAATGCACTGACGTATGATCGATGGATGATTAACCAGTCAGTATATCACGGCCATAATGCACTGACGTATGATCGATGGATGATTAACCAGTCAGTATATCACGGCCATAATGCAATGACGTATGATCCCTGGATGAGTAACCAGTCATAATATCACGGCCATAATGCACTGATGTATTATTGCTGGATGAGTAACCAGTCAGTATATCACGGCCATAATGCACTGATGTATGATCCCTGGATGAGTAACCAGTCAGTATATCACGGCCATAATGCACTGACGTATGATCGATGGATGATTAACCAGTCAGTATATCACGGCCATAATGCAATGACGTATGATCCCTGGATGAGTAACCAGTCATAATATCACGGCCATAATGCACTGATGTATTATTGCTGGATGAGTAACCAGTCAGTATATCACGGCCATAATGCACTGACGTATTGTCCCTGGATGAGTAACCAGTCAGTATATCACGGCCATAATGCACTGACGTATGATCCCTGGATGAGTAACCAGTCAGTATATCACGGCCATAATGCACTGACGTATGATCCCTGGATGAGTAACCAGTCAGTATATCACGGCCATAATGCACTGACGTATTATCCCTGGATGAGTAACCAGTCAGTATATCACGGCCATAATGCACTGACGTATGATCCCTGGATAAGTAACCAGACAGTATATCACGGCCATATCGCACTGACGTATTATCCCGGTTGAATAACCAGTCAGTACATCACGGCCATAATGCACTGACGTTTTATCCCGGTTGAGTAACCAGTCAGTATATCACGGCCATAATGCACTGACGTATTATCCCTGGATGAGTAACCAGTCAGTATATCACGGCCATAATGCACTGACGTATTGTCCCTGGATGAGTAACCAGTCAGTATATCACGGCCCTAATGCTCTGACGTATGATCGATGGATGATTAACCAGTCAGTATATCACGGCCATAATGCACTGACGTATGATCCCTGGATGAGTAACCAGTCAGTATATCACGGCCATAATGCACTGATGTATTATTGCTGGATGAGTAACCAGTCAGTATATCACGGCCATAATGCACTGACGTATTGTCCCTGGATGAGTAACCTGTCAGTATATCACGGCCATAATGCACTGACGTATGATCCCTGGATGAGTAACCAGTCAGTATATCATGGCCATAATGCACTGACGTATGATCGATGGATGATTAACCAGTCATAATATCACGGCCATAATGCACTGATGTATTATTGCTGGATGAGTAACCAGTCATAATATCACGGCCATAATGCACTGATGTATTATTGCTGGATGAGTAACCAGTCAGTATATCACGGCCATAATGCACTGACGTATGATCCCTGGATGAGTAACCAGTCAGTATATCACGGCCATAATGCACTGACGAATTAACCCGGTTGAGTAACCAGTCAGTATATCACGGCCATAATGCACTGCCGTATGATCCCTGGATGAGTAACCAGTCAGTATATCACGGCCATAATGCACTGACGAATTAACCCGGTTGAGTAACCAGTCAGTATATCACGGCCATAATGCACTGACGTATTATCCCAGTTGAGTAACCAGTCAGTATATCACGGCCATATCGCACTGACGTATTATCCCAGTTGAGTAACCAGTCAGTATATGACGGCCATAATGCACTGACGTATTACCGCTGTATGAGTGACCAGTCAGGATATCACGGCCATAATGCACTGACGTAGTATCCCAGTTGAGTAACCAGTCAGTATATCACGGCCATATCGCTCTGACGTATTATCCCGGTTGAGTAACCAGTCAGTACATCACGGCCATAATGCACTGACGTTTTATCCCGGTTGAGTAATCAGTCAGTATATGACGACCATGTCGCACTGACGTATTATCCCGGTTGAGTAACCAGTCAGTATATCACGGCCATAATGCACTGACGTATTATCGCTGTATGAGTAACCAGTCAGTACATCACGGCCATAATGCACTGACGTATTATCGCTGTATGAGTAACCAGTCAGTATATCACGGCCATATCGCACTGACGTATTATCCCAGTTGAGTAACCAGTCAGTATATGACGGCCATAATGCACTGACGTATTGCCGCTGTATGAGTAACCAGTCAGTATATCACGGCCATAATGCACTGACGTATTATCCCGGTTGAGTAACCAGTCAGTATATCACGGCCATAATGCACTAACGTATTACCGCCGTATGAGTAACCAGTTATATCACCGAGTCAAAGCACTAATTTGTGATCCCTGGATGGCTAACAAGTTATACCACGGCGTCTGTGCATTTTTTCGTCAACGATGACTTACTGGAAAATGCATCCGGACAACCTTCTGATCATAAACTGCACACAGAAAGTTATTATCCGCCTAGATATAGGTCTACCATTGCTAAACTAAACCGCGTTAAGATTCGATGAAAGGCATTTGTCTAATGGGACTGTTCAACGATTTCGGAGACACACTTTACGAACAATATAAACTGTTTTAATTTTCAGATAAGGTTCAAACCAATCAATTAAAGATGTGCGCGGTTCTGTAATTAGTGTAGAACAAGATCAACTTTCGTATCCATGTAGTCTAATATGGATCGGCTCTGTTCGAAAATAAGTCATACAAGATTTCAAGATACTTCTGACGAACAGTGCCTCTTAGCATAGATTTGCACCGCTCAAATATCTATGGATATTCAGTAGGTAGTATTTGATTGAATACTCAATAAAATAGCACAGCTGCAATCGGCAAAATTAGTCGTGCTGGGTTCGTTCATTGAATAATCGATGAAGAAGAACTGCAATCAGCAAAAATAGTCCCGCTGGGTTCGTCCGTTATGTGACATATTATAATAAAGCAGCGCTCAAATATTTATAAGTATTGTATGAATAATCGATATAGAAGAACTGCAATCGGCAAAAATAGTCCCGCAGGGTTCGTCCATTATGTAACATATTACAATTATACGTTACACCACCTTATATTAACATATTACCATAATTAACGCTGTTTGTGTCAAGTATAATTTCTCTTTTAATTAACCCTTTCCCTCATATAAACGCTTTCTGACGCCTCTGCAGCAGACGGCATTTTGAGAACATAGTGACAAAAGAAGAAATTGCACAAAACGTGCAATTTCTCCTTTCGTCACAATGTTTTCCACTTTTTGTCATAGGTTAACCGTTCAATTATGGAGATTTTCTATGTTTTGACAAAATACGTTCAAAGTCGTCTGCTGCAGTATTGTCGCATGAGGGAAAGGGTTAATCTTCAATTTAACATCGTTAGGTAGTGCCTAGTTCGTTTCATTCCAAACATTATGATCCGAATCGGGCAATATTGGGTAGTATTGCCTCGACGCGGCATAAGGCTAATTGGGCTAATAAACATAGGTCTGTATCACTAACGAGCGGACAATTAAGACTCTGCAAAAGGCTTGCCATTGCATAGTCTTCATTGTACATTGATGTAGTAAGACCCGACATCGCTAGACGCGGTTCATGTATATAGGCATAAAACACAAACGTCTAACGATTTCAGTATTCACATTCTGCTTTGACATCGTTTATAGTGTTATATTGCCATGGACAAAGTGGCGCTACACTGCCAGTTCTTTGCCAGAAGGGGCATTTTGGTGAGTGGACGGTGAAAAAATTGGTGCATTTACATTCAAAATCGCTGGACGTTGAACATATATATGAGTCGTTTCACGAGAAAACCAACACAGTGGACTCTGCGTAAAGTATCGACCCTCATCAGCCGAAGCATGCTGCGAAGGCTAACCCTGACAGACACTTTTCGCCTACTATGGATTTTCTGTTTCAAGAATCATTACCCTATACCTCTGTCCCCCCGAGACGGAATGTGTCGGCCCGGATTAGCCTGCGCGGACTGCACAGGCTGATCTGGGCCGATACATTACAGAGTCCAAAACGTTGGTTTTCTAGTTGAACGGCTCACATATATATTGTTCAAATTAGTTGTATAATTCTAACTGTATTAGTCAAAAACTTGTTAAAATAAAACAAAATAATTAAAGAAAAGCACACAAGATAAAAACGTACTCGTAATGAATACTTATAAGACCATGTTTTCTTTATCTGTTTGGCATTTCTCGTTACCAGCTGTCTAGAAGAGTTTAATGTTGCTTGATTTGACTCTTTCCCACATACATCAAATCAATCTGCAGGAGACAACTGTGAAAAGGTCTAAGCAAAACCATGAAAATTTACCTTGAAATATCAGTGTATTTATTTTAATAAAGTTGCAAACATTCTGACTGACAACAAGGGAACTTGCTCTTTATGAGTTATACCTCCTTTTGTCATAGTGTTTCCAAATGTCGCCTGCTGCAACTGCGTTAACTCTTTCAGCGCCAAATTGTTTAAAGTAGACTCTTCCATGTTCATAATTGGACGACTCGATATCTATTTTATAGGAGTTCTGGAATATTTGAATGCCAAACAATGCTGATTTCAGTTGAGACAGCTCGTTACGAGCTGACTCACCTGAATCTGTATTGTTTGCAAAAAGCTCAATATTGCCTTTGGCGCTGAAAGAGTTAAAACGAGTTTACCTCTCGACCAGCTGATATGTATTGAAGGCGACAGTGAAATCTGTCATTCAATTTAGATAGGTATTTATCTGACCCACGTAGTTCATTACAGCTGAATTAACCCCTTTCCCTCATACAACAAATCTGCAGCAGACGACTTTGAACATCTTTTGTCAAAAAATAGAAAATCTCTATAATTAAATGGATAACCTATGACTTAAAGTTGAAAACATTGTGTCAAAAGGAGAAATTACTCGTTTTGAGTAATTTCTTCTTTTGTCACTATGTTTTCAAAACGCCGTCTGCTGCATAGGCGTCAGAAAGCGTTTATATGAGGGAAAGGTTTAATTAACTCTGTCGTATTATTCATGCAGACGACGATTGTCATCACGTCAACCGGACACGTCTGCTGCAAGTTAGAGGGAGAATCTATTTACACGTTTCCTCATTGTTATGCAACACACCTGACAAGGTGACGACAGGAAGATAAATACGGACCGCTCCCATTAAAAAGTGGCGTTTTTCTCGTATATTTTGTTCGTATGCGTACACTGGGATTTTAGTAAACACTCTCTCACCAACGAGTCCACGACGTGTACGGCTTTACACAATGTTTAGTACAGCACCGAGAATGCCTTAACCCTTTCCCACATAAGATGAAGCTGCAACCGACAACTGTGATAACATCTTTGCACAAGTGTGGTTAATTTCTATCAATGAAAGCATACTTTCTAAAATAAGTTGAAAACATTGGGACAAATGGAAAAATGTTTGTTTTGAGCAATTTCTCCTTTTGCGACAATGTTTTCAAAATGTGTCTACTGTAGAGGCGTCAGAGAACGTCTGTATGAGAGCAAGGGTGAACACCATTTCTGAGAAAATAAGTTTTATATAATGTAAAGACCACTATTGTTCAGTGACGGTAAGACACTTGGTATGAAGGCATAGTTTAACTTGAAGGGTTTCATTTATCATTTCTTCTTGACAAACACATCAACAAGCTGTGAGAAACATTCATCTTCGACATGGTTCTGTTTTGTATCCTTATGACTACAAACTACATACTGTGGTAACCGAAACCCAATGTTAAATCAATGCCGTTACGTAACTATTGTTTGTATGCTGTTTTCCGCCGCTTTCACCCTTTTTTCAGTTAGATCGTGGCGTTTCCAGAATAGGTAAATATTGGTCCATCCTGACACAAGCGATTCAGTTGCTAACCCCCACCATCTTGAGCGCCAAGGAGGGAAAGTCATTACTACCACTTGTAAAGTATTTGGAATGATCCGGCCGGGAATCGAACCCGGGGCTTCTCGCACCACTAGAACAACCGTCATATGTGTGTATCAAAGACTTTCAAAAGTGAATAGATGGCTTCCCTCCGTCAAGGGACGTTCAGGGCTACAGGGATATATTGATGGCTTCCTTCCTTCAAGGGACGTTCAGGGCTACAGGGATATATTGGTGGCTTCCTTCCTTCAAGGGACGTTCAGGGCTACATGAATATATTGATGCCTTCCTTCCTCCAAGGGACGTTCAGGGCTACATTGATATACTGATGGCTTCCTTCCTTCAAGAAACGTTCAGGGCTACATGGATATATATAGATGGCTTCCTTCCTTCAAGGGACGTTCAGGGCTACAGGGATATATTGATGGCTTCCTTCCTTCAAGGGACGTTCAGGGCTACATGGATATACTGATGGCTTCCTTCCTTCAATGGACGTTCAAGGCAACATTGATATATTGATGGCTTCCTTCCTTCAATGGACGTTCAGGGCTACAGGGATATATTGACTGTGTGATTGTTTGGTGTTTAAACCTTTCGCTCATATAAACGCTTTATGACGCCTCTGCAGCAGACGGCGTTTTGAAAACATACTGACAAAAGAAGAAATTGCTCAAAACGAGCAATGTCTCCTTTTGTCACAATGTTTTCCACTTTAAGTCATAGGTTATCCTTTCAATTTAAGAGGTTTTCTATTTTTTGACAACATATTTTCAAAGTAGTCTGCTGCAGAATTGTCGTATGAGGGAAAGGGTTAATGCAACCTTCAAGAATGTGTCAGCTACTCACAACGTTTCCTGGGTAGGTTGCCAGTACTACCATGTATCCGGGCACCAGCCAATCAGTCGTAATGCTAACACTGCATCCCTAAACGCAGAGGAGGGCAACCATTATTACCATATTTAAAGTATTTTGTATGACCAGACCGCGGATCGAACCTGCGCCCTCACGCACTCGAGGCGGACACTCTACAACTACATCACTAATCTATACCTCTATTGCCCTGAGACGAAATGTGTCGGTCCGGATTAGGCTGCGCGGACCTCGCAGGCTGATCTGGGTTAATACATTACGCAGAGGCCATACTATTGGTTTAATCGTGAAACGGATCATATACTGTTGTGAAACGACGTAAAACTCCATTCAAGCAAGTTGATTTTATTTTATTTTAGTAGTGCTGGTATTTATTATGAGGTGTATTTAAATTTGTAAAATGGGCCGTAGGCCTAAATTACTGAATAAACACATTATATTGAATGCTTATCTTCTATTGTAGAATTGGAAATGACCCTCAATAAACGCATAGGGTAATTCAAATGTATAGTTTATTATAAAATAAATCTTATGATGAAAACAAACAACAATATTTACACGGCATGAACTTATATGTGCGAAAACGTATCACCGTATTCATCCGACTCTTCTTATCAGAATATAAGCCGAGCCTCGGTAGCTCAGTCGGTAGCGACGCGGGCTGTCAATCGAGGGGTTGTGAGTTCGAATCCCGGCTCGGCCAACTTTCTTTCCGACGATTGACAAAAGTCAATGCGACATGCGTCATTCGTCTTCCACCAATTGGCTAAGTCTATGTGGAAAAGCAGCCAATTGCTGGGATAGATTGTTTTGTGGAGTACTGGTGTGAGAAAACCAGGAAATGCATGAATAGGTGAACTGGCCGACCTGATATTACTGAGAAATTGTTAAAAACGGCGTTAAACCCCAATCAATCAATCTTATCAGAATATACACCTGTTGACAGAAGCTTCTAACAAACTTATGTAAATTACATTTTCAAAAATAGTGTAGATCGTGATAAGAGTGGGTGGATGCACCTTTTTCACAGAGATAATACAGACTTTTTTGTAAAACGTTTCACCAGTCAAAGGGTCCGACTAAAACTGTGTGTTTAATTGTGTAAAATTAGAACCTGAGTTTTTATTAGTTAAATATATTAAATATATTTTCATAAGAATCGAATCAATGTAAAGTATACATGTACTTTATGCTTAAGATATATACTACCTAAATCGTTCGTCAGCGTAGGTGGAACGAGAAGAAACGTTTGTATTTTTTTTTTTTTTTTGACAGCTGTATTTTACTTATACGAACTTGATCACAAGTCTTGTCAAAACTACCATATGGCTGGATTTACCTTGTAACATTTGTTTAAAGGGAATAGTTTATAACCTTCTGATAAAAGCGTGTTGCTGTGTTAGACCAGGGACAATATAAATGTAATATAGTGTCCCTGGTTAGACCGTACGTTTCTTTATACAAGGGAGAACACTACTTCTAACCTTTGTGAACACTTTTCATTAATTACCTACCTTGTCAGCGGCATAAAGGGTTATAACTACTTCATTTAATATAAAATACGTGGACACCAGTCTCAATCTGAACCTGCAATCTTGCACTACGTAAGTTACAGTTACTTCCAAGAAACCTCTTAGCAGAACTGTGACCTTACGGATAAGATATTATATATTATGTGTAAACTATTTACAGGTGAATCCACATACCGATTTGTATTAATACTCAACAATGGTCTAGTAAGACCCCACACAACACCATATTCTTTAATATTACGTGCACGTGTTAAATGTTTTAGTTCTTTCTCATTACATGAGCGATGCGACAGATAGAATACACATACGGTATTATTTTCAATAATCAATATCCACTCCTCGACTATACTAAAAGCTTCTTTGCTCGGGTTAGAAGGTCCCGTAGAACCGTTTATAAATTGCGCTCGCCGCCCATGTTTCAGGGCGTCGGCGCGGGGTATTGGGTATAGTTTTCAACTAGCAATAACCACGCCTCGGATAAACCTCATTGGCTATGGTACCGCCACTGCGCAAAGCTAAAGGAGACTCTCTTGAGATAGTTTATAGTGACGTATTGTAAAACGTTTCACCAGGTTATGCACATTTCTATAATTGTATATCTTTAATTGTGTTAAATTCAAGGCTGATAAACATTACTATGAGTTTATTCTGTTTCCATAACAATCAAATCACTGTAAAGAATATAGTGGCACTACTTACTTTTTAGTTGAAAGATACAACCTATACCGTTCGTCTTCGGATGATTAAACGAAAAGAAACGTTAATAGAACGTCTTTCTTCCTACGTTGTTTAAGCAATACAAACATTGTTAGATGGCAGCTTAATTTAACTGATGACAGCTATGCAACAAGTCGTGTTAAAACAACTCAAAGTTTGAGTTTAATTGTGGTTTAAAAGGGAATAGTTTTAAACCTTCTGATCTTAGGCCGAACGTTTCGTTATACACAGATGAGAGATAACCACTTCAAACCTTTGTGAACTATTTTCAATTATTACCTACCTTGTACGCGGCATAATTAGTTAAATGTGCACTAAGACCAGTAAATCTAACGTGTTACACAATACGTGAATACAATTCTTTATCTGAACCTGCCTTGTTTGACAATTTAAGTTACAGAACAATTCCAAAAAATATCTGTAAAATTTTGAAATTATGGAGGAGACAGTTTTAATATACAGACACACATAACAATATAGATATATCTACATTCATATTTGTGACAATAAAAACAAGAGTTGTCGCACGACCTAGATAAACCCATTTCATTTCTATTTCACGAACATGTATTATTAAACAGGTCAGTGTGTTCCCTTTACATGTGTGATGAGATTCATAAAATACATACATGTAGACATAATTTAATATGTGTATGTACTTCTTTTTTCGCTGTGTTTAGAAGGTCCCGTAGAACCGTTTATAAATTGCGCTCGCCGCCCATGTTTCAGGGCGTCGGCGCGGGGTATTGGGTATAGTTTTCAACTAGCAATAACCACGCCTCGGATAAACCTCATTGGCTATGGTACCGCCACTGCGCAAAGCTAAGGTAAACACTATTGACAGAGATTATAATGACGTATTGTAAAACGTTCCAACAGGTATTGACCTTTTCTATAATTGTAAATTTAATTGTATTAAATAAAAGCCTGATAAAAATTACTTTGAATTTATTCCATTTGGGTTTACCTTGTAACAGTTGTTTACAAGGAGTATGGTTTATAACTCTTCTGATAAAAGCGAGTTGCTGTGTTAGACCGAACGTTTCTTTATACAAGGGAGACTACTACCTACAACCTTTGTAAACACTGTTCATTAACTACCTACCTTGTCAGCGACATAAAGGTTATATAGAACCCCGTAATGTAATATAAAATACGAGGCCATCGGTCTTAATTACTTCAAAGAAACCTCTTAGCAGAACGAACTTTAGGATAAGACAGTTTGAATCAATGAGAAATTCTTGACAGAGTCTGAGATTATAATGGCGTACAAGTAAAATGTTCCACCAGGTTAAGAACGTTTCTATACTTATATATTTAATTATGTTCAATTCAACCCTACTACAGATTTGTCTATGTAAAATATTTAAATAATACTTAACTTTTGGAGGTTAGTGTATCGACTAGTTTAAATCTTTAGTTACAGACGAAAAATTCAAAGTATTTACCCCCTTTTGTTTATTTGTGAAATGCTGGATTATTTGTCTCGTATATGAACCCTTTCTCTGATTCACACGACTTTTGTTACTTGGTGAAAGGCGACATTGGTAAACAACGCGTGAAAACCAGAAACTGCTCATGGTGTGCATTTTTCTTTCTCGCAGTGTTTTCATCGCCTTCTATAAAAACAAATATATTTGTCGTTTCAGTCATAATTATCAACATATCTGACAAACTACACTTACGCTTTTAAACAAAAAATGATATAATGGAACATCTCTATACAAAATAGTTATTGAATAAATGTTGACCTTTTGCGTCAACAGAGCAAACTGCTCATCTTGTGCATCTTTTTCTTTTTTTTCCAAACGTTTTCAATTGTCATTTGTAGATTCGTCATCAACATCCGTCCACATGTAGATAAGGGATTGTTTGTATATAATATGAGCCGTTCCAGTAGAAAACCACCATTATGGACTCTGCGTAATATATAGACCCAGATCAGGCTAAGCATGACGCGCAGGCTAACCCGGGCAGACACTTTTCGCCTGCTGTATATGTTTTACTTCATAAATCATTATTCTTTATTTCCATCTCCCCGCGACGGAATGTGTCGACCTGGATTAGCATGCGCGGACTGCAGAGGATGAACTGGGTCTATACATTACGCAGAGTCCATATTGTTGGTTTTTCCGTGGAACGGCTCATATATATATCAGTTTTCACTGTGTTCTCTATTTTGTTTTGTATCTTGTTGATGTTGTTTTGAGCAACCCATGTATCTAATAAAACACAAAATTGGTCTCATGATTCAGTTTTTCACCGCAAAAAATCTGAAAATGATTTTACGCACCAAATATGCAAAGAAGAATACAGTATGGAGAAAGGAGTTAATAATCTTTGACTGACGTTGCATCCTTTTCCCGTGTCTAAAAAACACAATGTAACATACACTAAATTGACTACAATGATGGCAATGTGTACCTACAATCCCGACTAATGTCAAAGATATATTTGAAAGGTATGCAGTTGCCAGTTATATCAAGGTAACAGTGCACTTATTAATACTCCCTGTATAACTTACCAGTCATATCACGACGACAGTGCATTTATTAATAAACCCTGGATAAATTATTAGTTATATCGCGACGACAGTGCATTTATTAATAATCCCTACATAACTTACCAGTTATATCACGGTAACAGTGAATTTATTAATAATCCCTGGATAACTTACCAGTTATATCACGGTAACAGTGCATTTATTAATAATCCCTGGATAACTTATCAGTTATATCACAACGACAGTGCACTTATTAATAATCCCTGGATAACTTACCAATTATATCACGGTAACAGTCAATTTATTAATAATTCCTGGATAACTTACCAGTTATATCACGGTAACAGTGCATTTATTAATAATCCCTGGATAGCTTACCAGTTATATCACGACGACTGTGCATTTATTAATAATCCCTGGATAACTTACCAGTTATATCACGGTAGCATTGCATTTATTAATAATCCCTGGATAACTTACCAGTTATATCACGACGACCGTGCATTTATTAATAATCCCTGGTTAACTTACCAGGTATATCACGGTAACATTGCATTTATTAATAATCCCTGGATAACTTACCAATTATATCACGGTAACATTGCATTTATTAATAATCCCTGGATAACTGACCAGTTATATCACGACGACCGTGCATTTGTTAATAATCACTGGATAACTTACCAGTTATATCACGGTAGCATTGCATTTATTAATAATCCCTGGATAACTTACCAGTTATATCACGACGACCGTGCATTTATTAATAATCCCTGGTTAGCTTACCAGGTATATCACGGTAGCAGTGCATTTATTAATAATCCCTGGATAACTTACCAGTTATATCACGGTAACATTGCATTTATTAATAATCCCTGGAAAACTTACCAGTTATATCACTACGACAGTGCATTTTTTAATAAACCCTTGATAACTTACCAGTTATATCACTTCAACAGTGCATTTATTAATAATCCCTTGATAACTTACCAGTTATATCATGTAGACAGTGCATTTATTAATAATCCCTGGATAACTTACCAGTTATATTGCGATGATAGTGCATTGATGAATAATCCCTGGATAACTTACCAGTTATATCACGGTAGCAGTGCATTTATTAATAATCCCTGGATAACTTACCAGTTATATCACGGTAGCAGTGCACTTACTAATAATCCCTGGATAGTTTACCAGTTATATCACGACGACAGTGCATTTATTAATAATCCCTGGATAACTTACCAGTTATATCACGGTAGCATTGCATTTATTAATAATCCCTGGATAACTTATCAGTTATATCACGACGACCGTGCATTTATTAATAATCCCTGGATAACTTACCAGTTATATCACGACGACCGTGCATTTATTAATTATCCCTGGTTAGCTTACCAGGTATATCACGGTAGCAGTGCATTTATTAATAATCCCTGGATAACTTACCAATTATATCACGGTAACATTGCATTTATTAATAATCCCTGGATAACTTACCAGTTATATCACTACGACAGTGCACTTATTAATAATCCCTGGATAACTTACCAGTTATATCGCGACGACAGTGCATTTTTTAATAAACCCTTGATAACTTACCAGTTATATCACTTCAACAGTGCATTTATTAATAATCCCTTGATAACTTACCAGTTATATCACGTAGACAGTGCATTTATTAATAATCCCTGGATAACTTACCAGTTATATCACGTAGACAGTGCATTTATTAATAATCCCTGGATAACTTACCAGTTATATCACGTAGACAGTGCATTGATGAATAATCCCTGGATAACTTACCAGTTATATCACGGTTACAGTGCATTTATTAATAATCCCTGGATAACTTACCAGTTATATCACGTAGACAGTGCATTGATGAATAATCCCTGGATAACTTACCAGTTATATCACGGTAACAGTGCATTTATTAATAATCCCTGGATAACTTACCAGTTATATCACGTAGACAGTGCATTGATGAATAATCCCTGGATAACTTACCAGTTGTATCACGGTAGCAGTGCATTTATTAATAATCACTGGATAACTTACCAGTTATATCACGGTAGCAGTGCACTTATTATTAATCCCTGGATAACTTACCAGTTATATCACGGTAACAGTGCATTTATTATTAATCCCTGGATAACTTACTCGTTATATTGCGACGACAGTGCATTTATTAATAATCCCTGGATAACTTACCAGTTATATCACGACGACAGTGCATTTATTAATAATCCCTGGATAACTTATCAGTTATATCAAGGTAGCAGTGCATTTATTAATAATCCCTGGATAACTTACCAGTTATATCACGGTAGCAGTGCATTTATTAATAATCCCTGGATAACTTAGCAGTTATATCACGGTAACAGTGCACTTATTATTAATCCCTGGATAACTTACCAGTTATATCACGACGACAGTGCAATTATTAATAATCACTGGATTACTTACCAGTTATATTGCGACGACAGTGCATTTATTAATAATCCCTGGATAACTTACCAGTTATATCACGGTAACAGTGTACTTATTATTAATCCCTGGATAACATAGCAGTTGCGTTTCTAGCCTCAATACGCGCATAGGTTAAGTCAAATGTATAGTTTATTATAAAATAAATATTATGATGATAACAAACAACACGGCATGAAATTATATGTGCGAAAACGTATCACCGTATTCATCCGACTCTTCTTATCAGAATATACACCTGTTGACATAAGCTTCTAACAAACTTATGTAAATTACATTTTTAAAAACAGTGTAGATCGTGTTGAGAGTGGGTGGGTGCACCTTTTCACAGAGATAATACAGACTTTTTTGTAAAACCTTTCACCAGTCAAAGTGTCCGACTAATACTGTGTGTTTAATTGTGTAAAATTAGAGCCTTTTTTTTATTAGTTAAATATATTAAAAATATTTTCATAAGAATCGAATCAATGTAAAGTATACATGTACTTTTTGCTTAAGATATATACTACCTAAATCGTTCGTCAGCGTAGGTGGAACGAGAAGAAACGTTTCTATTACGTTTTTGTTCCTATGTTATCCCTTTTTCGTTACAGCTGTATTTTACTTATACGGACTTGATCACAAGTCTTGTCAAAACTACCATATGGCTGGGTTTACCTTGTAACAGTTGTTTAAAGGGAATAGTTTATAACACATTCTGATAAAAGCGTGTTGCTGTGTTAGACCGAACGTTTCTTTATACAAGGGAGAATACTACTTCTAACCTTTGTGAACACTTTTCATTAATTAGCTACCTTGTCAGCGGTATAAATGGTTATAACTACTTCATGTTCTATAAAATACGTGGACACCAGTCTTAATTTGAACCTGCAATCTTGCACTACGTAACTTACAGTTACTTCCAGAAAGAACTGTGACCTTAAGGATAAGACAGTTTAAATGAACGTAAATATATTATTATGTGTAAAATATTTACAGGTGAATCCACATACAGATTTGTATTAACACTCAAAAATGGTCTAGTAAGACCCCACAAAGCACCATATGCTTTAATATTACGTGTACGTCTCAAATGTTTTACTTCTTTCTCATTACATGAGCGATGAGCGATGCGACAGATAGAATACACATTACGTGTCACTTAAATAAAATATAAAACTACTACTACGTATACGATTCAATGCATGTTTACCGATACACTGACTTCTTTTTTCGGTAAAGAAGTTCCTTTAAAACTGTATATAAATCATGTTTCTGTGGATCGACCCGGCGTATTATTTTCAACTGTAAATATCCACTCCTCGACTAAACTATAACTTCGAAAAGATTCTTTGCTCGGTTTAGAGGGTCCCGTAGAACCGTTTATAAATTGCGCTCGCCGCCCATGTTTCAGGGCGTCGGCGCGGGGTATTGGGTATAGTTTTCAACTAGCAATAACCACGCCTCGGATAAACCTCATTGGCTATGGTACCGTCACTGCGCAAAGCTAAAGGAGACTCTCTTGAGATAGTTTATAGTGACGTATTGTAAAACGTTTCACCAGGTTATGAACTTTTCCATAATTGTATATTTTTAATTGTGTTAAATTCAAGGCTGATAAACATTACTATGAGTTTATTCTGTTTCCATAACAATCAAATCACTGTAAAGAATACAGGGGCACTACTTACTTTTTAGTTGAAAGATACAACCTATACCGTTCGTCTTCGGATGATTAAACGAAAAGAAACGTTAATAGAACGTCTTTCTTCCTACGTGTATTAATCAATACAAACATTGTTTGATGGCAGCTTAATTTAACTGTTGACAGCTATGCAACAAGTCGTGTTAACACAACTACTGAAAGATTGAGTTTAATTGTGGTTTAAAAGGGAATAGTTTTAAACCTTCTGATCTTAGGCCGAACGTTTCGTTATACACAAATGAGAGATAACCACTTCAAACCTTTGTGAACTATTCTGAATTATTACCTACCTTGTAAGCGGCACAATTAGTTAAATGTGCACTAAGACCAGTAAATCTAATTTGTTATACAATAAGTGAATACAATTCTTTATCTGGACCTGCCTTGTTTGACAATTTAAGTTACAGAACAATTTCAAGAAATATCTGTAAAACTGTGAAATTATGGAGGAGACAGTTTTAATATACAGATACAATATAGATATATCTACATTCATATTGGTGACAACAAAAACAAGAGTTGTCGCACGACCTAGATAAACCCAATTTCATTTCTATTTCACGAACATGTATCATTAAACAGGTTAGTTTGTTCCCTTTACATGTGTGATGAGATTCATAGACATACTATAGGACACAATTTAACATTTTTATGTATTTTTTTTCAGCTAGAATTAGAAGGTCCCGTAGAACCGTATATAAATTGCGCTCGCCGCCCATGTTTCAGGGCGTCGGCGCGGGGTATTGGGTATAGTTTTCAACTAGCAATAACCACGCCTCGGATAAACCTCATTGGCTATGGTACCGCCACTGCGCAAAGCTGGTGCACACACATTTAACAGAGATTATAATGACTTGTTGTAAAACGTTTCAATAGGATATGAACTTTTCTATAAATTTAAATTCATTTGTATTAAATAAAAGCCTGATAAGGATTACTTTGAATTTAGTCCATTTGGGTGTACATTGTAACAGTTGTTGACAAGGAGTGTAGTTTATAACTATTCTGATAAAAGCGAGTTGCTGTGTTAGACCGAGCGTTTCTTTATACAAGGGAGACTACTACTTCCAACCTTTGTAAACAATTTTCATTAACTACCTACCTTGTCAGCGACATAAAGATTATATAGAACCACGTAATGTAATATAAAATACGTGGCCGTCGGTCTTAATTACTTCCAAGAAACCTCTCAGCAAAACTGCGAACTTTAGGATAAGTTTGAATCTAGATGAGAAATTCTTGACAGAGTCTGAGATTATAATGGCGTATTGTAAAATGTTCCACCAGGTTAAGAACTTTTCTATACTTATATATTTAATTATGTTCAATTCAACCCTACTACAGATTTGTCTATGTAAAATATTTAAATAATACTTAACTTTTGGACATTAGTGTATCGATGAGCTTAAATCTTAAGTTACAGACGAAAAATTCAAAGTATTTACCCCCTTTTGTTTATTTGTGAAATGCTGGATTATTTGTCTCGTATATGAACCCTTTCTCTGATTCACACGACTTTTGTTACTTGGTGAAAGGCGACATTGGTAAACAACGCGTGAAAACCAGAAACTGCTCATGGTGTGCATTTTTCTTTCTCGCAGTGTTTTCATCGCCTTCTATAAAAACAAATATATTTGTCGTTTCAGTCATAATTATCAACATATCTGACAAACTACACTTACGCTTTTAAACAAAAAATGATATAATGGAACAACTCTATACAAAATAGTTATTGAATAAATGTTGACCTTTTGCGTCAACAGAGCAAACTGCTCATCTTGTGCATCTTTTTCTTTTTTTTCCAAACGTTTTCAATTGTCATTTGTAGATTCGTCATCAACATCCGTCCACATGTAGATAAGGGATTGTTTGTATATAATATGAGCCGTTCCAGTAGAAAACCACCATTATGGACTCTGCGTAATATATAGACCCAGATCAGGCTAAGCATGACGCGCAGGCTAACCCGGGCAGACACTTTTCGCCTGCTGTATATGTTTTACTTCATAAATCATTATTCTTTATTTCCATCTCCCCGCGACGGAATGTGTCGACCTGGATTAGCATGCGCGGACTGCAGAGGATGAACTGGGTCTATACATTACGCAGAGTCCATATTGTTGGTTTTTCCGTGGAACGGCTCATATATATATCAGTTTTCACTGTGTTCTCTATTTTGTTTTGTATCTTGTTGATGTTGTTTTGAGCAACCCATGTATCTAATAAAACACAAAATTGGTCTCATGATTCAGTTTTTCACCGCAAAAAATCTGAAAATGATTTTACGCACCAAATATGCAAAGAAGAATACAGTATGGAGAAAGGAGTTAATAATCTTTGACTGACGTTGCATCCTTTTCCCGTGTCTAAAAAACACAATGTAACATACACTAAATTGACTACAATGATGGCAATGTGTACCTACAATCCCGACTAATGTCAAAGAGATATTTGAAAGGTATGCAGTTGCCAGTTATATCAAGGTAACAGTGCACTTATTAATACTCCCTGTATAACTTACCAGTCATATCACGACGACAGTGCATTTATTAATAAACCCTGGATAAATTATTAGTTATATCGCGACGACAGTGCATTTATTAATAATCCCTACATAACTTACCAGTTATATCACGGTAACAGTGAATTTATTAATAATCCCTGGATAACTTACCAGTTATATCACGGTAACAGTGCATTTATTAATAATCCCTGGATAACTTATCAGTTATATCACAACGACAGTGCACTTATTAATAATCCCTGGATAACTTACCAATTATATCACGGTAACAGTCAATTTATTAATAATTCCTGGATAACTTACCAGTTATATCACGGTAACAGTGCATTTATTAATAATCCCTGGATAGCTTACCAGTTATATCACGACGACTGTGCATTTATTAATAATCCCTGGATAACTTACCAGTTATATCACGGTAGCATTGCATTTATTAATAATCCCTGGATAACTTACCAGTTATATCACGACGACCGTGCATTTATTAATAATCCCTGGTTAACTTACCAGGTATATCACGGTAACATTGCATTTATTAATAATCCCTGGATAACTTACCAATTATATCACGGTAACATTGCATTTATTAATAATCCCTGGATAACTGACCAGTTATATCACGACGACCGTGCATTTGTTAATAATCACTGGATAACTTACCAGTTATATCACGGTAGCATTGCATTTATTAATAATCCCTGGATAACTTACCAGTTATATCACGACGACCGTGCATTTATTAATAATCCCTGGTTAGCTTACCAGGTATATCACGGTAGCAGTGCATTTATTAATAATCCCTGGATAACTTACCAGTTATATCACGGTAACATTGCATTTATTAATAATCCCTGGAAAACTTACCAGTTATATCACTACGACAGTGCATTTTTTAATAAACCCTTGATAACTTACCAGTTATATCACTTCAACAGTGCATTTATTAATAATCCCTTGATAACTTACCAGTTATATCATGTAGACAGTGCATTTATTAATAATCCCTGGATAACTTACCAGTTATATTGCGATGATAGTGCATTGATGAATAATCCCTGGATAACTTACCAGTTATATCACGGTAGCAGTGCATTTATTAATAATCCCTGGATAACTTACCAGTTATATCACGGTAGCAGTGCACTTACTAATAATCCCTGGATAGTTTACCAGTTATATCACGACGACAGTGCATTTATTAATAATCCCTGGATAACTTACCAGTTATATCACGGTAGCATTGCATTTATTAATAATCCCTGGATAACTTATCAGTTATATCACGACGACCGTGCATTTATTAATAATCCCTGGATAACTTACCAGTTATATCACGACGACCGTGCATTTATTAATTATCCCTGGTTAGCTTACCAGGTATATCACGGTAGCAGTGCATTTATTAATAATCCCTGGATAACTTACCAATTATATCACGGTAACATTGCATTTATTAATAATCCCTGGATAACTTACCAGTTATATCACTACGACAGTGCACTTATTAATAATCCCTGGATAACTTACCAGTTATATCGCGACGACAGTGCATTTTTTAATAAACCCTTGATAACTTACCAGTTATATCACTTCAACAGTGCATTTATTAATAATCCCTTGATAACTTACCAGTTATATCACGTAGACAGTGCATTTATTAATAATCCCTGGATAACTTACCAGTTATATCACGTAGACAGTGCATTTATTAATAATCCCTGGATAACTTACCAGTTATATCACGTAGACAGTGCATTGATGAATAATCCCTGGATAACTTACCAGTTATATCACGGTTACAGTGCATTTATTAATAATCCCTGGATAACTTACCAGTTATATCACGTAGACAGTGCATTGATGAATAATCCCTGGATAACTTACCAGTTGTATCACGGTAGCAGTGCATTTATTAATAATCACTGGATAACTTACCAGTTATATCACGGTAGCAGTGCACTTATTATTAATCCCTGGATAACTTACCAGTTATATCACGGTAACAGTGCATTTATTATTAATCCCTGGATAACTTACTCGTTATATTGCGACGACAGTGCATTTATTAATAATCCCTGGATAACTTACCAGTTATATCACGACGACAGTGCATTTATTAATAATCCCTGGATAACTTATCAGTTATATCAAGGTAGCAGTGCATTTATTAATAATCCCTGGATAACTTACCAGTTATATCACGGTAGCAGTGCATTTATTAATAATCCCTGGATAACTTAGCAGTTATATCACGGTAACAGTGCACTTATTATTAATCCCTGGATAACTTACCAGTTATATCACGACGACAGTGCAATTATTAATAATCACTGGATTACTTACCAGTTATATTGCGACGACAGTGCATTTATTAATAATCCCTGGATAACTTACCAGTTATATCACGGTAACAGTGTACTAATTATTAATCCCTGGATAACATAGCAGTTGCGTTTCTAGCCTCAATACGCGCATAGGTTAAGTCAAATGTATAGTTTATTATAAAATAAATATTATGATGATAACAAACAACACGGCATGAAATTATATGTGCGAAAACGTATCACCGTATTCATCCGACTCTTCTTATCAGAATATACACCTGTTGACATAAGCTTCTAACAAACTTATGTAAATTACATTTTTAAAAACAGTGTAGATCGTGTTGAGAGTGGGTGGGTGCACCTTTTCACAGAGATAATACAGACTTTTTTGTAAAACCTTTCACCAGTCAAAGTGTCCGACTAATACTGTGTGTTTAATTGTGTAAAATTAGAGCCTTTTTTTTATTAGTTAAATATATTAAAAATATTTTCATAAGAATCGAATCAATGTAAAGTATACATGTACTTTTTGCTTAAGATATATACTACCTAAATCGTTCGTCAGCGTAGGTGGAACGAGAAGAAACGTTTCTATTACGTTTTTGTTCCTATGTTATCCCTTTTTCGTTACAGCTGTATTTTACTTATACGGACTTGATCACAAGTCTTGTCAAAACTACCATATGGCTGGGTTTACCTTGTAACAGTTGTTTAAAGGGAATAGTTTATAACACATTCTGATAAAAGCGTGTTGCTGTGTTAGACCGAACGTTTCTTTATACAAGGGAGAATACTACTTCTAACCTTTGTGAACACTTTTCATTAATTAGCTACCTTGTCAGCGGTATAAATGGTTATAACTACTTCATGTTCTATAAAATACGTGGACACCAGTCTTAATTTGAACCTGCAATCTTGCACTACGTAACTTACAGTTACTTCCAGAAAGAACTGTGACCTTAAGGATAAGACAGTTTAAATGAACGTAAATATATTATTATGTGTAAAATATTTACAGGTGAATCCACATACAGATTTGTATTAACACTCAAAAATGGTCTAGTAAGACCCCACAAAGCACCATATGCTTTAATATTACGTGTACGTCTCAAATGTTTTACTTCTTTCTCATTACATGAGCGATGAGCGATGCGACAGATAGAATACACATTACGTGTCACTTAAATAAAATATAAAACTACTACTACGTATACGATTCAATGCATGTTTACCGATACACTGACTTCTTTTTTCGGTAAAGAAGTTCCTTTAAAACTGTATATAAATCATGTTTCTGTGGATCGACCCGGCGTATTATTTTCAACTGTAAATATCCACTCCTCGACTAAACTATAACTTCGAAAAGATTCTTTGCTCGGTTTAGAGGGTCCCGTAGAACCGTTTATAAATTGCGCTCGCCGCCCATGTTTCAGGGCGTCGGCGCGGGGTATTGGGTATAGTTTTCAACTAGCAATAACCACGCCTCGGATAAACCTCATTGGCTATGGTACCGTCACTGCGCAAAGCTAAAGGAGACTCTCTTGAGATAGTTTATAGTGACGTATTGTAAAACGTTTCACCAGGTTATGAACTTTTCCATAATTGTATATTTTTAATTGTGTTAAATTCAAGGCTGATAAACATTACTATGAGTTTATTCTGTTTCCATAACAATCAAATCACTGTAAAGAATACAGGGGCACTACTTACTTTTTAGTTGAAAGATACAACCTATACCGTTCGTCTTCGGATGATTAAACGAAAAGAAACGTTAATAGAACGTCTTTCTTCCTACGTGTATTAATCAATACAAACATTGTTTGATGGCAGCTTAATTTAACTGTTGACAGCTATGCAACAAGTCGTGTTAACACAACTACTGAAAGATTGAGTTTAATTGTGGTTTAAAAGGGAATAGTTTTAAACCTTCTGATCTTAGGCCGAACGTTTCGTTATACACAAATGAGAGATAACCACTTCAAACCTTTGTGAACTATTCTGAATTATTACCTACCTTGTAAGCGGCACAATTAGTTAAATGTGCACTAAGACCAGTAAATCTAATTTGTTATACAATAAGTGAATACAATTCTTTATCTGAACCTGCCTTGTTTGACAATTTAAGTTACAGAACAATTTCAAGAAATATCTGTAAAACTGTGAAATTATGGAGGAGACAGTTTTAATATACAGATACAATATAGATATATCTACATTCATATTGGTGACAACAAAAACAAGAGTTGTCGCACGACCTAGATAAACCCAATTTCATTTCTATTTCACGAACATGTATCATTAAACAGGTTAGTTTGTTCCCTTTACATGTGTGATGAGATTCATAGACATACTATAGGACACAATTTAACATTTTTATGTATTTTTTTTCAGCTAGAATTAGAAGGTCCCGTAGAACCGTATATAAATTGCGCTCGCCGCCCATGTTTCAGGGCGTCGGCGCGGGGTATTGGGTATAGTTTTCAACTAGCAATAACCACGCCTCGGATAAACCTCATTGGCTATGGTACCGCCACTGCGCAAAGCTGGTGCACACACATTTAACAGAGATTATAATGACTTGTTGTAAAACGTTTCAATAGGATATGAACTTTTCTATAAATTTAAATTCATTTGTATTAAATAAAAGCCTGATAAGGATTACTTTGAATTTAGTCCATTTGGGTGTACATTGTAACAGTTGTTGACAAGGAGTGTAGTTTATAACTATTCTGATAAAAGCGAGTTGCTGTGTTAGACCGAGCGTTTCTTTATACAAGGGAGACTACTACTTCCAACCTTTGTAAACAATTTTCATTAACTACCTACCTTGTCAGCGACATAAAGATTATATAGAACCACGTAATGTAATATAAAATACGTGGCCGTCGGTCTTAATTACTTCCAAGAAACCTCTCAGCAAAACTGCGAACTTTAGGATAAGTTTGAATCTAGATGAGAAATTCTTGACAGAGTCTGAGATTATAATGGCGTATTGTAAAATGTTCCACCAGGTTAAGAACTTTTCTATACTTATATATTTAATTATGTTCAATTCAACCCTACTACAGATTTGTCTATGTAAAATATTTAAATAATACTTAACTTTTGGACATTAGTGTATCGATGAGCTTAAATCTTAAGTTACAGACGAAAAATTCAAAGTATTTACCCCCTTTTGTTTATTTGTGAAATGCTGGATTATTTGTCTCGTATATGAACCCTTTCTCTGATTCACACGACTTTTGTTACTTGGTGAAAGGCGACATTGGTAAACAACGCGTGAAAACCAGAAACTGCTCATGGTGTGCATTTTTCTTTCTCGCAGTGTTTTCATCGCCTTCTATAAAAACAAATATATTTGTCGTTTCAGTCATAATTATCAACATATCTGACAAACTACACTTACGCTTTTAAACAAAAAATGATATAATGGAACAACTCTATACAAAATAGTTATTGAATAAATGTTGACCTTTTGCGTCAACAGAGCAAATTTCTCATCTTGTGCATCTTTTTCTTTTTTTTTCAAACGTTTTCAATTGTCATTTGTAGATTCGTCATCAACATCCGTCCACATGTAGATAAGGGATTGTTTGTATATAATATGAGCCGTTCCAGTAGAAAACCACCATTATGGACTCTGCGTAATATATAGACCCAGATCAGGCTAAGCATGACGCGCAGGCTAACCCGGGAGACACTTTTCGCCTGCTGTATATGTTTTACTTCATAAATCATTGCTCTTTATTTCTATCTCCCTGAGACGGAATGTGTCGACCTGGATCAGTCTGCGCGGACTGCACAGGATGAACTGGGTCTATACATTACGCAGAGTCCATATTGTTGGTTTTTCCGTGGAACGGCTCATATATATATCAGTTTTCACTGTGTTCTCTATTTTGTTTTGTATCTTGTTGATGTTGTGTGTGCAACCCAAGTATCTAATACATCACGAAATTGGTCTCATGACTCAGTTTTTTTCACCGCAAAAATGACATGCTTTTTTGAAACCCCGAATTGAAAAATCTGAAAATGATTTTACGCACCAAATATACAAAGAAGAATACAGTATGGAGAAAGGAGTTAAAAATCTTTGACTGACGTTTATCCTTTTCCTGTGTCCAAAAAACACAATGTAACATAGACTGGAATGATAGCAATGTGTACCTACAATCCCGACTATTGTCAAAGAGATATTTGAAAGGTATGCAGTTGCCAGTTAACTCAAGGTAACAGTGCACTTATTAATAATCCCTGGATAACTTACCAGTTATATCACGACGACAGTGCATTTATTAAAAAAACCTGGATAACTTATCAGTTATATCTCGATAACAGTGCATTTATTAATAATCCCTGGATAACTTACCAGTTATATCACGACAACAGTTTACTTATTAATAATCCCTGGATAACTTACCAGTTATATCACGACAACAGTTTACTTATTAATTATCCCTGGATAACTTACCAGTTATATCACGACAACAGTTTACTTATTAATTATCCCTGGATAACTTACCAGTTATATCACGACAACAGTTTACTTATTAATAATCCCTGGATAACTTATCAGTTATATCACGACAACAGTTTACTTATTAATAATCCCTGGATAACTTATCAGTTATATCGCGGCGACAGTGTATTCATTAATAATCCCTAGATAACTTCCAAGTTATATCACGTAACAGTGCATGTATCAATAATCCCTAGATAACTTACGCGTTATATCACGACGACAGTGCATTTATTAATAAACCCTGGATAACTTACCAGTTACATCACGACGACAGTGCACTTATTAATAATACCTGGATAACTTACCAGTTATATCGCGACGACATTGAATTTATTAATAATCCCTGGATAACTTACCAGTTATATCACGACGACATTGCATTTATTAATAAACCCTGGAAAATTTACCTGTTATATCACGGTAACAGTGCATGTTTTAATAATCCCTGGATAACTTACCAGTTATACCACGACGACAGTGCATTTATTAATAATCTCTGGATAACTTACCAGTTATATCGCGACGACAATGCACTTATTAATAATCACTGGATAACTTACCAGTTATATCACGACGAAAATGCACTTATTAATAAACCCTGGATAACTTACCAGTTATATCGCGACGACAGTGCATTTATTATTACTCCCTAGATAGCTAACCAGTTATATCACGGTAACAGTGCATTTATTAATAATCCCTGGATAACTTACCAGTTTTATCACGGTAACAGTGCATTTATTAATAATCCTTGGATAACTTACCAGTTATATCACGACGACATTGCATTTATTAATAAACCCTCGATAACTTTCCAGTTATATCACCGTAACAGTGCATTTATTAATAATCCCTGGATAACTTACCAGTTATATCACGACGACAGTGTATTTATTAATAATCCCTGGATAACTTACCAGTTATATTACGGTTACAGTGCATTCATTAATAATCCCTGGATAACTTACCAGTTATATCACGGTAACAGTGCACTTATTATTAATCCCTGGATAACTTACCAATTATATCACGGTAACAGTGCATTTATTATTAATCCCTGGATAACTTACCAATTATATCACGGTAACAGTGCATTTATTAATAATCCTTGGATAACTTACCAGTTATATCACGGCAACAGTGCATTTATTAATAATCCCTGGATAACTTACCAGTTATATCACGGTAACAGTGCATTTATTAATAATCCCTGGATAACTTACCAATTATATCACGTTAACAGTGCATTTATTAATAATCCTTGGATAACTTACCAGTTATATCACGACGACAGTGCACTTATTAATAATCCCTGGAAAACTTATCAGTGATATCGCGACGACAGTGCATTTTTTAATAAACCCTGGATAACTTACCAGTTATATCACGGTAACAGTGCATTTATTAATAATTCCTGGATAACTTACCAGTTATATCACAGTAACAGTGCATGTATTAATAATCCCTGGATAACATACCAGTTATATCACAGTAACAGTGCATGTATTAATAATCCCTGGATAACTTACCAGTTATATCACGTCAACAGTGCATTTATTAATAATTCCTGGATAACTTACCAGTTATATCACGGTAACAGTGCATTTATTAATAAACCCTGGATAACTTACAAGTTATATCACGACGACATTGCATTTATTAATAAACCCTGGATAACTTACCAGTTTTATCACGGTAACAGTGCATGTATTAATAATCCCTGGATAACATACAGGTTATATCACAGTAACAGTGCATGTATTAATAATCCCTTCATAACTTACCAGTTATATCACGACGACAGTGCATGTTTTAATAATTCCTGGATAACTTACCAGTTATATCACGGTAACAGTGCATTTATTAATAATCCCTGGATAACTTACCAGTTTTATCACGGTAACAGTGCATTTATTAATAAACCCTGGATAACTTACCAGTTATATCACAGTAACAGTGCATTTATTAATAATCCTTGGATAACTTACCAGTTATATCACGACGACATTGCATTTATTAATAAACCCTGGATAACTTACCAGTTTTATCACGGTAACAGTGCATTTATTAATAATCCTTGGATAACTTACTAGTTATATCACGACGACATTGCATTTATTAATAAACCCTCGATAACTTATCAATTATATCTCGACGACAGTGCATTTTTTAATAAACCCTGGATAACTTACCAGTTATATCACAGTAACAGTGCATTTATTAATAATTCCCGGATAACTCACCAGTTATATCACGTCAACAGTGCATTTATTAATAATTCCTGGATAACTTACCAGTTATATCACGGTAACAGTGCATTTTTTAATAATCCCTGGAAAACTTACCAGTTTTATCACCGTAACAGTGCATTTATTAATTTTCTCTGGATAACTTACCAGTTATATCACGACGACAGTGCATTTATTAATAATCCATGGATAACCTAACCGGTTATATCACGGTAACAGTGCATTCCTGGATAACTTACCAGTTATATCACGGTAACAGTGCATTTATTAATAATCCCTGTATAACTTACCAGTAATATCACGGTAACAGTGCACTTATTATTAATCCTTGGATAACTTAGCAGTTGCGTTTCTAGCCTCAATATGCGCATAGAGTAAGTCAAATGTATAGTTTATTATAAAATAAATCTTATGATGATAACAAACAACACGGCATGAAAGTATATTTGCGAAAACGTATCACCGTATTCACCCGACTTTTCTTATCAGAACATACACCCGCTGCTTCTAACAAACTTATGTAAATTACATTTTCAAAAACAGTGTAGATCGTGATAAGAGTGGGTGGATGCACCTTTACACAGAGATAATACAGACTTTTTTGTAAAACGTTTCACCAGTCAAAGTGTCCGACTATTACTGTGTGTTTAATTGTGTAAAATTAGAGCCTGATTTTTTATTAGTTTAATATATTAATTATATTTTCATAAGAATCGAATCAATGTAAAGTATACATGTACTTTTTGCTTAAGATATATACTACCTAAATCGTTCGTCAACGTAGGTGGAATGACAAGAAACGTTTCTAGTACGGGTTTCTTTCCTACGTTATTTAAGCATCGCCAACCCTTTTTCGTGACAGCTGTATTTTACTTATACGAACTTTACCACAAGTCGTTTCAAAACTACCATATGGCTGGGTTTACCTTGTAACAGTTGTTAAAAGGGAATAGTTTATAACCTTCTGATAAAAGCGTGTTGCTGTGTTAGACCGAACGTTTCTTTATACAAGGGAGAATATAACTTCTAACCTTTGTAAACACTTTTCATTAATTACCTACCTTGTCAGCGGTATAAATGGTTATAACTACTTCATGTAATATAAAATACGTGGACACCAGTCTTAATCTGAACCTGCAATCTTGCACTACATAAATTACAATTACTTCCAAGAAACCTCTTAGCAGAACTGTGACCTTAAGTGATAAGTTTAAATGAACGTAAATATATTATGTGTAAAATATTTACAGGTGAATCCACATACCGATTTATATTAACACTCAGAAATGGTCTAGTAAGACCCCACAAAACACCATATTCTTTTTTGTTTACCTCCACGAACTTGATCACAAGTCTTGTCAAAACTACCATATGGCTGGGTTTACCTTGTAACAGTTGTTTAAAGGGAATAGTTTATAACCGTCTGATAAAAGCGTGTTGCTGTGTTAGACCGAACGTTTCTTTATACAAGGGAGAATATAACGTCTAACCTTTGTAAACACTTTTCATTCAAAACCTACTTTGTCAGCGTCATACAGGGTTAAAACTATTTCATGTTCTATAAAATACGTGGACACCAGTCTTAATCCGAACCTGCAATATTGCACTACGTAAGTAACAGTTACTTCCAAGAAACCTCTTAGCAGAACTGTGACCTTAAGGATAAGACAGTTTAAATGAACGTAAATATATTATGTGTAAAATATTTACGGGTGAATCCACATACCGATTTATATTAACACTCAGAAATGGTCTAGTAAGACCCCACAAAACACCATATTCTTTAATATTACGTGCACGTATCAAATGTTTTAGTTCTTTATCATTACATGAGCAGTAGTATAGGGGCCTCTTGGGCCCCAAACAAAGATGACGTAATCGGCGGCCATTGTGTTGACCTAGTTACTATTTATAGTATCTCATTTGCATATAAGGATGGACACGAGTGAGGACGCCATTTTGTAGTTATACAATGACTGCGCATGTCCATTTTAGTTCTATATTTAGAATGACATCATAGGTCTATATTTAGAAAGCTTTAACAATGGAGCAAGTGTTTCAGTAGCACCCTTCGGGCGAGACCACCAACGATTTGTCTCTAGCCTTCTACCAATAGATTCTAGCGGGTATGTTGTTGGAACCCTCGAAAATAATGGCGGGGAAATTCGACCTAACCTTTGCTACATTGTTTCGGGAAACCTGACACGAGACATCCATACGACACGATATATCCCTTTAATATGTCGTATAGTCGAGCCGAAGCACGCAGTCAAACATGTATGGTAAAGCAATAAATTTAACGTCTTACCTCTAGAGCGTCCACAGTTCAAATGACAGAGATCCCGTTCTATTTTTAGACTCGATATTTCACCATATTTTTATAAATAGATTATGTGTCATGTTCTATAAATAGATTATATGTCATTTACTATAAATAGATATTTCTAATAGTTCTATATTTAGAATGACATCATGGGTCTATATTTAGAAAGTGTTGGAGCTGGCGGAGAAATTCGACCTACCCTTTGCTACATTGTTTCGTGGGAATCCATACGACACGATATATCCCTTTAGTATAGTCGGCACATAGTCAAACATGTATGGCAATAAATGTAACGTCTTACCTCTAGAGCGTCCAGAGTTCAAATGACAGAGGTCCCGATCTATTTTTAGTTTCGATATTTCACCACTATCGAATATTTCATCAGACCAGGTGTACCAACAATAGAGCATTGAAATGACAAAGTTAATCTCATTTAAAGGCGCCATACTGTCTGCGTCTGAACACCTGCAACGAACGTGTTAACACTTGTCTGAGAATAACACTTTACAGTGCGGTTTCAAAACCTGAATATTGACAGAGTTTCGAACTCATAACCCTCATCGTATTGCTCTCAGGTGTGTTAGCATTGACCCATTATCAGAGTCATCAGATTGTGTTCATTTGGTGACGGAAGTACGGACAAAGACCTTTTGAAATGCTAAACACGATATATCCCTTTTGTATGTCATATAATCGAGTCGAAGCACGCAGTCAAACATGTATGGTAAAGCAATAAATTTAACGTCTTACCTCTAGAACGTCCAGATCTCAAATGACCGATGCGCATGTCCCAATTTATTTTTAGATTCGATATTTCACCATCGCTATCGGATATTTCATCAGAAACTCAACAGGTGTGAGAACAATATAGCATTGAAATGCCAAAGAAAACGTGGACAATGGATGAATAGACTGCTTTAAACCAAACGGCGCCACAGTGTCTGAAGAACACCTGCACGTTAACACTTGCCTGAGAATAACCCTTTACACTGCTGTTCAAAAGTTTATCCTTCATGATGAAAGTTATTATTATGTTTGAATTTGCACTTGAAAAGTGTCAGTGAAGTTATACACGACTTTACCAAATTGATCATATTTCAAATATAGCGGTAAAAGGAGCCCATTAAAAGCGTCAAATCAGTTTTTACTAATTCATTTCATTATTTACGCTTTAATTTTTTCTCTTTATGCTACCAAATGATAGAGGTCACCAAAAGCTTTCATTTAAACCCGGGGTTGTAGAGAAAATATTCAGCCGTTTTCGAGTTATGTAATATGAGAGATTTTTAAACCCCCAAAATGAACTTGCCCCGATCCTCAAGTTTGATATACCATTGGAAATATCTCGTTGCGCCCTTTTCATATATGAAATTATGGTCCTACGAATATTAGTTCTCTAGTTATCGTCGTTTTAAATATGTGTTTGTTTCAAAGTGCGTCAAAAGGCTTCTTAATGCGTAAATGCCGATAACTCCTTTATTTTCTGTCCGAATGTAGTCGTGTTTGGACTCGTTGAAAAGGGTTTCGTAAACTCTATCGATTGAGGAGGTCAAACCGGAAGTTTGGTCTGTCTGTAAACCGGAAGTGTCGTCATTATATTTTACAATGGTCATATCTTCCTTAGTTCTGAACCGATGTTTACAATTTGTATATCATTCGAAAGCTCTCATCGAGATATGAGTATATTCGAAGTTGAAAGATATCCGATCAATGTTTTCATGACATTGTACTTTAAATAAGCAGCGCAAGGGGTAAATGAAAAACAAAGACATAAATACAATTTCTACAATTTTATTATATAATCAAGTATTGTAGTTCGCATAATCAAAATAACTAACACTATTTATTGAACACAGTATTCACAAATCACGATTCATTAAGGGATAAAAATGATTGTCAATTCGTCTCATATTCCATCCATGACGTCTATGAATAACTGTCAACCGTTCCGTTATGTTGTAAACGTGGTTAATTTAGGGCTCCCCCCGGGCATTTTCTTTCCGATAATTTAGTCACGTAGTCCCGGTGGTCCGTGTATTCGATACCCCTTTTTCGCATTGTCAATCATGGTATGTTGTCTTTTACTGGATACCTCTGATTTGGCTAGTTCAACAGCTTGAGCCACGGGTGTCACAAAGTTAATGGTGGGTTCTTTCATCGTCCCACCCATCTTAATTTTTTCCACGACGTATTGTCCTTTATGATTAGGTTTCAACTTCCCTTCGGCCATCCGTTGAAAATGTCGTGTCCACATTTCTACTCTATCCATCGTTGACGTAAGTGAAGTACACAGCGAGTGATAGTTTTATCTTTGGCTATTAGCTGTAACTTTCCTCCCCTTATAGCATGTCTTCACCATCACTGTCGTCGCTACCACCATAGCTAACGTCGTCGTTCTCAGACTTCACTATACCTTCTATTAAATAACTGTGTTTCTTAATGGCCGACTGTATGGCCTGTTCTAGTATCATTCCCTCGGACACGAGTTCGTGTACATCTTCCATGACACGTTGGTGAATGACTCCGTGTTCTAATTGGAATGTGTGGAGAAGCAGTTGGTTATACATACGTAAGACATGTGTTGTATCTTCCGCTACTATTTTTGAGTCTGCCTTTTTCTTGGCCTCGTCATTGGACATTCCATCTCGCTCATACTTTTCCACTTTTTTTCGCCAAGATTTTACATTATTGTTCGAAGCTTTACGGTACATGACTTCAAACACTTTGTGTTCTTCGCTGTCTTTATCTTTTACATCTTCTTCGCTCTGGTCATAGGATATCCACCGTTTTAATGGAGGCGTTTCCGAGTGATCCTCCGTGGCAGAACGCTTATTACACCATCGTTTGACATGATTTTGTAAAGAATGAACGTCACCAAACACGATACCACAATCGTCGCAAACGGGCATGTCTAGACTGTTATCAGACTCGAGGCTGGAATCACTCTTTATGTACTCCACAGGGGTGTCCCTTATAGTTTTCTTAACTGAATATCCTCGCTGATCATACGCTGGAGTATCACTTATATACTTGTGTTCAGCTACTGATACATTCTGTTCAAAAATGTTTGGTCTAAGTCGCATGTATTCGGGTGTAGAGGCTTGAAGATCAATAACGAGATGTCCATATGGCTTTTCTGTGGCGTTTCGATATACATTCATGAAACTGTGACTACTGGTAGGGTAGATCCGTCGTGCCAGTACAGAAATTTGATGTCTATCAACTGGGTTGTTAAACACAATTAAATATTTTGTATTAAGGCTGATATCTCGGCACGCTTTTCCTTGAGGAAAAACGTTCTGTGTCAGGAAAATGACCGTCAAGTTTCTATGATGAGATCCTTTAGTAAAAAGATTAGCCACTCTTTCATCCTTCTTCGCCTCTCCCATCAAATCATCTAATATGATGCAGTTCCGCACGTTTACGTCTAGATACATATCTTGTTCAAGACAGTCTGGAGCGCATCTGGGAGCTCCCGGAGCGCATCTGGGAGCGCCCGGAGCGCATCTGGGAGCGCATTTGGGAGCGCCCGGAGCGCATTTAGGAGCTCCCGGAGCGCATTTGGGAGCTCCCGGAGCGCATTTGGGAGCTCCCGGAGCGCATTTGGGAGCTCCCGGAGCGCATTTGGGAGCGCCCGGAGCGCATTTGGGAGCTCCCGGAGCGCATTTGGGAGCTCCCGGAGCGCATTTGGGAGCGCCCGGAGCGCCCGTATTTAAGTTTAAACATCCGTGTACACTCGTTTTGTCTGGGCCGAGTGGAAGTGGTAAATCGGTATTGACTAAGATGATATTGTGCCAAGATACAATCCAACCACCACCTCAGAGGATCATCTGGTGTTATAGTCAGAATCAACCATTATACGACGAAATCAAGACAGAATTGTCTAACGTTGAATTTGTGAGGGGTATTCCAGACTGTCTTGAACAAGATATGTATCTAGACGTAAACGTGCGGAACTGCATCATATTAGATGATTTGATGGGAGAGGCGAAGAAGGATGAAAGAGTGGCTAATCTTTTTACTAAAGGATCTCATCATAGAAACTTGACGGTCATTTTCCTGACACAGAACGTTTTTCCTCAAGGAAAAGCGTGCCGAGATATCAGCCTTAATACAAAATATTTAATTGTGTTTAACAACCCAGTTGATAGACATCAAATTTCTGTACTGGCACGACGGATTTACCCTACCAGTAGTCACAGTTTCATGAATGTATATCGAAACGCCACAGAAAAGCCATATGGACATCTCGTTATTGATCTTCAAGCCTCTACACCCGAATACATGCGACTTAGACCAAACATTTTTGAACAGAATGTATCAGTAGCTGAACACAAGTATATAAGTGATACTCCAGCGTATGATCAGCGAGGATATTCAGTTAAGAAAACTATAAGGGACACCCCTCTGGAGTACATAAAGAGTGATTCCAGCCTCGAGTCTGATAACAGTCTAGACATGCCCGTTTGCGACGATTGTGGTATCGTGTTTGGTGACGTTCATTCTTTACAAAATCATGTCAAACGATGGTGTAATAAGCGTTCTGCCACGGAGGATCACTCGGAAACGCCTCCATTAAAACGGTGGATATCCTATGACCAGAGCGAAGAAGATGTAAAAGATAAAGACAGCGAAGAACACAAAGTGTTTGAAGTCATGTACCGTAAAGCTTCGAACAATAATGAAAAATCTTGGCGAAAAAAAGTGGAAAAGTATGAGCGAGATGGAATGTCCAATGACGAGGCCAAGAAAAAGGCAGAATCAAAAATAGTAGCGGAAGATACAACACATGTCTTACGTATGTATAACCAACTGCTTCTCCACACATTCCAATTAGAACACGGAGTCATTCACCAACGTGTCATGGAAGATGTACACGAACTCGTGTCCGAGGGAATGATACTAGAACAGGCCATACAGTCGGCCATTAAGAAACACAGTTATTTAATAGAAGGTATAGTGAAGTCTGAGAACGACGACGTTAGCTATGGTGGTAGCGACGACAGTGATGGTGAAGACATGCTATAAGGGGAGGAAAGTTACAGCTAATAGCCAAAGATAAAACTATCACTCGCTGTGTACTTCACTTACGTCAACGATGGATAGAGTAGAAATGTGGACACGACAATTTTCAACGGATGGCCGAAGGGAAGTTGAAACCTAATCATAAAGGACAATACGTCGTGGAAAAAATTAAGATGGGTGGGACGATGAAAGAACCCACCATTAACTTTGTGACACCCGTGGCTCAAGCTGTTGAACTAGCCAAATCAGAGGTATCCAGTAAAAGACAACATACCATGATTGACAATGCGAAAAAGGGGTATCGAATACACGGACCACCGGGACTACGTGACTAAATTATCGGAAAGAAAATGCCCGGGGGGAGCCCTAAATTAACCACGTTTACAACATAACGGAACGGTTGACAGTTATTCATAGACGTCATGGATGGAATATGAGACGAATTGACAATCATTTTTATCCCTTAATGAATCGTGATTTGTGAATACTGTGTTCAATAAATAGTGTTAGTTATTTTGATTATGCGAACTACAATACTTGATTATATAATAAAATTGTAGAAATTGTATTTATGTCTTTGTTTTTCATTTACCCCTTGCGCTGCTTATTTAAAGTACAATGTCATGAAAACATTGATCGGATATCTTTCAACTTCGAATATACTCATATCTCGATGAGAGCTTTCGAATGATATACAAATTGTAAACATCGGTTCAGAACTAAGGAAGATATGACCATTGTAAAATATAATGACGACACTTCCGGTTTACAGACAGACCAAACTTCCGGTTTGACCTCCTCAATCGATAGAGTTTACGAAACCCTTTTCAACGAGTCCAAACACGACTACATTCGGACAGAAAATAAAGGAGTTATCGGCATTTACGCATTAAGAAGCCTTTTGACGCACTTTGAAACAAACACATATTTAAAACGACGATAACTAGAGAACTAATATTCGTAGGACCATAATTTTTTTCATATATGAAAAGGGCGCAACGAGATCTTTCCAATGGTATATCAAACTTGAGGATCGGGGCAAGTTCATTTTGGGGGTTTAAAAATCTCTCATATTACATAACTCGAAAACGGCTGAATATTTTCTCTACAACCCCGGGTTTAAATGAAAGCTTTTGGTGACCTCTATCATTTGGTAGCATAAAGAGAAAAAATTAAAGCGTAAATAATGAAATGAATTAGTAAAAACTGATTTGACGCTTTTAATGGGCTCCTTTTACCGCTATATTTGAAATATGATCAATTTGGTAAAGTCGTGTATAACTTCACTGACACTTTTCAAGTGCAAATTCAAACATAATAATAACTTTCATCATGAAGGATAAACTTTTGAACAGCAGTGTAAAGGGTTATTCTCAGGCAAGTGTTAACGTGCAGGTGTTCTTCAGACACTGTGGCGCCGTTTGGTTTAAAGCAGTCTATTCATCCATTGTCCACGTTTTCTTTGGCATTTCAATGCTATATTGTTCTCACACCTGTTGAGTTTCTGATGAAATATCCGATAGCGATGGTGAAATATCGAATCTAAAAATAAATTGGGACATGCGCATCGGTCATTTGAGATCTGGACGTTCTAGAGGTAAGACGTTAAATTTATTGCTTTACCATACATGTTTGACTGCGTGCTTCGACTCGACTATATGACATACAAAAGGGATATATCGTGTTTAGCATTTCAAAAGGTCTTTGTCCGTACTTCCGTCACCAAATGAACACAATCTGATGACTCTGATAATGGGTCAATGCTAACACACCTGAGAGCAATACGATGAGGGTTATGAGTTCGAAACTCTGTCAATATTCAGGTTTTGAAACCGCACTGTAAAGTGTTATTCTCAGACAAGTGTTAACACGTTCGTTGCAGGTGTTCAGACGCAGACAGTATGGCGCCTTTAAATGAGATTAACTTTGTCATTTCAATGCTCTATTGTTGGTACACCTGGTCTGATGAAATATTCGATAGTGGTGAAATATCGAAACTAAAAATAGATCGGGACCTCTGTCATTTGAACTCTGGACGCTCTAGAGGTAAGACGTTACATTTATTGCCATACATGTTTGACTATGTGCCGACTATACTAAAGGGATATATCGTGTCGTATGGATTCCCACGAAACAATGTAGCAAAGGGTAGGTCGAATTTCTCCGCCAGCTCCAACACTTTCTAAATATAGACCCATGATGTCATTCTAAATATAGAACTATTAGAAATATCTATTTATAGTAAATGACATATAATCTATTTATAGAACATGACACATAATCTATTTATAAAAATATGGTGAAATATCGAGTCTAAAAATAGAGCGGGATCTCTGTCATTTGAACTGTGGACGCTCTAGAGGTAAGACGTTAAATTTATTGCTTTACCATACATGTTTGACTGCGTGCTTCGGCTCGACTATACGACATATTAAAGGGATATATCGTGTCGTATGGATGTCTCGTGTCAGGTTTCCCGAAACAATGTAGCAAAGGTTAGGTCGAATTTCCCCGCCATTATTTTCGAGGGTTCCAACAACATACCCGCTAGAATCTATTGGTAGAAGGCTAGAGACAAATCGTTGGTGGTCTCGCCCGAAGGGTGCTACTGAAACACTTGCTCCATTGTTAAAGCTTCCTAAATATAGACCTATGATGTCATTCTAAATATAGAACTAAAATGGACATGCGCAGTCATTGTATAACTACAAAATGGCGTCCTCACTCGTGTCCATCCTTATATGCAAATGAGATACTATAAATAGTAACTATGTCAACACAATGGCCGCCGATTACGTCATCTTTGTTTGGGGCCCAAGAGGCCCCTATACTACTATGAGCGATGCGACAGATAGAATACACATACGTATACGATGCATGTTACCGATACACTGACTTCTTTTTTCGGTAAAGAAGTTCCTTTAACACTGTATATAAATCATGTTTCTGTAGATCGACCCGGCGTATTATTTTCAACTATCAAGATCCACTCCTCGACTAAACTATAACTTCGAAAAGCTTCTTTGATCGGTTAAGAAGGTCCCGTAGAACCGTTTATAAATTGCGCTCGCCACCCATGTTTCAGGGCGTCGGCGCGGGGTATTGGGTATAGTTTTCAACTAGCAATAACCACGCCTCGGATAAACCTCATTGGCTATGGTACCGCCACTGCGCAAAGCTAAAGGAGACTCTCTTGAGAGAGTTTATAGTGACGTATTGTAAAACGTTTCACCAGGTTATGAACTTTTCTATAATTGTATATTTTTAAATGTGTTAAATTCAAGGCTTATTAAAATTACTATGAGTTTATTCTGTTTCCATAACAATCAAATCACTGTAAAGAATACAGGGGCACTACTTACTTTTTAGTTGAAAGATACAACCTATACCGTTCGTCTTCGGATGATTAAACGAAAAGAAACGTTAATAGAACGTCTTTCTGTGTATTACGCAATACAAACATTGTTTGATGGCAGCTTAATTTAACTGTTGACAGCTATGCAACAAGTCGTGTTAACACAACTGAAAGATTGATTTTAATTGTGGTTTAAAAGTGAATAGTTTTTAACCTTCTGATCTTAGGCCGAACGTTTCTTTATACAAAAATACAAACATGAGAGATAACCACTTCAAACCTTTGTGAACTATTTTCAATTATTACCTACCTTGTACGCGGTATAATTAGTTAAATGGGCACTAAGAGCAGTGAATCTAATGTCTTATACAATACGTGAATACAATTCTTTATCAGAACCTGCCTTGTTTGACAATTTAAGTTACAGAACAATTCCAAGGAATATCTGTAAAACTGTGAAATTATGGAGGGGACAGTTTTAATATACAGATACAATATAGATATATCTACATTCATATTTGTGACAACAAAAACAAGAGTTGTCGCACGACCTAGACAAACCCAATTTCATTTCTATTTAACGAACATGTATCATTACATAGGTCAATTTGTTCCCTTTACATGTGTGATGAGATTCATAGAATGCATAGACATACGATAGGACATAATTTAACATTTTTATGTACCTCTGTTTTTTTCGCTAGGTTTAGAAGGTCCCGTAGAACCGTTTATAAATTGCGCTCGCCGCCCATATTTCAGGGCGTCGGCGCGGGGTATTGGGTATAGTTTTCAACTAGCAATAACCACGCCTCGGATAAACCTCATTGGCTATGGTACCGCCACTGCGCAAAGCTAAAGCTGACTCTCTTTACAGAGATTATAATGACGTATTGTAAAACGTTCCAACAGGTTATGAACTTTTCTATAATTGTAAATTGAATTGTATTAAATAAAAGCCTGATAAAAATTACTTTGAATTTGGTCCATTTGGTTTTACATTGTAACAGTTGTTGACAAGGAGTGTAGTTTATACCTCTTCGGATAAAAGCGAGTTTCTGTGTTAGACCGAACGTTTCGCTATACAAGGGAGACTATTATTATTATTATTATTCTTTATTTCCTCCCAAATGGAAGATCATTTCAAAATAACAAAGACAATTATTAACAAATTCGATTGAAATATACAACATTATGAATGAGAGAGAGAGGGGGGAGAGAGAAAGAGCGAGAGAGAGAGAGAGAGAAAGATAGAGAGAGAGAGAGAGAGAGAGAGAGAGAGAGAGAGAGAGAGAGAGAGAGAGAGAGAGAGAGAGAGAGAGAGAGAGAGATAGAGAGAGAGAGAGAGAGAGAGAGAGAGAGAGAGAGAGAGAGAGAGAGAGAGAGAGAGAGAGATAAACAGAGTGAAAGACAATATACAAAAAATAATCTAATTAATTAATGTCAGTATATGAGATGCACCGTAGCTGAATTTAACTAAATGCAATTGTTGATAATAATTTCCCACTAAAGAAACGCTTGACCGAAACGAAGAGAAAAGCGTTCATAGAGAAGGGGATGCAAACAAAAAGAAAAACGTGCAGAAATATACCCACATCAACATATCTCAACAATTAATGCATACAATATTACAACAGCACACACAAACAAACAAAACAAACATGACATAAAATAATACTGACAGTATTTATTCAACCCGGTACAAAGTACTTGTAACTATTCCATACGTTATGTAGAAATAGTACCACATGTTTGTAAAACATATCATAATTGTTAAGCAGTACGCTGTTCAAGTTCAGATTCAAACCGAGTAGAGCTTCAACATACTCCTTACCATCCAAAGATTCTAGCATATTGAAAGCACTACTACCAAATTTGACATAAGTTATTTGTTGAAAGGAATCCGAGAGGGGTCTTACATACAAACAGTTAATCAGAATATGCTCAGTCAAACTTGTTTTAATATCACTATGACTACACCGCGAGCAATGGGAGTAATCAGTGCATGCCGTGTATGCAATTAATTGGGCGATAGAAAAACAAGAACGTAGCATATTCGGATTACGTTTGGCGTAGTCCCACACTGGATTAGCAGAGAACTGATACTGTAGTTTTCTGTATAAGACAAACTGGCTCGAAGACGTTCGAACATTCCATTCTTCTATATAGTAGTTACGAACCTTTGTATTAATACAATGTTTCCAAACATATCTACTAGGAAAATCACCACAAGCTAAATAGTCTTCCAAGCTATTGTAAATATTATATTTATGTAGCAGAGAAACAACATCTGAAATAAACCCGAAATCGGAAGACCCATTCTTAAACAAACTAAGACGTAACTGTGCAGTCCCTTTCTAATCGACACAGCTGACCGAAGAAGACAAGTTTTCTCTTCTCTATTTCGGCAGCCAGAGGCAGAGCACAAAGTAAACCAAGTACAATATCTGTTCTTGATCTACTTCTTAGACCTTGGATTTGTTTTAAGCATAGTCTATGAGATCTCTCTAAAGTCAACATGTCTCGATCAGGAAGCGGCTGTAAAATTTCACAACCAAACAGCGCTTTAGGAATAACAATAGATTTATAGATACTATAGCTGGTTAAGGGATTAAGCCCATGTACGTGTAGTCCTTCCTTAATAAGACCGAAAAATGTCCCCCTTAATTTCCTATCAATATGTTTAGTAAGTAAAGAGTAGTCAGCGTATTTATTGCATTCTATTCCCAAATGATTGTATTCCTCTTTTTCATAAATAATTTCATTACCCATGACAAATGAACGAGAACTGCGTTTGTAAGCACGCTTGGACTCATTAAAAGTGACAACTGCACACTTGTTGGAGTTGTATTGGTATCTCCATAAGCACGAGTATTTGTAACATATACCAATCATACTTTTTAAAGAAGTAATGGATACAGAGAGAAGGGTCATGTCGTCTGCAAAAGACGGGGCACACAAATGGAGCCCTTCGATTTGAAATCCTAACTGACTGTAAACTAATTGCTCAAGCAATGAATTAATAAATACTAGATACAAAAACGGTGACATAACTCCACCCTGTCTGGTACCTTGTAGAACAGGGAACCAGTCTGAGTAAAAGCCTCTATGCACAACACTGCTATACATATTAGAATACATAGCAATTATGGTCTTTAACAATTTAAGCGAAATGCCAAATTCAAATAACTTTATAAATAGACCGTCATGCCAGACTCGGTCAAAAGCTTGTCGAGCATCTAAAAAACAAGCGTACAACTTACTGTCATTCTCTTTAGAAAATCTTACACTTTCATGAAGAATAAAGGATGTCATAGGACTACCCATATTGGACTGAAACCCACCCTGGAGCGGATGTAACGGTTTATTAATAGACTTGTGAAGACGTTGTAACAACACTTTCTCGTATAATATCAAAATAGACGAGGAAAGTGTTATAGCACGATAACTGTTGGAGTCATTTTTCGTCTTGCCGCCTCCCTTGTGAAGGGTTATTATAGTACCACGCTTAAGCATAATAGGAACAAAACTATAACAAAACATCAAATCAAATAGAAACGTTAAATAGTGTTTCAGAATAAGGCCTCCGTGTATCAGGTGTTCATTAGAGACACGGTCAATACCACACATTTTACCGGTTTTTAAAGTAGACATTGATGATAAAACTTCCGCCTGAGAAATGTGATCACCACTATCCACAATAGGTGCTACCTTGATACTATTACTACGTGCAGTAACATCTACAAAATGAGTGTTATCATAAGAATCACATTCTGTATCAGAGTACAACGAGGCGAAATAACGACCCCACTCATGGCAAATACTTTCTGGATCGCGAAAAACAATCCCATTAAATTTAATTTCATTACAAACATTATTATTTACAGATTTATTTTTATTTTGAAAAAGCCTCCAAAACAAAGGACTATCTACGCCAGAGGCAGTGTCTATGTCTTCGTTTATCTGCTGCAGATACTTGTATGAACTGTTTCTATAAATTTTGCGAAAACATCGTTTAGCATCCTTGTATGCCTTATACGAGTCATGATCAGTATCTCTTGGTCTGCCAGCATCAATCCAAGCCCTGCGTTTTATTCTCATAAGCGCATGGCATTGTTTGAGACTGTCTGACCAATAAGGTTAAGGTAAGGGCGATAACTGGAGTGCGGAAGATGCGAGGCGGATACTTCATTAATGCTAGTAATAATGCATTGGTATAGTTTATCAATAAAACAGTGTACGTCATCGGTGGGTATGTTATCTATACTAACTGTCAAACAGCGACTAAGATCAGATTCATAATTATACAATTGTTCATGGGATACTTTATGCCATTTGACGGTCAAGACTGGATTTTCAGAAATGTACTCATATAACGTAATTTGAATATTAAAAACTATAGGCCGATGTGAAGAAACGTTAATACTGTCATCATCTAGTATTTTACAGTACTTTATATAACATGACAGTTCTTGAGAAACAATGATGTGATCAATCAAAGACTTATGGCGGTTGTCAAAAGACACATAGCTCGAGTCCGCGCCAGAACACAAGGGGGATATAGTTACATTAAACAAATCGAAGAGAGTGGTTAATCCGCTCAGCGCCGTACCCCTCCCATCGATTTGTTTAATAAAAGTATTTCCATTTAAGTGGGCATTAAAATCTCCCATTAATATGACTCTACCTGATTGAGAGTACAGACTGATTAGATCATGCAGCATCTCCAAGTGTTTCCTAAAGCGAACAATACTATGGTTAGAGCTAGGGAGATACACTTGTATAACATAAATATAGGTTTCACGTGATATCTGCACTTGAATACCCATAATTCTATCCGAGTCAATACATAACGGTGACGAACATGTATCATTACACAGGTCAATTTGTTCCCTTTACACGTGTGATGAGATTCATAGAATGCATAGACATACGATAGGACATAATTTAACATTTTTATGTACCTCTGTTTTTTCGCTAGGTTTAGAAGGTCCCGTAGAACCGTTTATAAATTGCGCTCGCCGCCCATATTTCAGGGCGTCGGCGCGGGGTATTGGGTATAGTTTTCAACTAGCAATAACCACGCCTCGGATAAACCTCATTGGCTATGGTACCGCCACTGCGCAAAGCTAAAGGTGATGTTGTTGTTGTTTGGCGTTGTTTACCCTCGCGCTCGGCATTAATGCCATTTGGCGAGCAGCCATCGTTATTACTACTATTATTGTTCTCGGACTATTGGTTTGCAGACTATCTAGTATATATATAGATATATATATGTATACCTATGTATATGCGATGTTTTTTTTTTTTTTTCTTTTTTTTTTTTCTGGGTTAAGGGGGCCGAGGGGATTAGTGTTATCACTATTGTTTACTATATCGTACAACATGCACATATTTATCGTTTATATAACTATTGTTTAATATATATAGTACATCATGCACATATCTATTGTTTATAAAACTATTGTTTAATATATAGTACAGCATGCACATATCTATTGGACCCGGCCGGGTAGCTCAATTGGTAGCGTATCTGACTCGTGATCTGGAGGTCACGGGTTCGATACCCGGTTGCGGCGACATTCTTTCGGGCGATGTTTTCCATTGCCTCTCACCTCTGATCTATGTGAGAAAGTAGTCAGTGGCTTCGAAAGAATGTTGTGTAAGTACTGGTGTGGGAAAGCCAGGAAAACATGGGTAGGTGCACTGACCGCCGTGATATGACCAAAGCTGTTGAAAGCGGCGTTAAACTCCAAACAAACAAACAAACAAACATATCTATTGTTTTATTTGTCTATAGTTGTTGACTAATTTCCTTCAAATCTTTTGTTACATTGTTGTTAAAAACAGAAGCAAGAATAAATCTAGTTAGGCGGTTGAGTTTTATCCGTGATTATTGCATAAAATCTATGTTTTACGCCCGCTTAAGGGATACAGAAACATTGCAAAAGCCGGGCGTAAACGGCGAGAAAACGTGTATAAACAAAGCGATTCTCGCGCGTACGTGCCGTTTCAGACCGGTTAGATGTTTTACATATGCATTACCCGGGCACCGTTAGTAAACAAAACATGGACGCTGCATCTCCCCTAGAATAGGAGCAATTTGTTGGGTTAACAATAACATCAGCTTCTTTAACTCGATAATCGGTAACATGCACTAGATTCACAGTTAAAGAGCATAAAATAATCAAAAACCATTTATTTAATTCGACCCGTGTCGAGTCAGCGATGGCAACCTTGGTGTAGGCCCGGTTCGTGGATATGTAAAACATTACTTGTTTACTTTATGACGTCACATGTGTTTATGACGTCACATGCGTTATCGGATCATGTTCATCGGCGGTTATCGTACAACTGAACGTTACAGCGGACTGTATGTTGGATGTTTGCTCTTATTTTATGCAATAATAGCGAAAATACACATTTTCTCGGGCGTGAACATCTGCGGACGCCCTCGAAAATGTGTATTATCCCTATATTGTATGATTCCTTTAAATCTTTTGTTACAATGTTGTTAGAAATAGAAGTAAGAATAAATCTAGTAGTATTTTTAATATTTTACGGGCGCGGACGCGATATCCTACCCCCCCAATAATAACAAAATTAAACACCGCCCGCACAAAAAAGTAGCGACTCCCCCCTACATGATTGAAGTCGATCAAGCCAGCCGCTTTAGCCAGTCCAGCTTGACGCTTCGTAGTGGGTGTACCTGTTAAAACGTTGTGTAAGATTGAAGACTCCAGGACAGCCGCCTAACACAGTCCAGCCCGTTGTTTCATCTTTTTTATTTATTTATTTATTTATTTATTTATTCTATTATTTGAATATGCGTATTCCAAAGGGGGTGTACCTGTTAAAAAGTCTTGTAAGATTGAAGACACCAGGCCAGCCGCCTCAGACAGTCCAGCCCGTTGTTTCATCTTTTTTATTTATTTGTTTATTTATTTGTTTATTTATTTGGAAAGGCGTAATCCAAAGGGGGAGCCCATTTTTTTCCACTTCCCCCCCCCCCTGTACATCGGCCCGGGAGGAAGACAGCGCAATTCAAGAATAAACCGTTATAATTTTTCTACGTGGTTAGACTATAAGCTATATTTTGTTCTTCCTGTAATGGTTAAATGGAGTGATTCCTGGGTATCCCCTATTTGATAGGGATATATTTTCTTTTAGACCTGTATTTGATTTAGCAGACTTGAAAATTCTTAAAACTGTACAGGAGTATCTCGGAGTGATGGCGATCGAAAGACCCAGTCGTTAATTGATTAAGCAATGATTAAATATTTAGGGGTGCGATCATAGGCACCGCAAACAAATGACATTGGCGAAAAAGGTAGCAATTTTTATAAATTGCGCTGTATTCATCCGGTTAAACATGCACAAAAGGGAGAAACTACTATTTATATTTTATCTGCCATCTGACAGTCAAGCAGGTAAGTCTCCAGGGCGAGAAATGTGGATGTTTGTAGAGCCTTCGACGGAAACAAAACGTTTTTCATCTCGAGAGTGACTCCTATCCGTTGTAAAGCCCCAGATAACCTAGATCTTGCCCTCCCATGAACTATACAGTCCAGCAGATAATGTTCTGTTGTGTTTCGAACTCCACATTCTGGGCAAATGGGCGAGCCACCCAAAATGTGGTATCCTACGTTTCCTGTCAATAGATTGTGTTTTAGCCTCAATCGCGTCACGGCCCTGTCCACCTGTCTCGAGGTGGAATAGGTCTGTGGCGGTTTGAAGCTTATTCCATTATGATTTATGTACTGGCTGTGTTGGTATTTTGCGAGCCTTTCTGCCCATTTGTTTTTCATTTTTGCTTTTATAAGTGCATAGATTTCTGATTTTGACAGGGAAACTTTATCACATACAGAATTATTCAGTGCACCCTTGGCCGCCATATCCGCAATTTCATTTCCCTGGAAGTCGACATGAGCTGGACACCAAACTAATGAAACTTTGATACTGTCTACATAGCACTGATCATGTAGGGATAGTATATTTTCTAGAATATCAGGTCTAGAGTTACTGTATCTATTCTGGATGGATTGTAGTGCCGAAAGTGCCCGGCCGGGTAGCTCAATTGGTAGCGTATCTGACTCGTGATCTGGAGGTCACGGGTTCGATACCCGGTTGCGGCGACATTCTTTCGGGCGATGTTTTCCATTGCCTCTCACCTCTGATCTATGTGAGAAAGTAGTCAGTGGCTTCGAAAGAATGTTGTGTAAGTACTGGTGTGGGAAAGCCAGGAAAACATGGGTAGGTGCACTGACCGCCGTGATATGACCAAAGCTGTTGAAAGCGGCGTTAAACTCCAAACAAACAAACAAACAAAAGTGCCGAAAGTGAGTCAGACAGGATAGCAATTTGGTTTGGTTTGTTGGCTAGAGTCCAGTTAAGTGCGTATCTGATGGCCGTGAGCTCTGCTGCATATATTGACAAATGTTTGCTAAGTCTTTGAGCTATGGTGATGTTTCGCTCTGGAATGACCATTGCCGCAGAAACTGCATTTTCTGTATTTTTGCTACCATCTGTGAATATCTGAAGGTGCTCCGAATAGATCTCGTCTACATAGACTTTTGTTTTTTCCAAAATGATCTTGGGATTGTCTTTTTTTGAAAATTGGGAACTTAGGGATATGTCGACTTTGGGAGTAGATAACAACCATGGGGCGTCCAGACGTGGTCTGAAGTCTGCTATACTGAATTCATCTATCTGGTATTCTACTGCGAGCTGATTTACGGCGGCACCAAATGGTAATTGTGGGGATTTGTTCCTCTGGTATCTGGCCTTAAGGTAGAACCCAGATCCGATGATTTCGTTCACCGGATTGCAAGGTCTACTTGCAACCCTAGCCCAATATTTTAGACTAAGCGATTCGCGTCGCAGATCCAAAGGCTCAATCCCTGCTTCTTGTTCTAATAGGGTTGATGGGGAGGAGCGGAGTGCACCTAGTGCAATGACTAAGGCCTTATGCTGGATAGTGTTTAACATTTTAATCCCTGCTTTTGTCGCACAATTATATACTATGGAACCATAGTCTAATTTTGGACGTATAAGGGACTTGTAGAGAAGCAGGAGTGACTGTTTATTTGAACCAAATTTGGTGCCCCTTAGCATTCTCATTATGTTCAGGTCCTTTTGACATCTAGCCGTTATTTCTTTAATATGCGGCTGGAAGTTGAATTTTTGATCAAGTGTCATACCCAAAAATTTGACTGACTTTTGAAATTTTATTTTTGTGCCTCCTAATTTTAAGTCTACTGGGTGTTGTTTTCTGTTTCCGAATAATATCCCTACTGTTTTTGATTGTGAAATTTTGAAACCCCATTTCTGTGACCAGCGCCATATGGAGTCCAGCCCTACTTGTGCTTTTTTTGTAGGGTTTTTGACTCGGACTCCCCTTAGCCATCCGCCCGAGTCATCGGCAAATTGGCTAATTACCATCCCAGTCCCCTTTATTGCATCTGGGAGATCATTAATAAGTAGTGAAAAGAGTAGAGGGGATATTATGGCACCTTGCGGGGTACCTCTCGTTAGTGTTTCAGTGTCCGAGATAGCATCCCCGACTTTAACCCTTATCTTTCTATCCAGCAGAAAGGACTTTATATAACTAAAGCATCGCCCTGTGACTCCGTGTTTTTGTAATTTATATAAGATACCCGAGTGCCATGCTAAGTCGAATGCGGCCTCCAAGTCTAAGAAGATAGCTAGAACATAATGACCCTTGTTTTTAGCATAAAGGACATCATGCTGTAGTCGAGCAAGCTGATCAAGCGTGCTGCGCCCCTTCCGAAAGCCGGATTGGAAGGGATTTATTACTTTTTTTGATTCTAAGTATATTTCTAAACGCGTCTTAACCATCCCTTCCAGCAATTTCCCGGGGTGAGAGGTTAGACTAATAGGTCTATATGATTTAGGATCATTTGGGTCTTTATCTTTTTTTGGTAAAGGTATAACGCAGGCGATTTTCCAATCCTTGGGATACTCCCCATCCCGCCATACCTTGTTGAAGAATGAGAGCCAGATTTGTAAGGCCGATTCAGGCATATGCTTGAACATTGTGTATGTAAGTTTGTCTAAACCCGCGGCGGAATTTTTTCTGCTACTAATGCAATCTTTTAATTCTTGTAAAGTGAAGTCATAGTTGATTGGACTGTTCTCATTATCCAATGGAGGAGAGTTAATTTTGTTATGCTGAATTCGTTCAAAAGATTTTTGTCTGGCCAAAACTTCTGGGTCGATATTGTCTTCGCTAGAGACTTTTGCATAGTGTTTGACAAGTATTTTTGCTTTGTCAAGGGAGGTAATTGCATCTTTATTGTTTCCCTTTAGAATTGGAGTTGGTCTGATTGGATTACCCTTAATTCTCCGAATTTTGTTCCAAAAGTCTAATGAATTTTTTGGGTCGATAATACATTTTTCACAGAATTCATTCCAATTATCTGTTTTGTTTTTAAGAATGACCTCTTTACTGAGTTTAGAGGCCTCTTTGTAGTTGACCAGGTTGGCTTCACTTGGGTGACGTTTAATATTTATTAGGCATTTCTTTCTTTCCTTGATTGCATTTTCGCATTCTTCATTCCACCACGGTACATTTTTCCTATTGCTTTTTATTGGTTTAGAAGAAGGGATAGTCTCTAATGCGACCTTTAGAAATTGTTCTGTTATTTTTGTATTGTATATATTTATATCATCATCATAGACTTCAGTAGTGGTGATTTCCTCACTTTTCATGTTGAAAGCATCCCAATCTGCTTTATTAAAGTTAAATATCTCCTCAGTAACTTGATTTTCATTATTTGTCTTGTTTATAGTTATTATTATTGGGAAATGGTCTGTACCCCAGTTGTCCTGCAGGACTTGCCAAAAAATCTCACTTGAGATTTTGGGACTAGTAATGGTCAGATCAATACAGGTGAGATTGCCAGTGTGCGCATCGACTCTGGTTGGTGTCCCATCATTGTGCAGCACGAGGTTGTGTAAATCAATCCATTCCTCGACTGCGCGCCCATGGTTGTCTGTTTTGGCAGATCCCCATATAATGTTATGTGCGTTGAAATCCCCAGTAATTACTATGTCTCCTTTTGATAAGATATTGTCTAAGTGGCCTAGAGATGTAGGGTCGCACCCCCTTGAGTACATGTTAACCAGATAGAAGGGAGATTGACCAAAGAATACTTGAATAATTTGAATCTCAAGTTTTGTGTCCCCTTTCTGATCCAAAACGTTGTCTATGATGATGTTTTTGTAGTTTATTGCATGTTTGATGTAGATTGCCAAACCGCCGCAGATTTGGTCATTTTTGTTTTTATAATGCTTAAATTCACATTTGTATCCCGGGATATTTTTAGTTGTTTTTTCAGATAGTTTTGTTTCCTGGATACATATAATGTCGATATGATTGAGGTCCAGAAAGTGCTTAATTTCAGTATGTGTTTGTACTGAGAGCCCTCGCACATTAAGGTTCAGTATTTTTAAATTCTTGTCTATATTGAAAATTCTTTATTTATAGGCCATCATTTTTGAGCCTCTATTTTTCGTTGGTGTGCCCATGTTAAGCCGTTTACGACCGCTCACAGTTTTGAGTGGGGAAGTGAGATTTTTTAGCCTAGGCCCATGAATGAGTGTGCCAATTTGGCTTACTCTTGTGTTTGTAGCTGCTAAAGGGAGTAAATGAGTATTTGAGTGGGTATATGCCTTCTGTGTAGGGTGAGTGCCTGGGGGGCGGGTTGCCTTTTTGGCAGTATGAGAGGACTTAGTTGTAGGGATTTGTTGTTTTGAGCGAAGAATTTTAATGATAAATTCTTTTATTTTGTTGGTGTTTTCCCCATTAATTTTGACTCGTAAAAGATTAAGTATGATTGTGGATATTTCTGTAAGAGTTATTTTTTGTTCATGATTTCCACAATCAAGGGTTATTGAGTCTGAGACTGCATCAGTCTGTGTGTTTTGGGTACAAAAAGATTTGTTTATGTTTTGCTTGTTTGCCTTCTTAGTTTGTTTAGTGGGCATATGGAGGGAGGAATCCACAGACGATTCCATTTGGGATACGTCTGTCAAAGAGGATTCCCCCTTATTATATGTCGGGGTCTTTCTTAGTATGTTATTTGTTTCTATTTTATCCCAATTGTCCTTTGATGTAGTACTTGGGCTATATGGTGTTGTGCATTGAGATGACCAACTGCAGGAGGAGGCGGGACTTGGTCCTAAGGGAAATGATGGGAGAGTGCTAGGTGTATTGGCACTTTTGGGTGTGTTGACGGGCATTGAGGTGGAAGCAGGGGTCGTGTTGAGTGAGATAGCACATGTGGGTCTGGGTGATTTAGCCCGTTTTTTGGTTGGTGTGACCTTATTTGGGGTAATTTGGGAATATGAACGGGGATGGATTGGTGAAACTGTAGGTGGTTTGACCTGGGTCTTTTTTGTGGTGACTTGTGTGGATACTGGGGTTGATCTAGTCGGAGAGATCCGTTTCTTGGTAGGTGTGATCTTAATTGGGGTGATTTGGGAACATGACAGGGAGTGGATTGCTGAAACTGGAGGTGGTTTGACCTGGGTCGTTTTTGTAGTGGCTTGTGTCGGTACTGGGTTGGATCTAATTGGAGAGACTGGTGAAGCAGGTGGGGTTATGTTAACTTGCGTTTCCTCCCAGCTGGCAGCTGGTCTGGTGGAAACCCCCCGGTGAGATTTAAGGTTTGGACAACCATTTCCAGATTGGCTTTGAAGCTGCCGGCAGCTTTCCACAGCCCGAGTCCAAGAACAGCCATTTTTATTATTGAATGTTTGTATCTTTGATGCATTAGTATATTCCGGGCACAATCTGTAACGCGCAGTATGTGTCCCTGTACAGTTTGGACAGCGGATAGGGTATTCGCATGCCGCCCCTCTCACGTGGTCCCCTGCACACCGGGCACATTTTACCTCATTTTTGGACGGTACCCCTTAGGGTACTGTCTATAGCCATGTGCATTTTGAGAAATCGTACAACAATTGGCTCCCTGATTATAAACAGTATGACAGTGTAAAGCTGGGTACCAAAAACCGAGAGGGCTTTTTTTATACCCACAACAAAAAAGTAGTGCCAATTATCAGGCAATATAACTGCTTTTCGAAAACATTGGTGAATCAAGATATCTGAATTTTGAAAACGGACTGTAAAAAGGCAGCATTAGTGGATGAAGTATTACGTTTACAATTTTGCGTTGAAGTTTGAATTAATATATTCATAAACAATGTATGAATATATACCAATTTTTTACATGTTTCAATCAGAAAGAATTTAATTTTTAGAAACGAAATACTATTGACACTATTACAATTCATACGTTATTATGTTTCTTAAAATTTCGTTTGATATAAAATCGTAGTACGGCAATTTTGATGATATCACGTGATATTTTGATTTTCTTGTAGATCAGAAGTGATTTTGGGATGTTTGGTAGTATTCAGAATAATGCCAAACGCTTCGATGAAAAACTATCTGTAGTATTAACAATAATGCCAAACGCTTCGATGAAAAACTATATCCCAACTAATTATCTAGCCACTCGATTCATTTTACTGAAAGAGATGGTAAGGAACGACAACTCTGGGAAGGAGAACTTGCAACTTCCGTTCAAAATGAAAGTAGAAATCTGACAAGCTGCCCTGACGATAGATTGTTATAGTGGAGAAAAGACACATGAAGTTTTATATTGAGGAAGACAGGAAAGAAATGTGTGCACGCCTAAAATGTTCATTTAGTCATCAATCCGTAAAACGTTCGAGGTAGGTCTGTCAATTAAACTGTAATTTGGAGTGGATTTATTTTTTCGCCCTGTGCTGTATCGTAACCGAATATGAAAATAAGCTCACATGTATTTCGTGTATGTATGTACCCGTATGTCTGAAAATAGCCCAATTCCTGTAGACATTCGCTTGTTCGTGTTATCATCTGACATCTGTTAATTATTTAAAAGGGTGGCATATGAAGGAAAATAAAAAATAATAAGTGAAGGACTTAGGAGACGTCGTACATATATTGTACAAGTATATCATTGTTACTGTATGTATACACTATTTAGGCTCATTTGAGGACTTAGGAGACAAAAGTGGTTAAGTGATGTGAAAACTGCTTTCAAACTTAAGTGTGTACAACTATTTGTATTTATGATATTAAAGACCTAATTGATGATATTATGTATACAAGTTTGTTATTGAAAAGAATGAAGAAATACAATGTATATTGATAAATTAATTTTTCAGATTTTGTCTTTACTTAGATGGAGTATATGCATGATGCTTTGCCAAAAATGTTATTCAATTAACGCACAAAAACATATGTATATTTGTGTACGTTATGTTATAAATTGTCTAGTGAATCCATGTCTAACTGACACTTTGCCTTGACGTCATTTATAAAGTTATATTGACATAAAAGTAGTGATGCTACGCCGTTTCTAGGTCTAAATTACATGTAAATGGTCAGTTAAGACTGGTGAGACTGCATAATATGATACATAGGCTCCTCTGAGTCTTCACTGGATACAAATGCATTATAACCCCAAATAACTTAATGCAGATCAATAATTGCAAAGTATCTATTATAAACAGACTATTTTATTATTCAAATCATAGCATACATATATATTGATAAAAAATGGTTTTGTGCAGACATGTATACACATCTTGATTTTATTTTTATTGTGCAATTAGTAACTGTATGTATTTTTGTTTCGTTTCAGATCATGGAAATGTTGATGGAAATGCACAATACGCAACATTACTTGTGAAGTCCTGGATGCAACAAAACGGGTAGAAAACAAAAACAAAACGACGTTAATGACATTCTTCAAAGCTGGTAACAGCAGCGAGTCGTTGTGACAAGTATTCTGAATGAAAGTGTTTATTCTGTAAAGGTAACTCGGAAAACAATAACGGAATGGAAGGACAAGTATCTAGGAGATATAAATGACACAAATACGAATCAAGGATGCACAATGTGATCTGTTTTTGTTTACTATAATACAGGAAGATAACTGTGTAATTAACTAATTACTATGAACAAGACATTCAAGTAAATCATTTTGAGCTATAACACAGCCTTCCAGGAAGACACTTGTACATGATATTAACTAACATTAAGTAGATCATTTTGAATTACATATTTTGTCACACAGGGTGAACATGGCAAGTCCTGGACGCAACAAAATGGGTAGAAAACAAAAACAAAACGACGTTAATGACATTCTTCAAAGCTGGTAACAACAGCGAGTCGTTGTGACAAGTATTCTGAATGAAAGTGTTTATTCTGTAAAGGTAACTCGGAAAACAATAACGGAATGGAAGGACAAGTATCTAGGAGATATAAACGACACAAATACGAATCAAGGATGCACAATGTGATCTGTTTTTGTTTACTATAATACAGGAAGATAACTGTGTAATTAACTAATTACTATGAACAAGACATTCAAGTAAATCATTTTGAGCTATAACACAGCCTTCCAGGAAGACACTTGTACATGATGACTAACATTAAGTAGATCATTTTGAACTACATATTGTGTCACACAGGGTGAACCTGTTGATAATTTTGATCAGGCAGATCATTTGTTTTGTTAAATGACCCAAGATGTAAAAGGTTTGTTAAATGACCCAAGATGTAAAATTTAAAAGTAAAACTGTAAGTTTACTAGCATTTGTCAACAGTAAGAGGCATGGGTAAAAAGCATTGTGACAAAAGGAGAAATTGCTCGTATGGAGCAATTTCTTCCTCTGCCTCCATGTTTTCAAAAAGCCGTCTGCTGCAGAGGCGTCAGAAAGTGTCTATTTGAGGGAAAGGGTGATTGAAATATTATAATTAGCTCCTCTGGCTGAAAGCTAGTCGAGCTTATGTCATGGCGAATTGTCCGTCGTGCATGCGTTAACTTTTTGCTTCAAACGACTTCTCCTACTTAACCACTTGGCCAATTAAGATGAAACTAGGAAGCATCCTCTTAATGTCCTCTTCTAAATTCATTCAAATTTTTTGGATCCATGCAAAATTCTGGTTTCCATGGCAACCAAATTAAAAATGTAGGGAAAACTTAAAAAAGCTTCTCCTCCGAAAGTGTCAGGCCGATTTTCAAATTATTTTGTAGAAAGGTTCCTATGGTGACCCTCTATCAGATTTCTTCAAGCCATGTTGATTTATCGTAAACTATGGCTGCCAGGGGGCAGGGCTATTTTGCCTTATATGGCTATAGTGAAAACTTAAAAAATCTTCTCCTCCGAAAGTTTCAGACAAATTTTCAAATAATTTTGTAGAAATGTTCCTAGGGAGACCCTCTATCAGATCCTTCAAGCCATGTTGATTAGTCGAAAAACATGGCAGTTAGAGGGTGGGGCTATTTTGCCGTATATGGCTATAGTGAAAACTTAAAAAATCTTCTCCTCCGAAAGTTTCAGACAAATTTTCAAATAATTTTGTAGAAATGTTCCTTGGGAGACCCTCTATCAGATCCTTCAAGCCATGTTGATTAGTCGAAAAACATGGCAGTCAGAGGGTGGGGCAATTTTGCCGTATATGGCTATAGTGGAAACTTAAAAAATCTTCTCCTCCGAAAGTGTCCGGCTGATTTTCAAATAATTTTGTAGATATGTTCCTTGGGTGACCCTCTATCAGATTCCTTCAAGCCAAGTTGATTGGTCGAAAACTATGGCTGCCAGGGGGCGGGGCTATTTTGCCTTATATGGCTATAGTGAAAACTTAAAAAATCTTTTCCTCCGAAAGTTTCCGGCTGATTTTCAAATAATTTTGTAGAAATGTTCCTAGGATGGTCCTCTATCAGATTCCTTCAACAATGTTGATTGGTCAAAAACATGGCCATCAGGGGGCGGGGCTGTTTGAAGATTTAATTGTTGCCTAATGGCCGTGCAGCGATACTGGCCCTCTTGGGCCTCTTGTTTTTTAAATCTGATCAAAGCTTTCTCTGTCTAGATTCCAGAGAGTACTGGTACATGTTCATAAGAAGAATTAATTTCACAATCAAATTATTGATCACAAAAGGAAAAAGCACATTATGAGATTTAACTTCTGACATAAAGTTTAAAGATTTTCTATTGCATAATTATTGTCTACAGCCTATATACATTCAAAGGTCAGTTTACTATTTTTTTCTATGTATATTCAAGTTGATATGTACTCATCATGCAACAGAATTTACATGTACAAAATATGTCCCCAATTTTTCAATTGTTGAACATAGTAATGGGAAGAAAAGTTTGAATTTTTTAACACAACTGTACATTTTGACCAGTTGATTTTTTTGCAAACTTCAAGGATTGGAAGAAATATTTGAACGGAAACAATATCAAGGCTCTTTTTAAAAAACTTTACCCAAATTTAACCAATCTACAGCAGACAACTTTGAAAATATCTTTGCAAGCTCACTTTGGTACAGCATGTTTCCTAGTTTATTACTCAGTTTACCGTAGCTCAGTCAGTAGAGACACAGGCTGTTAATCCAGGGGTTGTGAGTTCGAACACCAGCTTGGCCTACATTCCTTCCGACATTTGACATGACTACCACCAATGGGCTTTCAGACTATGTGGAAAAGCAGCCAGTTGCTTGGAAAGTATGTTGTGTGAAGTACTGGTATGAGAAAGCCAAGAAACATATGAGTAGTTGAACTGGCTGCCGTGATATGACTGAAAGATTGATGAAAATGGTGTTAAACCCCAATTAATCATTCAAACTATTTTGTTCATCTAATACCCTTCTTCTCATTGTATACTATAGTGTAGCCTATGTTTTGGGGTAAAAAGTATCAATTTTGATGTATTTTGGTTGTATTAGAAAATTGGACATTGTTGGTTAAGTTACAGGTCAATTTGACAGAAAATCCACAGGTGAAATTTGTCTATCCTTGTAAGCCTGTGTGGCATGCTTAGGCTGATCCGGATCGATACTTTACGCAGAGTCCACAATGTTGTTTTGCTCGCAGGACTGCTCAAATTATAGGAAAATCTAGTTAACACTCTGGAAGCCGCATGTTTTACTTGAGCATGTTGAAACTTTCTCAGAATATTTGCTTGTATGATATCTAGCCTTAGTTCCAATATGTGTCAGATCCAGTAAAGAACTAGGTCACTTAGCCAAACGCTATAGACACTGCATTTTTGTATTGAGCATTTTGAAACTTTGTCAGAAAGTTTGTCTTGATGATAGGCCAATTTCAAATATTGGTTATTTTGGATAAAAACATTAGGGCACTAAGCCAAGTTGGAGGAAAATCTTGTTAACCCTTTCCCTCATATTATAGAGGCATTCTGCAGCAGATGGCTTTTTGAAAACATAGAGACAAAAGAAGAAATTGCTCAAAACGAGCAATTTCTCCTTTTGCCACAATCTTTTCCACTTTAACTCATAGGTTATCCATTCAATTATAGAGGTTTTGTATCATTTGACAAAATATGTTCAAAGTCGTCTGCTGCAGAATTGTCGTATGAGGGAAAGGGTTAAGACTCTGGAAGCGGCACTTTTAGCTTGAGCATGCTGAAACTTTGTCAGAATGATTGTTTTTATTATATTTATTTTGAATATGGGTAATGTTTGTTAAAAAATTAGGTCACTATGCCAAATTGTAGGACAATCTTGATTTAACACTTAAGAGACCACAATTTTGACTTTAGCGGCTTGAAACTTTGTCAGACAGTTTTGTTTAATGATATACAAGCCAATTTAGACTATTGGTCATGTTGAGTCAAAAATTAGGTCCCTTGATCAAATTTAAGAAAAATCTTGTTAATGATCTGGAAGCCATGTTTTTAACTCTAGCATGATGAAACTTTACCAGAATGTTTATCTTGATGATATTTAGGCTAACTTCGAATATGGTCTGGCTAAAAACTAGGTCACTAGGCCAATATTGAGAACTATTTTGTAAACACTCTAGTCACCACATTTCTCTCAAATGTTCCTTGCGTGACTCTTTACTAAGAGTGTTAATATTAAGTTGATTCTTTAGATACTATAGATAATAAATAGCTTTGCTATAGGTACTATTTTACCCTTTCTACACTACAGACACATGTTGTCTAATCTTCAACAGATGGATGGTATGAGAAATTTTGACAGTTTTCTCAATGTTTTATTCACTTTTAGTTTCATCAATACAGATTTACCAGTATCTTTAGTTAAACATTTTCAAATCATCTGCTGTAGAGTTTATCCATGTGATAAATTATCTATCACAAATGTGTTTGTTTATCTAACTGTATCTACTGTCTACAGTTCAAGAGTTTAATTATAGATCACTGGAAATAAGGTTAACCCTGTCTTAAATAAATGTTTGAACTGTATGCATTTCTGCTTTTTTGTTTACATTTTTTAGCTCACCTGAGCTTTGCTCAAGGTGAGTTATTGTGATCGCCTTTTGTCCGGCGTGCGGCGTCCGTCGTGCGTCAACTTCTTCTCCTCAGTAACCAGTGGTCAATTTGGATGAAACTTCACAAAAAGCATCCTCTCAATGACCTCACCAGAAATCCTTCAAATTTTTGGGATCCATGCAAAATTCTGGTTTCCATGGCAACGAAACCGAAAAAACTTCAAAATTCTTCTTCTCCCAAACTGGTTGGCAGATTTTAAAATAGTTTTGTAGAAATGTTCCTTGGATGACCCTCTATCAGATTCCTTCAAGCCATGTTGATTGGTCGAAAGACATGGCCGCCAGGGGGGGCGGGGCTATTTTGCCTTATATGGCTATAGTGAAAACTTAAAAAAATCTTCTCATCCGAAAGTGTCAGGCCGATTTTCAAATTATTTTGTAGAAATGTTCCTTGGGTGACCCTCTATCAGATTCCTTCAAGCCATGTTGATTGGTCGAAAAACATGGCCGCCAGGGGGTCGGGGCTATTTTGCCTTATATGGCTATAGTGCAAACTTAAAAAATCTTCTTCTCCAAAAGTGTCAGGCCGATTTTCAAATAATTTTGTAGAAATGTTCCTTGGGTGATCCTCTATCAGATTCCTTCAAGCCATGTTGATTGGTCGAAAAACATGGCCGCCAGGGGGCGGGGCTATTTTGCCTTTTATGGCTATAGTGAAAACTTCAAAAATCTTCTCCTCCATAAGTGTCAGGCCGATTTTCAAATAATTTTGTAGAAATGTTCCTAGGGTGACCCTCTATCAGATTCCTTCAAGCCAAGTTGATTCGTCGGAAACTATGGCCGCCAGGGGGCGGGGCTTATATAGCTAAAGTGAAAAAAAATCAGGTGAGCGATTCAAGGGCCATCATGGCCCTCTTGTTTTAAATTATGTGACTTGTGTTGTAACTTTCCAAAAAATGGAACAGTTGACCATCTTTTCCCCCCTCATACAATTGGTACCGTCCCACAGCACTTTCAGTGCTTTGATTACATTTGGGCGCAGTGTGGCCGAAACTCTGACATTTATAACATCTGAGTGGCTGAACCTGGTAAATTTCAACGGGGATATATACGTCTGAATTTTTAATTTTTATTAGATTCGGCAATTTTTCCCCTTGAAATATTAATTTAACGATCCCCGTAGCTTTGTGGAATCTGTTGCTAAAGGGGGCTAAAGGTGACTCTCTTTACAGAGAATATAATGACGTATTGTAAAACGTTCCAACAGGTTATGAACTTTTCTATAATTGTAAATTGAATTGTATTAAATAAAAGCCTGATAAAAATTACTTTGAATTTGGTCCATTTGGTTTTACATTGTAACAGTTGTTGACAAGGAGTGTAGTTTATAACTCTTCTGATAAAAGCGAGTTGCTGTGTTAGACCGAACGTTTCGTTATACAAGGGAGACTACTACTGCCAACATTTGAAAACCTTTGTAAACAATTTTCATTAATTACCTACCTTGTCAGAAACATAAAGGTTATATAGAACCACGTAATGTAAAATACGTGGCCATCAGTCTTAATTACAAGTACTTCCAAGAAACCTCTTAGCAGAACTGTGAACTCTAGAATAAGACACAGTCTGAGATTATAATGGCGTATTGTAAAATGTTCCACCAGGTTAAGAACTTTTCTATACTTATATATTTAATTATGTTCAATTCAACCCTGACAAGAATTACTATGAGTTTAATCTTTTGTCATAAAAGTATGTTGTCAGAACACTCGAATCACTGTAAAGAATACATATGCACTATTTACCTAATAGATACTACCTATATCGTTCGTGATTGGAGAATTAAGCGAAAAGAAACATTTATTATTCAACACAACCTTGTTTGATGGCAGCATGATTTAACTGATGACAGCTACGCAACACGTCGTGTTAAAACAACTCAAATAATGAGTTTAATTGTGGTTTAAAAGGGAATAGTTCATAACCGTCTGATCTTAAACCGAAAGTTTCGTTATGCAAAAAATGGAGATTACCACTTCAAACCTTTGTGAGCTATTTTCAATTATTACCTACCTTGTAAACGTCTTAATTAGTTAAATGGGCACTAAGACCCTGAATATAATGTGTTATACAATACGTGAATACAATTCTTTATCAGAACCTGCCTTGTTTGACAAGTTATGTTACAGAACAATTCCAAGAAATATCTGTAAAACTATGAAATTATGGAGGAGACAGTTTTAATATACAGAGACACATAACAATAAAGATATTTCGACATTCATATTTGTGACAACAGTAACAATAGTTGTCGCATGACCTAGATAAACTCAATTTCTTTTCTATTTTAAGAATATGTATCATTAAACAGGTTTGAAATGTTTCAGTGTGTGCCCTTTACTTGTGTGACAAGATTCGTCGAATATTTAGATATACGATACGACACAATGAATGTTTACTTTTACATTAATTTCTTTTGCTGGGTTTAGAAGGTCCCGTAGAACCGTTTATAAATTGCGCTCGCCGCCCATGTTTCAGGGCGTCGGCGCGGGGTATTGGGTATAGTTTTCAACTAGCAATAACCACGCCTCGGATAAACCTCATTGGCTATGGTACCGCCACTGCGCAAAGCTAAAGATGTCACACTTGACAGAGACTATATTGACGTATTGTAAAACGTTCCAACAGGTTATGAACACAAACCTTGTTAGATGGCAGGTTAATTTTACTGATGTAAGCTATGCACACGTCGTGTTAAAACAACCCTAAGTTTGAGTTTAAAAGTAGTTTAAAAAGAAATATGTTATAACCTTCTGATCTTAGACCGAATGTTTCGTTGTACAAGAAAGGGAGATAACCAATTCAAACCTTTGTGAGCTATTTTCAATTATTACCTACCTTGTAAGCGGAATAATCAGTTAAATGGGCGCTAAGACCCCTGAATATAATGTCTAATACAATACGTGAATACATTAAGTTACAAAACAATTCCAAGAAATATCTGTAAAACTGTGAAATTATGGAGGAGACAGTTTTAATACAGAGACACATTACGATATAGATAAATCGACATTCATAGTTGTGACAACAGAATAGTTGGCGTACCACCTAGATAAACCCAATCTCATTTCAATTTCACGATCATATAGTATTACAAACAGGTCTGAAATGTTTCAGTTTGTTCCCTTTACATGTGTGATGATCGATCTATGTCCCTGATTCTACCTATATCGTTCGTAATCGGAGAATTAAGCGAAAAGAAACGTTAAAATTACATCTTTCTTCCTACATTTATTAATCAACATGAACATTGTTTGCTGGCAGCTTAATTTAACTGATGACAGCTATGCAACACATCGTGTTAAAACAACTCAAAGTTTGAGTTTAATTGTGGTTTAAAAGGGAATAGTCAATAACCTTCTGATCTTAGGCCGAACGTTTCGTTGTACAAAAAATGGAGATAACCACTTCAAACCTTTGTGAGCTATGTTCAATTATTACCTACCTTGTAAGCGACATAATTAGTTAAATGAACACTAAGATCACAAAATATAATGTCATATACAATACGTGAATACAAATCTTTATCTGAACCTGCATTGCTGCTGTGTTTAGAAGGTCCCGTAGAACCGTATATAAATTGCGCTCGCCGCCCATGTTTCATGGCGTCGGCGCGGGGTATTGGGTATAGTTTTCAACTAGCAATAACCACGCCTCGGATAAACCTCATTGGCTATGGTACCAGCCAGTTGTACTGCTAACTTGTTCAAGAATCGCCGGGATATAACTGAAATAGTGTCGGGGCGGCGTAAAGCACCATGACAATGATTAAACACAAAGTAAAATTAATTTCCTAATAATTTCAAGACCTTCTTTTGTTAGCATACACCGGTAGGTGACTAGTAGACCTAGATCAACCCAATTTCATTTCAATTTCACGAACATGTATTATTAGAAAAGGTCTGAAATGTTTCAGTGTGTTCCCTTTACATGTTCGATGAGAATCATATGATACATAAACATACGATATGACACAATTTAATATTTTCATGTACGTCATGTTTTACTCAGTTAAGAAGGTCCCGTGGAACCGTTTATAAATTGCGCTCGCCGCCAATGTTTCAGGGCGTCGGCGCGGGGTATTGGGTATAGTTTTCAACTAGCAATAACCACGCCTCGGATAAACCTCATTGGCTATGGTACCGCCACTGCGCAAAGCTAAAGGTGTCACACTTGACAGAGACTATATTGACCTATTGTAAAACGTTCTAACAGGTTATGAACACAAACCTTGTTTGATGGCAGCTTATGCAACAAGTCGTGTTAAAACAGCCCTAAGTTTGAGATAAATAGTGGTTTAATAAGGAATAGTTTATACCTTTCTGATCTTAGGCCGAACGTTCCGTTATGCAAGGGAGACTACCACTACAAACCTTTGTGAACTATTTTCAATTATTACCTACCTTGTAAACGGCATACTTTGTTAAATGGACACTTAGATCTCTGAATCTAATAATTTATACAATACGTGAATACAAATCTTTATCTGAACCTGCCTTGATTGACAATTTAAATTACAGAAAAATTCCAAAACATATTTGTATAACTTTGAATCAGATAGTGTGAATACACAGACATATATTATTATGTATATCTATTTTTTAAGTTTTAGATGGAATGACAAACATATTTACGTGTACATGTTCTTCTGTGTTAAGTATACATGTAGAAGGTGCCTTACAACCGTTCATAAATTGCACTCGTCGCTCATGTTTTAGGGCGTTGGCGCTCAGTAGTGGGTGTAGTTTTAAATTAGTTATTATCATCCCGGTTTTGATGACTTATCGTGAACGTTTCACCAGGTTAAGTGTTTGTCTATTACGGTAAACACATATTTAAGTGTGTTTAATTCTGTTAAGAATAAATATGTACTATTTACTTAATTGTATTACTTTGTTGTTGATTACCGGAGTATTAAATATGTATACATCGTCCTTCTTTAGCCCTACCAACCATTTTTGATGGCCGCTTGATTTTAATTATGAGAGCCTAGAACAAGTCTTGTCAAATAAAGGGTTTTCCGTTGATATGGGTCATGAATACATTTCCTGAAACAAAAGTTCAATGGTTATTACGCCTTCCCGTGGTAGTGATATAGCGTTTGCCTTGGGCTCGGGAGGTCGCGGTTTCGATCCACGGCCAGGAGATACTATATTGCTTAATAATTGTGGCTTCCGCCCCTGCACGCCCAGTGCTCTAGGGGTTAGCATTAAGACAGAATAGTTAATATAAGGATAAATGGACCAGCCAGTTGTACTGCTAACTTGTTCACGAATCGCCGGGGTATAACTGAAATAGTGTCGGGGCGGCGTAAAGCACCATGACAATGATTAAACACAAAGTAAAATTAATTTCCTAATAATTTCAAGACCATCTTTTATTAGCTTACACCGGTAGGTGACTAGTAGACCTAGATAAACCCAATTTCATTTCAATTTCACGAAGATGTATTAATAGAAAAGGTCTGAAATGTTTCAGTGTGTTCCCTTTACATGTTCGTTGAGAATCATATAATACATAAACATACGATATGACACAATTTAATATTTTCATGTACGTCATGTTTTACTCGGTTAAGAAGGTCCCGTGGAACCGTTTATAAATTGCGCTCGCCGCCCATGTTTCAGGGCGTCGGCGCGGGGTATTGGGTATAGTTTTCAACTAGCAATAACCACGCCTCGGATAAACCTCATTGGCTATGGTACCGCCACTGCGCAAAGCTAAAGGTGTCACACTTCACAGAGACTATATTGACCTATTGTAAAACGTTCTAACAGGTTATGAACACAAACCTTGTTTGATGGCAGCTTAATTTTACTGATGCCAGATATGCAACAGGTCGTGTTAAAACAACCCTAACTTTGAGTTTAAAAGTGGTTTAAAAAGAAATATGTTATAACCTTCTAATCTTAGGCCGGATGTTTCGTTGTACAAGAAAGGTAGATAACCACTTCAAACCTTTGTGAGCTATTTTCAATTATTACCTACCTTGTAAGCGGAAAAATCAGTTAAATGGGCGCTAAGACCCCTGAATATAATGTGTTATACAATACGTGAATACATTAAGTTACAGAACAGTTCCAAGAAATATTTTTAAATTTGTGAAATTATGGAGGAGACAGTTTTAATACAGAGACACATAACGATATAGATAAATCGACATTCATAGTTGTAACAACAGTAACAATAGTTGTCGTACCACCTATATAAACCCAATTTCATTTCAATTTCACGATCATGTAGTATTAAACAGGTCTGAAATGTTTCAGTTTGTTCCCTTTGCATGTGTGACGAGATTCGTAGAATTCATAGACATACGATACAACACAATTTTACATTTTCACGTACTTTTTTCGCTGGGTTTGTAAGGTCCCGTAGAACCGTTTATAAATTGCGCTCGCCGCCCATGTTTCAGGGCGTCGGCGCGGGGTATTGGGTATAGTTTTCAACTAGCAATAACCACGCCTCGGATAAACCTCATAGGCTATGGTACCGCCACTGCGCAAAGCTAAAGGAGACGCACTTGACAGAGATTATAATGACCTATTGTAAAACGTTTCAACAGGTTATGAAATTTTCTATAATTGTATATTTAATTCTGTTAAATTCATTCTTGATAAACATTACTATGAGTTAAGTCTGTATTGAAAACAATCGAATCACTGTAAAAAATAAACATGCACCATTTATTTGATACGTGTAGATACTACATATACCGTTCGTCATCGAAGACTTAAACGAAAAGAAACGTTTATAGTACATGTACGTCTTTCTTCCTACATTAATTAAACAACACAAACCTTGTTTGATGGCAGCTTAATTTTACTGATGCCTATGCAACACATCGTGTTAAAACAACCCTAAGTTTGAGATAAATAGTCTTTTAAAAAGGAATAGTTTATACCCTTTTGATCTTAGGCGGAACGTTTCGTTATGCAAGGGAGAATACCACTTCAAACCTTTGTGAACTATTTTCAAGTATTACCTACCTTGTAAACGGCAGACCCCTGAATCTAATGTCATATACAATACGTGAATACAAATATGTATCTGAACCTGCCTTGATTGACAATTTAAGTTACAGAACAATTTGTAGAACTGTGAATCAGATAGTTTGAATACACAGACGTATATTATTACGTATATCTATTTTTGAAAATTACTGAGATGGATCGACAAACAAATTTACTTTTACATGTTCTTCTGTGTTAAGTATACATGTAGAAGGTGCCTAACAACCGTTCATAAATTGCACTCGTCGCTCATGTTTTAGGGCGTTGGTGCTGAGTAGTGGGTATAGTTTTAAATTAGTTATTATCATCCCGGTTTTGATGACTTATCGTGAACGTTTAACCAGGTTAAGTGTTTGTCTATTACGGTAAACACATATTTAAGTGTGTTTAATTCTGTTAAGAATAAATATGTACTATTTACTTAATTGTTGGTTACCGGAGTATTAAACGTTTATACATCGTCCTTCTTTAGCAGTACCAACAATGTTTGATGGCCGCTTGGTTTTATTTATGAGAGCCTAGAACAAGTCTTGTCAAAAAAGATATTTCCGTTGATATTGGTCATGAATACATTTCCTGAAACAAAAGTTCAATGGTTATTACGCCTTCCCGTGGTAGTGATATAGCGTCTGCCTTGGGCTCGGGAGGTCGCGGTTTCGATCCACGGCCAGGAGATACTATATTGCTTAATAATTGTGGCTTCCGCCCCTGCACGCCCAGTGCTCTAGGGGTTAGCATTAAGACAGAATAGTTAATATAAGGATAAATGGACCAGCCAGTTGTACTGCTAACTTGTTCACGAATCGCCGGGATATAACTGAAATAGAGTCGGGGGCGGCGTAAAGCACCATGAAAATGATTAAACACAAAGTAAAATGAATTTCCTAATAATTTCAAGACCTTCTTTTGTTAGCATACACCGGTAGGTGACTAGTAGATCCCGACCTATCGTATTCTGTGTTGAATATTATTAATACACTATTACATCAGATATTGAAACGCCACTGCAAATGTTTTAATTTCTATTCATTCAGTATTGCCTAGACCTAAATAAAATCAAATGGCTATTACAAAACGGTTGTAACTAGACTGTATTACAATATATAGTTACATGTGTTGTGATTAAATACAACGAAATAAAACCGTTCCCAGAGGCGCCAGGTGTTTGAAATAATCAACATGAAGCTGTATACGATATGAGATGTCAATATTAGTGTAGTCAGTCGGTGTTGTTTATTGCAGACATCAATTTACCTTATATACCTTATGTGGTCCAGCACACGAGAACACGTACCACCTAGTTCTGAACAGCGTACGATCATCATCAGGGGCGTAGCTTTGCAATAATCAATGTGTAGGCCGTCTCGTGAGAAAATCCACATTTTGGACTCTGCGTAAATTATCGACCCGGATCAGCCTAAGCATGCCACACAGGCCTACACGGATAGACACTTTTCGTCTCCTGTGGATTTTCTGTTTCAGGAATCACTACTCTATACATCTATCCTCCGAAGACGGTATGTGTCGTTCGGATCGTCTGCGCGGACAGCGCAGGCTGATCTGGTCGATACATTACGCAGATGTAAATCGCCGCAGCTGCATTTTGGGGGCATTTTAAGAAAAACATATGTAGGCACGTGCCTACAGTGCTTAAAGGGAGCTACGCCCCTGATCATCTTGTCCACATGCTCAGTGTTATTCACCAACGTTGACAGAACCATCTAACAAGCTTGTGTACGTTATATGTGAACAGTGTAGATCTTGATCAGAATGTGCGGATGCACGGACTGATGAGGATATATTCTGTTCACAAAAGTCAACTTGTATCTTTTCTCATGCACTGGCGCATATCAAATTAGTAAAGCTATTATAAACTATCGATTGTAATCAGGCATGCAAATATTGCTTGACACATATTTCTGACTTTTCTTGTTTCGTACATAATTATATTGTTTCTTGGCGATTTAAATTGAAGATGCACGAGCAGTTAACAAACAAAATCCTGCTGTTGTAATTAAAGCAAAGTTTAGGGGCTTCGTAGGCAACGATTTGCCTGAAGTTACACAAAGGTGTTGCCTAGTCCTGTGTTTAAACAGTTGATCTATCACGTGATCTATCACGCGAGTCCGTCCATGGGAAAATATACTAGTTGTTTCTTGTGAACAGTATATATCCAGATCAGCATGGTCATCCGCACAGTCTGACCAATATACACACTGTTCAAATATTACTAACATTATATTCTTAGAAGATTCTGTCAACATGTGTAGGTTTCCTGATAAGGCTTAACAGATGGACAAGCTAACTATTCAGAAATACCAACTTGAACCTTTTCCGATGTTTAACGTAATGAATGATGTGTACCATATTGATGAATCTTGGTGGTGTTGTGATACGGAACATGTGCCTCTTGAGCGAGATCCAACCGTTAACTCTTTCCAACATACAAAGGCTTTATGACGTCTCTACAGCAGTCGACTTTTCAAAACATTGTGACAAAAGTAGAAATTGCTCAAAACGAGCCATTTTTTCTTTGGCCACAATGTTTTCAACTTTTTTTCATTTATTATAATTTTCATTTTCATAGTTCCAAGATGTTTGCCTTGATCAAAGTCGTCTGCTGCTGATTTGCTGTATGCGGGAAGGTGTTAATCTACCAGAGACATTTAAAAAAAAAAAGAAGTGGTGACTTCCTCGCTTGGTGGTGAGGGTTACGGTGAAACATGCAACATAACATAGTGTTACATATCCTTAGTAGCAAATGCATACAAAGGAGCAGCTGGCACACACGAGGGTCAATCATAGATCATTTGCGATCAGTGTAGATCCAGATCAACCTGTACAACCTCACTGTTTGTCAATTAGCCACGGACTATTTCAAGCTACATCTTATAAATTTATTTAATGTTTCCTGAACTTAAATGTATGACATTTTACGAACCAGTTATTTATCAGAAAAGCTATTCAAATGTTTAAAACATTACGTGGAAATGCCCCTGATTACCTAAGGACATAATTTACTTTTACATATTGTATTCATGCAATACTTTAACGTTCATCCACTACATTGGTTGTATACACCAAAACCTTACTTGGAAATATATCGAACAACATTTATATCTTCCGGTTCATCAGTTTGGAGTTGTTCATATGTAGCACACGTTTGTTCATGTTTAATTTTGTTTATGTTAGAGACCCTCATGGAATATTGACTTGTATACATGTACTATGTTTAATGAGTGTCCTCTCTAGATAAAGCCTTTATTATTATTATTATTATCATTACTATTAATATCATTATTATTACTTATTTAGATCCGATTACAATGTGCAAAGTCATATCTTAATCTACCGGAAAGCCGCTACTATTATTTTCAAAAGTCTCCTTTAAAATCGACGTTAGCGACTTTGTTACAAGCTGCTTAGGAACATATTTATAGGAGTAGCGATCTTCGAAAACCTTCCGTCGGGCATTTGCGACCAATGTAGACCTAGATCAACCAGCACATACACGCAGTCTAATCTGGCCGTTCAATGTTGGCCAATAAGTCATATAAGGTTTCCCTAACCATGGATGAGCATTTTCACACGTGATATAAGTACGTTAAGGTTGGTTTTCGCAAATCGTCGCTCCTTTACACTAAAGTGCGTTGTCCTGGTGACACACGGCTGATTTATACCAGGGTCGTGAGTTTGGTGGTAATCTAATACGTTTTAAATTTAAGTCGCGCAAACCAGATGAAGAAAAAGAGATGGATACTATTATGATGGCAAACGAAGCGTCTATAATCGATCTTTATGTTTCCTAAGGAGATGTTTTAGCATATTGAGTCATATAAATATAAAGCTACGCTGTTCTATTGTCCGTTCTAATTGAACTGGCGCACCATGAACACGTGACATGGTAAGATAAAATGGAAATGTATAGTTAACAGACCGTGCCTGTTATTTACTGATCGTACGGCAGTTCAGTTTATAGGGACGATAGAATGAAATTGTTTTAAAGTCCAAACTTCCTGAAAATAAAATATTTTTCTGACAGGAGTTATAGTCGGAGAATAAGTGTTGTTGGTAAATTCTTGTAAAACAGCAAAGTTTAAATAAAGAGTATCACATTTTGGTACAAGAGAAATTTGATGCAAGGCATCAATGTCGCAGGAAAAGACTGCATTAATTTATGTTTTAATACGCAAACATTCTTGACTTTCATTAGTCTAAAAATTCACATAATCTTTTCATTAAGAAATAATTCAAGGATTTTTAAGATTCCACATACAAATTTCAGGATTTCTTTTGATCAGAATTTTGGATTTTTTGTATATATGTCAATAAAACGACACACAAATACAGTTTGGGATTTAAATCTACATGCAGTAAAAAGCTATTTAACCCTTTCCATGTTTAAAGCAATATTGAAACCTTTAAACGTTTAAAACATTGAGAAAACGGTTAAATTGCTGAAGACATGAACTTACTCCTTTTTAATCATAATCATATAATAAGTATTTCACAGATGTTAAAATTTAACCTCATATGTTTTAAAAAGTAGACCACACTTGATCATTGATCCATACATTATATGTATGGCTCAAGAGAAATGCCAGTTGCGAGTCCCATTACAATTTAAATGGTGGCAAGTATGAAACTAATTGGGAGCGAAAGGACCGATTTTCTCTAATTCTAAAATTATTGTTTATCAGAGTTTGTTCTTTACTTAATTCGTTTCAAGCCAAATAAACATTTAATATCAACTATATTTATTTATTTTAGTGTGTAATATTGATGTTTGGGCATCTTTCGAAATGTTCACATCATGTCAAGATTGAGTCGTTGTGACAACGAAGAAAGTGAATACAAAACCAGACAAAGCTCTAGTGCATGATTTATTCCACTGCATTCGAGGGGGAAAAAAGCATTCCATATTATCTGTTATGTGAATAATATATTTTGTTTTAGATGAAATGATTTAAGTCTTTGTGGTGAATCAAAAGTCTTCCTAAGTACATTAAAAATAAACAAAGGCCTAACTAGCCAATCAGAGAGCAAGCTGCTACCACACCCTGTTTGGGGTTACTTGACGAAGCAGGAATGTAAATCGTGACAGGAATGTAAATAAAAAAAATGAAATAACTTAATAAATATGATTAATATCTGATTGATTTTGATATCCTTTAACATAAATTCATTAAAGAATATATATATATATATATATATATATATATATATATATATATATATATCAGATATTAATCATATTTAATAAGTGATTTCGTTTTTAAATTTACATTCCTGTTACGACAGGAATGTATTTACATTTCCTACATGCCTGTTTCATCACGTACGCCTTTTTTTGATTAGCAGACACGAAACAGTCCATACATTTTACTATTTAAGACATTTATGCGAACTACACAAATCAAGACATGCCATTTAATTTGGAAAAGAAAGTCCAGTAATGTGGAACAACTACTAAACAGAGAAAATGACTTTATTTGACTAAAAAGGGAGAATTCGACGTGATTTTATCCCGATTTTGACACATTACAGTCTGCTGCCAGTCTAATAGGGGGCGTATAATTACTCATTTGTCTTCGTAAATAAGATCAAATTAACAAAAATTCGAGTTGAAGGAAACTGAAATTACATCGGAATATTTATTTCAATTTAGATGTGTCATAACTAAGTGTTTCTAAACAAACGCAACTGTAATATGTTCAAGACATTTAAACAAAAAAAAAATCTAATTACAACTCGTCCTTCCTTTTTATTTCTGAAAAGCTTTTAAAAATATAAGTCGCCGGCTCCTGCCACATCGACGTGGAAATACGATTTGAGTTTACACAAACATATCGGCAATACCATGGACACATTCATTACAGCTTCTGTTACTATGGGGCAGCTGTCCATATGACTTGATCGGTGGGTACACTAACGTTTGGTTACGTAATATGTATGTGAACACACTGCTTGATAGCTTTCAATAGATAATTATCTTTATCGTAACACGTGAAAATCATCTCAGTTCCTTTCGACGATTCCAATTCGGTTTTAACAAACAAATTACTGAAACATTACATACCCTTATTTTATTGCGTAAAAACTGACCAAGTTAAGATTTAGATTGATTGATTGATTGATTGGGTTTAACGCCGTTTTTTAACAATTTCTCTGTCATATCACGGCGGCCAGTTCACCTACTCATATGTTTCCTGGTTTTCTCACACCAGTACTCCACACAACAATATTCCCAAGCAACTGGCTGCTTTCCCACGTAGACTTAGCCCATTTAAGATTTAGACCAAACCTAAATGTTCTTCAATTTTAGCCGGTTTTAGCGTTAACACAATCCTTTCCCTTGTGTGTTTGTTAATTAAAGACACCCACTACAAGACGTCTTTGATTGGATAGTTTAACGCTGTTTTCAACAATTTGTCAGTCATATCACGACTACTCATGTGTTTCCCGGTTTTCTCTGATAAGTACTCCACACAACATTCCTTCCAACCAAAGCCCATGTGTGTAAGACGAGTAACGCTTGTCACAGTGACTTTTTGTCAAACGTCGGAAAAAATATAGGCCGAACTGGGGTTCGAAGTCACAGCCCCTGGATTGACAGCTCGTGTCGCTACCGACTGAGTAATCGGGGCTCGGCCCAACACATCTATATTATTGATAGACAATTATATTTTTGATACGGATAATACGATAATAAAGTCCACCTATAAAGGTAGACCGGACTCTGTTAGGTAAAACGATGTACATATCGAATTTCTGTACACGCGCTCGAAGTGGTTAATTTAACAGCTGTCGTGTTTATGTGGGCCTGATATATTTATATACATCATACACAGTCATACAGTTACTTGTAAAGTCATACACCTTCTTCTGTGTCATTGTGAGGTATTCACCCGTGTATGGATGTATCCATAATATAATTATCGAATAGTTGTATACGCACATTCAATAAAGTGTGTATGAAAAACATTCGATACTTATGTGTATTAAATGAAACACGGGATTACTGTGAAGATAACAAATATGGATTTTGATGTTGATATAGATAATAATGTATGGTATGCTATCACTTGTTATTTTAGACACTTCGCGTAATAAACGGACTTTCAGGTGCCTTGATTAATGACGATTCAGATTGAGTAATATATCAATATATGCGGTTGAGATAATTTTCCGAAAACTTCAGGAACTTAATAGGGGCATTTTAAGATGCATGTTAACCCACATACACAACACATGCATCAGTAAATTCGATAACTCATTTACATAAAAGGTTAAATTCAGGTCAATATGTTCAAGTAATACACTCAAATGTCGGGTATCAATAGCTCGTTTGATATCGACGATGGCCATCAATTCAGAGGTTAAAGCTTCGTACCCCCGACTCTATCATGCATTATTTTCTTTGATACTGTCAATGGGTTTAGCAGTCAATGTTTTGAATGGAGTCATTTGCATTGGAGAACGTTGTGTGAGGTACTGGTGCGAGAAAGCCAGGAAGAGCGCATTAGTTGAACTAATATCACCGCATTGACCGTTCAAAACTCGAATTTAACCAATCAACCTATCAACCAATCAATTAAGCAATTTTTTATACATACGTTGACATATCTTATATATGTTTTATATCAGAATATACTTGATTAAATTGAGATGGACAGTCGATTTTCTGATGAGAACGTCGAAATTACAATATGCCCTATAATACACCATTTCTTCCTGGCGCCTTCCACAGTCAATAAGACCTAATTTGAAAACGTCACATGAAAACCGACTTTCGAGGTTTCGCGACTTTAGACAGATCCAGATCAGTACTCGGACCGTGCAATTAGATCAGGATTCATCATTATCGTCGTCTAGTCGTACAGGTACAATGGCAGCCCATTAAAAACTCAATTATGGCAGGCGGCTTTTTGAAAACATAGTGACAAAAGAAGAAATTGCTCAAAACGAGCAATTTCTCCTTTTGACACAATGTTTTCCACTTTTCAATAGAGGACTAAATAAGGGGCAGTAAAGTAATATTCCCCCCCCCCCCCCCCAAATATATCTTATTAATAAACCCTATTGTGGGGGTACTCAAAATAATCGTGTCATTGAAACGATTCTTTTAATTACCCACATCATAGGGTATGAGTGTCAATAAAGGATTTTAGATAATGAGAAATGCCCCTAAACAAGAGCTCTGCAGTCACTATTATAATTTAATCGTATTTATTAGATATGTAAATAACCCCGAAGGTGGGTTTTCGCGTGACGTGGTCCCTATTACCCTGACAATGATCCGGTATTATCTCATTGAATGGAAGACGATTTCAAAATGAAGTAGTATCACCGTAACATGATGACAGGTATTAAATGTGTGGACTAGAATCAATAACAATACCTTCACGTTTCCATGGTTACTCGAACGGTATTCCTAGAAATTTGCCGGGAACTTATTGCCATTACCGGCATTTAAGTATTGAGCATTTTAATAATCCTGGAGTGGCTATATCTATCAAAAGGCGGGCGTGATTATTCCCGAAATGTGTGATAATAATTATGGATGTGGAGAGCGTGATTCCTGTCAAAAACAAAAGTAAGTGGGATATTGAACTATTTTCTTGTATATCTATATGATATTTACTTGTCATTCTTATACATGTAGGTGCCGAGCCCCGGTAGCTTAGTTGGTAGCGACGTCGGACTTTTTGTCTACCTTTATATTTTCTGGACTGTTCTTGTGATTTATATGACTATTTTCTAAGCGTTTTTAGCCGAGCCCCGGTAGCTAGGTCGGAAGCGACGAGGGCTAACAATCCAGGGATTGTGAGTTCGAATCCCAGCTCCGCCAACATTCGTTCCGACGTTTGACAAAAGCCTCTGAGACAAGCGTCATTCGTCTTTCACCAACAGGCAAACAGTATATATGGAAATGCAGTCAGTTGCTTGGATAGTATGTTGTGTGGAGTACTGGTGTGATAAAACCAGGAAACACATGAGAAGATGAACTGGCCGCCGTGATATGACTGAAACATTGTTGGAATGGGCGTTAAACCCCAATCAATCAATCAATTAATATAAATGTAGGTCAATACCGCGTGTATGTGTAGTGATAGAGTGCATACCTCGGGTTCGAAAGGTCGTGGGTTCGATCCCGGCATTGTCGTATCAAGGACTTTAAATATGGTATTAATGGCTTTACCTCTTTGTCGCTCAGGGTTTTACGTTAAGAATTGACTCGCTGATGTCAGGATAAATAGACCAGTAGTAACTTACACAGACACTGCCGTGATAAAACTAAAACCATGTCTAAACCGGTGTAAACCATGTCTAAATCTGTGTAAACCATGTCTAAAGCGGTGTAAACCATGTCTAAAGCGGTATGTCTAAAGCGGTGTAAACCATGTATAAAGCTGTGTAAACCATGTATACAGTGGTGTAAACCATGTATAAAGCTGTGTAAACCATGTATAAAGCGGTGTAAACCATGTCTAAAGCGGTGTAAACCGTGTCTAAAGTGGTGTAAACCATGTATAAAGCGGTGTAAACCATGTCTAAAGCGGTGTAAACCATGTATAAAGTGGTGTAAACCATCGTACAATGAAGCAATCAACCCATCTGAAGCCAGATAATATTTAGACATTGCAGGAATGCTTTACGTTTATGATAAATAAAACACATGTTCCATATCTGACGATATTGTTACATCCGTGTCGACTCAGGTGAGGCTGTGCTTGTGTATAGTCTCACCAGAGCCTTAACTACGGTCAGTCTACATGTACTATAACTCTAGATGTTTATTCTGTATAAACCCTACAGGTGTAGTCCTACTAGTTTATCACACTAATGTCTCTAACCATTCCCTACTTGTAGATATGTTCTACACCATCTGTAGCTGACGGGTTTTTAAAAACATTCTGGAAAAAGTCTAAATAGCTCATTATAAGCCCCATCGCTTTTTGCAACAATGATTTCAACTGCATTAAATAGAAGTAACGCTTTCATTTTCATTAGTTTTCTTAAGATTTATCTAGATGTATTCATAGTCGTCTGCTGCATATTTGTGGGGAAGATTTCTGTGATACCGTATTACATTATTTCTCTGAACGAGTCCCCCGTTATTCATATTATTACATGAGTAAAATGGGAACTATTGAGTATTCGGATAAGAAGAAATATCGATAAGTTAATTATAATTTGTGTACATGTTACTCAACCGTATAGCTAACTTGTGTCAGTCTCGGTATAATGGAAAGTACTATCTCACGGCCATGTATTCAATTAACCCTTTCCCTCATACGACTATTCTGCAGCAGACAACTTTGAACATATTTTGTCACAAAATAGAAAATCTCTTTAATTGAATGGATAACCTATGACTAAAAGTGGAAAACATTGTGTCAAACGAAGAAATTGCTCGTTTTGAGCAATTTCTTCTTTTGTCACTATGTTTTCAAAAAGCTGTCTGCTGCAGAGGCGTCAGAAAGCGTCTATATGAGGGAAAGTGTTAACAAATATAAATTGGGCTCGTCAACAGATTCAGATCTAACACAGTCTAAACCAGATCTACACAGATCACTTAATACTGTTAAAAGAGTATGTCAAGATGTCTTGATTCTGATAAAACTGAACAACTGTACTTGATGATCTGAACCTACACTGTCTATTAATGCCAACTTATACATTTTCCCCTCGGACGGGGCTATATTACATGTAACTATATACCGTTGATTTCCAACAGTCGGTATCATTAGCCAGACTTGTTGACAATTTCTGAAATATTAATGGACAAATCAATGCTAAATACATTACTAATGATCAAATATATGCTACATACCGTATTAATGGACAAATATATGCTAAATGTCGTATAAATGGACAGATATATGCTAAATACCGTATTAATGGACAAATCGAAGCTAAATACCGTATTGGTAAATGTATCAAGATCAATGCATGCCAATACCGGACTGGAATTATTTTTTTGCCAGTACGCTTATCTTGATCAACGCTGTTCCAAAATACGGATATGAGTAGTGGTTGATTTTGGTTAACGCCGTTTTCAACAATGTTATTGTCATATCATGGCAGCCATTGTACCAACCAGTACTCCACACAACAGACATGCCAAGCTTTCACATATACTGTTAGCCAATTGGTGGAAGACGAATGACGCTTGTCACAGAGACTTTTATCAAACTTTAGAAAGAATATTGGCCGAGCTGGGGTTCGAACTCACAAACCCTAGAGTGACAGCCGATGGCGCTACCCATCGAGCTACAGGGTTTTTCGGGAGGATAAGAGAAAACGGATCTCATTATGAATAGTGCTTCAGAAATACCCAGCTTTAGCCGCTTTTATTATGAGATATAGATTTAGATCTGTACACTCTGTACACAGTCTATTGGAGCCAAAATCACACTGTTTTTCCCTCGAAATATTTGTCATTGTTTGGTAACTAATTGGTGTCTTGGATGAGGACAATTTTTTTAAGATCAGACCAAAAAAACTTCTATGTACGTATATTGCGAGTTAAGATCTGGTTTTAATGAGATTCTGATGAGGACATCGATTTGTACAATGTATTCTGAAAAGACTTATGAGCCGTTCAATGAGAACACCAACATCGACCCGGATCAGCCTATGTATGCCGCACAGGTTAGCCCGGACTGACACTTTTCGCTTACTGTGTATTTTCAGGAATCATTACTCTATATCTCTATTCCCCTGAGAGACGGAATGTGTCGGCCGGATCAGCCTGCGCGGACTGCGCAGCCTGATCTGGTTCGATAGATTACGCAGAGACCATAATGTTGGTTTTTTCGTGGAACGGTTCAATTTTCCTACGTATAATCAGGAAGTTTACATATTGACCGGTGTTTCTAGTAGACTCGAATGGTATAAACATTGTTACAACTGCACACATAATTGTTCACACCTTTGCCACAAAGTTTACACATTTGTTCAATAAATGTTCATTTACTTATGTTTTCAAAGTCGTCTTCTTCAGGTGTGTAGTATGTCGGAAGGGGTTTATCAATAATATTTAAATCATTAAAGAGGAAAGCTGCAATAGATGTGAAATATACGATAAGCTTATACGTGGATAAAAAGAATAATGAGCCGTCCCGCGAGAAAACCAACATTATGGCCTCGGCTGATTCAAGTCGATACTTTACGTTGGTTTTTCTCGCGGGACGGCTCAGTCTTGTATACTCGGTCGCGAACTTTTCAGCGAACTTTTCAGTCGATGAAGATCTCTATTTACACTCTCGGAATGTTATGGCTTTCGATAACTCGAAGTGTAAAGAGGCCCATACTTACTTCGAGTTATCGACGGGTTCGAGTGATTGTTTGACTTGTAGTACGTTTTGTCGGCTTCGTAGCTGGTTAAACCCTGTCACTGTCGAATTTCACAAAGTCTCTTCCATTTTAAAAAGTGGATCACTTTTTCGTCAAAACGGAAATGGTAGTTGTTTAAATGGCAAACAATGCATAGTTCAGAAGATACAGCTCATTATGAGGTGTCTCATGTGATCTTCACTGTTTGCAAAAGCCTTTATTTGCCTTTGGCATCGATAGTGTTAAACATAAATGTTTCTAATGGAAATTAAGCCAGTGTTAAAGTCATATCAAGACAACAGTACAGCTGCAGTTCTGATTCGTATGAACAACTACTGCTAAGCTGTTTTCAAGCAATAAGAGTTCCTGGAAATAATTCGAATCAAAAGAAACGATCCCACTGTATCATAAGCAGATAAATTACGGAAGCATATTGTAATGTAAATTCACAGTCGTTACATAACCAAACAATCGAAGAAACTTGAACGTTGAACTCCAATCAATCAATCAATCACTCAATTAATCAATCACTCAATCAATTAATCACTCAATTAATCAATCAATCAATCAATCAATCAATCAATCAATCAATCAATCAATCAATCAATCAATCAATCATTCAATCAAGCAAGCAATCACTCAATCAAAACATCAGAGATTATGTCTTATTGAAACATGGTCTGTGATAGTCATACAAAAACAAACAAAGATCATTACGCATTATTGTTCTAAATTTATGTTCAAAGGACAAAGTCTCATAAAAGTAATCTAATTTGTGATATTATTCTACAATGAATACCAAATGAAGAGGTTCAATATTTCACCTTTTAACCTCTCATCGTTTACAAGAAATCCACAGCGGAGGACCTTGACAAAATCCATCGTCCTTTCGTCATCTATCCATTATCGACAATTTAACTTATGTTCAGAAAGTCTAACAAATCGGATATATGTTTATCTTTTCGTCCACATAAACAAAATAAACAAAAACACTCTTATTTATAAATTGAAGCCCAGGCGATATTGAGGAATCCAAGTCTGCAGGGGCATACCTCCCTTTAGGCACTGTAGGCATGTGCCTACACATTTTTTTTAAAAAATACCCCAAAATCATCGTTGTTAACGGCGTTAATTAAACTAGCCGCCGTGACATAACACAAACATCATTCTTAACGGCGTTAATTAAACTAACCGCCGTTACATAACACAAACATCGTTGTTAACGGCGTTATTTAAACTAGCCGCCGTGACATAACACTAACATCGTTGTTAACGGCGTTAATTAAACTAACCGCCGTTACATAACACAAACATCGTTGTTAACGGCGTTATTTAAACTAACCGCCGTGACATAACACAAACATCAATCTTAACGGCGTTAATTAAACTAACCGCCGTGACATAACACAAACATCGTTGTTAACGGCGTTAATTAAACTAGCCGCCGTGACATAACACTAACATCGTTGTTAACGGCGTTAATTAAACTAGCCGCCGTGACATAACACTAACATCGTTGTTAACGGCGTTAATTAAACTAACCGCCGTGACATAACACAAACATCGTTGTTAACGGCGTTAATTAAACTAGCAGCCGTGACATAAAACTAACATCGTTGTTTACGGCGTTAATTAAACTAGCCGCCGTGACATAACACTCACATCGTTGTTAACGGCGTTAATTAAACTAGCCGCCGTGACATAACACTAACATCGTTGTTAACGGCGTTAATTAAACTAGCCGCCGTGACATAACACTAACATCGTTGTTAACGGCGTTAATTAAACTAGTCGCCTGATATAACACTAACATCGATGTTAACGGCGTTAATTAAACTAGCCGCCGTGACATAACACTAACATCGTTGTTAACGGCGTTATTTAAACTAGTCGCCGTGATATAACACAAACATCGTTGTTAACGGCGTTAATTAAACTAGCCGCCGTGACATAACACTAACATCGTTGTTAACGGCGTTAATTAAACTAACCGCCGTGACATAACACTAACATCGTTGTTAACGGCGTTAATTAAACTAGCCGCCGTGACATAACACTAACATCGTTGTTAACGGCGTTAATTAAACTAACCTCCGAGACATAACACAAACATCGTTGTTAACGGCGTTAATTAAACTAGCTACCGTGACATAAAACAAACATCGTTGTTAACGGCGTTAATTAAACTAGTCGCCGTGATATAACACAAACATCGTTGTTAACGGCGTTAATTAAACTAGCCGCCGTGACATAACACTAACATCGTTGTTAACGGCGTTAATTAAACTAGCCGCCGTGACATAACACTAACATCATTGTTAACGGCGTTAATTAAACTAGCCGCCGTGACATAACACAAACATCGTTGTTAACGGCGTTAATTAAACTAGCCGCCGTGACATAACACTAACATCGTTGTTAACGGCGTTAATTAAACTAACCGCCGTGACATAACACAAACATCATTGTTAACGGCGTTAATTAAACTAGCCGCCGTGACATAAAACTAACATCGTTGTTAACGGCGTAAATTAAACTAGCCGCCGTGACATAACACTAACATCGTTGTTAACGGCGTTAATTAAACTAGCCGCCGTGATATAACACTAACACCGTTGTTAACGGCATTAATTAAACTAGCCGCCGTGATATAACACTAACACCGTTGTTAAAGGCGTTAATTAAACTAGCCGCCGTGACATTACACTAACACCGTTGTTAACGGCGTTAATTAAACTAGTCGCCTGATATAACACTAACATCGATGTTAACGGCGTTATTTAAACTAGCCGCCGTGACATAACACTAACACCGTTGTTAACGGCGTTAATTAAACTAATAGAAGAGAAATTTAGGGGAAAAGAGTTGAATACTCCACCTTATCTGGACCTCTGTCAGTTATCGCCAGTCTACTGCACCTATTTTCTTCATGCGTTTGTGTGACCATGATTATATTTGGGACAACAGGCACGTGAGTAATCCGAAGAGATAAATTGTTAATAACGTGACCAGTTAGA